>VWYI01014882.1:0-99175 GCA_013399455.1 Anthoscopus minutus | reverse complement strand
CTGTGTCCCTATCCCAGTGCTGTGTCCCTGCCCCAGTCCTGTGTCCCTATCCCAGTGCTGTGTCCCTATCCCAGTGCTGTGTCCCTATCCCAGTGCTCTGTCCCTATCCCAGTGCTCTGTCCCTATCCCAGTGCTGTGTCCCTATCCCAGTGCTCTGTCCCTATCCCAGTGCTGTGCCCCAGCTCAGCTGGAGCCTCTCCCAAGTCCTTGTGCAGGGAGGGATCAAAGCACCAGGCTTCATCCATGCTGTCATCGTGTGCCTCCTACTTCTGCATGCAGACTGCTAAAATCACATACCCTGCACATGGGAGGAGCTGTGGGGAGCACCCTGGGCCATGAACCAAGGGGTGAGATTTTCATCTGTCACATAAAAGTTCTTTGTGACTGGGCCTTGTGTTTGTCTTGAGCCCACATTTTACTGTGTGCTTACCTTCTTTATGAGTACAGCTATTTGCACAGATTTTGATTCCATGTTTTCATAATGACACAGAAGCTGTTTTCTGTCCAGTTAATTATGACTTTTCAGTTGATGATTGTTGCTTTTTTTTGAGGCAGATAGGTTTTAAAATATTTGCCTTCATTCACTGTGTCAGTGGTTCATGTTAAATGTGGCCTTTGACACTACAGCTCCAACTGTATCTTTCCTGGTACCAATTTAATACAGTTGGTCACTGCTAGCATGGGTATTGCAGTCAGCCTGGTATTTAGGTCTGAATTGAAAGAAAAATATTGCATGTCACAAAATATGAATTTTTTTCAATGAGATGACCAGTCCAGGGGTGGGAGGAGAGGTTGAGTGATATGCAGGCATTATAAGTGAGCTGCAATATTCCAGAAGCCTTTCTTCAGAGCCTAGAATACCCTGTCTAAAATATGGGCTCTGCTAGAAGAGGATTTGTTTCAATCATGATGTAGTAAATTTATCCTTGGGGATGGCTGGAAGGAGGGGTTCCATCAACAAGTATCTGCTTTTCTGTCAAGATCCGATTAGTTGTGAAATTACAAGTAACATTTTAGACATGGTTACAGTAAAGGTTACAGACGCTTTTGGATCTGAAATTTCATTTTAGAGCAAAAGGTCCCCAAGGGCTGGTTTAATTTATTTAATTACATTGTACAAGACTTGGGTAATAGTTTTAGATCGAAGTATAAGAACCAACTTCCAGGCAAATTTGTAATATAATTCAAAGTGGTAAATTGCTAAACACTTCACCAGTTGTGCTTTATGGGACAGGATGATACAAGGATATGGATTGCAATTATACAGTGCAACTGTAAGTCTTATATTAAAATCATAAATAATGAACTAGGAAAAGTAATTGCTTAATTGTAATGGCAGCATATCTTTCCTGAAAAAGTTGTGCTAGAAAACGAATTAAACGGCCTAGGAAGCCTCAAGGCCCTTTTAAGTATTTTGTATACCCCTTGGTAGTTTGGAAAGGAAGATGGGCTTTAAATCTAGCATTTGCATAAGGTAATTCTATATCAAAAGGTTCTCTGACTGTAGTGCAGGGAGAGTTATTGTGTTAGTTCTGCATCTCCCCTCATTAGGCGTGTCATGGTGATGGGTGAAACATCCTTAAACTTTCCTTTTACCCTCACTGCACGCCTTGATTGATTCTTCATTTCACTCTTCTTACTTCCAGCTGAAAATTTTATACCCCTTTTCCTAGACATGATGCTTTGGATGGTTTTTTCCCAGCTATTTTACTACCCCATGCTCATCAACAGCATTTACAGCTGTTCCCTTGTTGGGTTTGTGATCAGCAGCACAATGAAAATGACCCAAAACCAGCATCACCAAACAAAGCTTTAATCACTCCTTGCTCTAAAGACACAGACTACACAAAGCAAGAACCAGAAAGCACTAAAAAAAATATATTAACAGATCCAATTCCTCCTCCTGCCATGCTCTTCCTTTGCCAGCTCTTTGGATTTACCCTCAAGCAAACTCTTCTCAGCTCTGGTGCTCGACGCAGTAAAACCGCTTGGTTCGGCCGTGCCGTTCCCAGCGTGGTTCCTTTCTAATCAGTCAATTCTGGCTGTCATTCACAGCCTCACGTCTGATCACTGACACAGCTTCAAGGCCAAGGCTCCTCTAATGCCAGCCAGTGCTAACACTTGACAAAGGAGATGGATGGCAAGGGTGGGGGCTGGCAGTAAATCAGAGCTGCTTGTATCTGCTGCTTGCGAGCCTGACTTTTATCTGACACGCTGTTTTACAGTTCTTACATTAAATCTTTTGATCCACAAATATATGCTACATCCATCAGAAGTTTTCCCAATTTATCATGCATGCTCTTAGAGCTTTTTTTTATGATTTAAAAAAAAAAATCGACTAGGAATTTCACTGAAGCCTTCCTTTAAATAAAGGTGCTTGGATAGTTTGCTGTCAGTGTTTGTAAGATCAATATCCCTCTGAAACCTAGTGCAATTCCTTCTGTTCATAATTAAAAGATAGTTCTGTTTGTTTCTTTGTTGATGTGCCACTTTTTCATGGTTTCCATCTTGCATATTTACTCTTTTTGGCAGTGCAGCAGTACTGGGTTTTGGTCAGCTAAGGTACGAGGCATGAGTCACCTAAGAGCAAGCTCCCAGGGAAAATTATCCCACCTGAGGAACAACTACATGGAATTTTAATATCCAGATTCTTGTTCTTGGAAGAAAAAGAACAGCAAAAATTACATCAGATACTGGTGGCTTTTTGTAGAAGAAAAAGAAGAAATTGATCAATTTCATGAAAAATGTTTAAAATGTTGAATATTGAGGAATAATGCCAAACTTTGTTTTCTCCACATAAATATCTTTGTGGTACTGTAATTTTAAATATGGATATGTTAATTATCGCAACAGAAATAATAGTAATTATAGAACTACAGTACAAGTTCTTTATGCTAAAGCTCAGACATGTCTTTTCTGTTGAAGGACAGAGTGAAAATCTGAAGTGGTGCTTAGGATCCACTCCCTGGCTATCAGGCAGTCTTCAAAATTTAGTTCTTTTAACCATTTAGCACTAAACCAGTTCCTAATTAGTACAAACAGTTCTTTGGATAATTTTCTGTGTTCACAGACACAAGAATTTAAATCTGCAGGTGGCTCACCAATTTTCAAATATCTATATTTAAATAATTCTCTTAAAATATTTGATTAGTCTTGCAATGTGCTGCTTAACATCAAACATTCAGTCAGTGGCCGTGGTAATTATTTAAGCTAATGTCCTTTTCCCTTGTAAAAGAAGCTTTAACTGGTGGTGAAATGGTTTCTTCTGTACTAGACATGATTTCCAAATGAATACAAAAGAAATACACGTGTAGGGGCTTTTTGGTGGGTTTTTTGGGGTTGGGTTTTGATGGTGGTGGGTTTTCCTCTTTGTTCTTAAAATACTTGAGTAGGGGGATCAGAGAGAGAGGGGGGCTTCACTGTATTTTTTCACATTTTACCACACAAGACATTGAGATATTTTTTCTCTTTGTCATTTGAACTTTGATGTTTTGAAGGACCTTTTCTTCCAAGCTTTCTCCATCCTGCTGTTTAACCTTTCTGGCCCTTTTAATACGCTTTCTTACTCCAGGCACTTTTCCCTTCTGAGACAAAAAAAAATATTGTACTTGATTTTGTCATTATTATGATAACACTTAAACCCCTGAAACCCTGGCTTAAAATAGGTCTTTTTATAGAAGCAACAAAATCTAAACTGTGAGAAGAATCCTATGCTTCTAGATTAAACCATTAATATTTAGGAAATTCCTTGACATAAATGTAAAAATTTGGTTAAAAATACCACAGAGAAAGTTTGAAGCAGCTCATTATCTCAATGTCACTTGTGCAGAATTATAGACCCCTTAAATGTTTCTAGAAGAAAGCTGATTATCTTCAGGATAAACGTCTTCATAGGAACTAATTTGACAGAGCTTTTAAAGCTGATAGTTTAGTTAAAAAATAGTTAAATATCTGGATTCTTTTTAAGCATAAGCTACAGACAGGAAAATAATTTGATTATTATTTATCTAAGATAGAAGCAAACTTTAGATTTGGTGGGAAGTGAAGTTGTCAGGATGTGAGAGGGACCTGGGTTATGTGTGGGGCTGGGGAAAGCAACTGAGGGAGGGATGAAGGGGGAAAGACTTTGGGGTTACTGAAATTTGAAAATGAGGGAATTTCATAGACACAAACAAATCTGTGGCTAATTGGACTCTGTTAATTCCCTGGCAGGCAGAACACTGTCCTTGCTTTACACCACTTCTCAGAGTCCTACTCAAGGTGAAGGAAGACGTATTTGGCACTGTGTTGTTTTGCTTTCTAATTTATATCAGGATTTTTTGCTTGTTCTAATGAATGAACTCCAGCTGTTGGATTCCATATGGGAAATGCAGCCAGCGTAGCTCTTCCTGACAACTTGTGCCTGTGCTGTGAAAGCTGAGAATGAATCAGCATGAGAGATCTGGGAGTGATAGTCTAACATAAAACAGATGACTGTCATCTATTATTTAGGTGGCAAGGGGAGATAAGGGGGAGGAAAGTTTGCTTTTCAAGCAGGGTTAAAGAAATGAATTTTATAGCAGTGAAGCTTGTGGCTCCAATTTAGAAACAATTTACAGTCACTTGGGAAATTCTGTCTTCAGGGGTGGACTTGAAGGTGTGTGCTTGGGAGAAAGGAATGGTCACAGGAGCTTCCAGTGACTGTGGAACCTATGGGGAAAGGGGAAATAAAAAGAGAGGAAGAAACTAATTAAAAACCCCCCATTTGTCTGCCTCTGGTTGTCGCTGCAGTTAAAGTAGTTAATGGATGTCTGTGTGTATCACCTGGCAATTCCAATCTGTGCAATTTGAAGAAATAAGTAGCAAATAAGAAATAATTTAGTTATATTAATCTCTGTTTTCTATTTCATGCATGCTTTTTTTCCTCTGATTTTAAAGACACACTAATTATCACCATTTTTTTTTAACCAGAGACACCATGAACAGAACATAGTTGAAATACTAGAACTCTACCTAGATTTTGGAATTTCCATGCAAAAGTTTGGATCTCGAGTTAAAGCAAAGAGAAATTGTGTTGCATTTGCAATACCCAAAGCTGGGTATTTTAGCAGAATTCAATATGAAGAATCAAAATTCTTGCGAATTTTTACCAAAACACTCCATGTATTTCAGAGTATTTTCAGTATTTGAGAGTATTTGCATTATTTCAGTGTTCTTGTAAGAATGCAAGTTGCATTTTTGATCTTTTTTCATCTCAGACACCAGAGCCTGCTCTGGGACAGCCTCATTCAGATTGTTCTTCTCTTTTTCCATCTCCACAGAGCCTGAGGTACCCTGATTTCACCCAGCCTTTCCTCAGTCCCCACTTCCCAGGCTTTTTTTGGGTTAAATGTCCACCATTGTCTCTGCTGGGCTTCTGTTCCTTTGCAGTTTCACTTGATGGAGCTGGGTTTCCTACAGCTCACACGTGTTCTCTAAAGCATGGGAATCTTTCAGGAATCTTTAATTTTACTGCAGTTTTCTTCCAAGAAGTGACAGTCCTACACCCTGAGGACTGAGAAATCTGTGCTGATTTATTTCCCTGTGGATTCATCTGTAATTTTGACCCTTGGTTCTTAATGGATAAATGGATTCTTAATGTGTCCATTGAGATAAATATAGATATTTTACAGCTTCTAATCATTGAATCAATAAGAGAGAAGGATGAACTGATAAACTCTTACATTTTGCCATAAACAACTTGTCAAGACTAACAAAGGTTCCCACAAAAGAAAAGAGAGAAAAAAGGGCTGTTTTCAGTGTTTGGTAATGAACAGAGGGCAAATGTTGAGAAGGATGAAAGCATTAAATGTGTTTCTTGTTACATAAACCTGTATCAGTGTGCTGCTGCAGCTACTCTTAATTTATTTTGCCTACGTATGTTTACTTTTTATGGGGCATATCTGGCTGCAGAAAACTTTTTCTTAATTGCTTGAATTTTGAGCTGGAATATTTTATGCTGAGCCATGCTTGAGGGTAAAATTTTTTTTGAAGGCTTGAACGAGAATGCATAGTTCAAGTCTTTTTGCATGGAGAAATACATGGCAGAACCACTACAACCATAAAAAGATGAAAAACAGCATCGAGTTAGATGAAGCGCAAGAGTTTAAAATTCTGTATGTGCCAAGATTTATTTTGAACTCATGAAGCTTATTTTCATTAATGACCCAGCTCTGTTTATTAGAAGCGTGTGATATTAATACTTGATAATCTTATCCCTGATGACACCTTCAGAATAGAAGAGGAGATTGCTGTTTTTATTTGTGCGCTTGCTGTGGGTATTTTTGTTCAGGGCTGGAGCTGTCTGGGCCCTTCGTGTCTTGGAGCTGGCTTCCAGAGGTGTCACGAGGGCTGAAATGCAAAGTGAACACCTGATCCCAGGGCTGAGGCTCAGGAGATGAGGCAGCCGTGGTTGTTTGATGGCTCCCGTAGGTTTGGTGGTGCTGGTTGGTGTCTGAGGGCACAGAGGCATTGCAAAGGGCATGTTGGGGGTAAATAGATCAGAAGGGAAACGTGGGAGCGCTGATGCGGGGCTCTTCCACTGAGCAATGAGGAGAAAATGTACTTTTGAGTGGTTTCTTGATTCAGCTTTTCAAATTCTATCAGCAACGAGGCTCACAATCAGAGCATTGTGAAATGAGCTGCATTCCCTCAAGGGGTGGAGGAGAAATGGGATCCATTGAGGATTTATCCTACAGGATACACACAGAGACGTGACCGTGGCCTGTCATGTTTTCAAAAGTCATTTGTCAATAGGCTGCTGCCACACACGGAGTCCTCTTACCAAGGCAGCAGTTGGAGTGTGCTCTCCTGCAGGGGCTGCCATGAAAACAATTCACCTGGAATCTCCTCATGAGAAATGAATTGTAAATGAAAAGAAATTTTCAGTGAGCCTCTCTTGTTTTAGGGTTAAAGATAATTTCTGCCAATGTATTGACATCCTCAGACTGAAAAACCACGCCATATTTCATAACTTCCACTCTTTTCTCCCTTTCTGCTTGCTGGGTACATTTTATATTTGTTAACTGTAAGAAAATGGGGAACATAGAAAGCTCAACTTCTCTGATTTCTAGTATTTTGAGGTTTTGTGCTTCTGTAGTGTTTTATCGTTCCACTTCTCTTTCATAAAGCAGTATTTCTATTATAAATGCAGTTGATAAAATCAAAAGATTGGTTTCACTTTTAAGTCTCCTGAGAGAATTTAGAGCTCTCAAATTCTCTTGCACAATTTAAAATGAATTTTCACCTTAGAAGTTTGCAGATTCCTTCCATTTTGGCTTCCCAACAGTACATAGCTGCCAGAATAGAATTAATTAATATTTTCTTTGAACCTCAGTGTGCACCAGAAGCGCTCATTAACAGTAAAAGGCTGGAAGTTGTGTGATAGCTGCCATTGATTTTGTAGTTTCTCTATTGGATATATTGATACCCAATTTTAAGGCTTATTAAAACCTGCTAATGATGGGGATACTCGTGTGACAAGTGAGCAGCTGGTATCAGGCAGCAATTTGCAGTAAACACTTGTAGTAAACCAAAGAATTCGCCAAGATCTCTAAAAAGCCAGTCTGGAAAGTGCCTTCCACAAGGGAAACCTCAGGTCAGGCCTGCACAGGAGTTGGAGTTTGGTGAACTCTACACAAACACATTTTCAGTGAATGGTGTTTATTGCTGCTTGCTGAGGTTATGTCAGCCCAACAAATCAAATCCTTCAGTTTTTTGCCTTATTTTAAGGAAAAACAGAATTTTCCCCAGGAATGACTCTTTCAAGACTTTCAGCTAGCATTGAAAAATAGGATTAATTACCTTGGAAAACAGGCATGTGCCATTAGTCATGCAGTGCCTGGCAACCTGCCTTTGTGCTGCTTTCTTCTGACTTCAGATTCTTTTCCTCTGTCATTTGTGTGTGTTTGTTTGGTTGGGGTTTTTTTTTTGGTTTTTTTTTGGGGGGGGGAGCTTTTTGTTTGTTTATTTGGAGGGTTTATTTTTTGTTTTGTTTATTTGGACTACTGGACATTCTGACAGGAATGCAGGCAGAGCTGGAAGGTAGAGGTCTCTCATCCATTGATTTAATCTTTCTTCAGCTGAAAGCTTTGTAAGTAAAAGCAACCATCTGGGCAGGACAGCTGTTGAGATCTCTCTCTTACAAGCATGGTGCTGGTGCCAAAGTGAAGCTCCTTGCCCTCATATCATTGTGCACTCATCAGAAATAAACAGCCCAAATCCATTCTGTTATCCTTGGAATCCATTGAATGAGACACCAATTTCTGTTACAATTAGTCTTTGTTAGAGGTTCTTAATAAGGAGCCACAATACACAAAGTTCAGTGCATTTTCAGCCAGTGTAGTTAAAAAGGAGTTGGTTTGAATGATTTTATAAATGTTGCTTTTATCAGTTAGTTTAACTGACCATTTGTTCATTCATCTGTGGGCAAATCACAGAATGACACAATTACAGCAGTTGTGGTTTTTTTGATCTCTATGATATATTTGTCCTCTCCATAAATTTTAGTCTGGAAAAGAAGAAACCTAAGAAATTAAAATAGAAAAAAGTACAAGCATAAGGACACATATTTTCATGAAAAACAGGCTTTCAGTACATAGAGAAAAAGCCCTAGCTCAGGCATTATCAAAGTGAACAAAAATAGGAAATTAACAATGAATGAAAGCAAAGAATTGTTTTTAATATACTTGGCTGGTATTCATTTCAAAGGCACAAGAATAAGGTTCAGGTACATTTAGGAACTTAAAATGGAAATTCAGTTGCTTAATGATGCAGATGATTTCCAAGTACCAAAGGGGGGAAAAAAAAGCTAAAGCTGTACATTCAATTTTCTCTTTTACAATGCTTTTCCTATGTCCTTTTCTGTAGTATTCTTGCCTTCTCAGTATCTGTCTTTGAAATCAATTTCAGATGTCAGGAAAAAAGTTAAAGATGTTGGCAGGAGTTGTCACGGATCAGACTCGGATGTCTCATTAAACTGAGCAAAGAGAGAGTGCGAATCACCTTTAATTTTCAGAATGATTGGTCTTTAATGTTAAACTGGATGTGATTGATGCCTTGCAGAGTAATATGTGATAATATTTACTGAAACTTCTCTTAAATATTTGAAGATATATTTCTGTGTCTGCCTGGTAGGAATGATTTTGGTTTCCTGTGTTCTTTCCTGGCTGATGGCCTCTAAAGTGAACTTTCAGAACAAATGTAGAACAAGTCAGGCATACCCCTGTTGTGTTGATAATATCAGCTTGACAAATGTATTCTGAATTTTGCCTGCAGCCATTAAAATGGAAAGCAAAGTCGGAAGTGTTTTATGGCAGGTTTTTTTATTGCTTGTACCAGCAAGTATTGTACTGATTTTGTCAAAGAAAAACATAATTTTTATAAAGCACTTGCCCTATTGACTCCCAACTAGAACAATATATTTTAATCCATCATCATGTTATTTTTACTGCTTCATTGTTTTATTTGCCATTATTATACTTTTTCTGTTTACTTCTAAACTGATATAAACTAAAGGCCAAAAGTCTAAGCTAAATAAATATTGTCTTAATGCTAATTTAGGCTGACTGTTTATTAATAGAACTTGGTTTCTATATATAGTATAGACAAATAACAGAGGTTGTTCTTGAACTTTGCACACACAGTTGTAATGATTTCATTGTATACACAGAGGAGAAGGTCATGTCTGGCCATAGTTTCTTAGCCATTTGTGCCATTTTTATTAGTTGTATTTATTTTTGTAATAAATTGTATTTGAGATGCATTGTAAATATTAAATAGAAAGATAAAAATCAGCTCCTGCCAAATGCAATGGGTTGGCAAAAAGCACATGTGGAGAAGTGTCTTATGTAGTTTAACTTCTTTAATATAGAAATAATAATTTCTGCTGCGATGCTGTGGGATTGGCCTTTGTCCAAAGAATGTTTCCTGTAACTATGAAACACGTTAATTTAATGTGTTTGCACATTAAAGCGGTGTCAAAATAAGTACCTGTGGAGTACTGCTAAACAAAGACAAAAACAACTAATTTGCTTCTTAATGAGCCAGCAATAATGTACCAACATTTCAGTCTGTTTGCTCTTAAGGCAGACAGGGGTTCTGGAGGAGGCTGTTTCAGAGGTTCTCCTCCATAAAGAAGCCTTTTGAAATCCATGCTGGTGAAAGACATTTTCATAAACCCTATCAGTGAAAGCTCTGATTGTGAAAATGTGCAAATAGGAGTATTTATGTGATAAATCCTTAAAAGAAGGTAACAGGAATACATCATGAAGATGATACTCAGGTCAAACTGATTTTTCTTCTTTGTTAGCAATTCACAGAATCATAAGATCAAATAATGACTTAGGTTGAAAAGGACCTTAAAGCTCATCCAGTTCCAAACCCCTGCTACCAGACCAGTTGCTCCAAGCTCCATCCCACAGGGACATGACCTGGAGCTTATTCCTGGTTTTGTCTTGTTCACACCATGGTGGGGATCAGACCCGAGCCAGTGGCCAGGCTGCCCTGCCACCTCCCTGCCTGGGATCACAGGGATTGCTGCAGGGATTTCTGCCCTGCAAAATTAGCTTTGTTTGCAGTAGTGTGTCAGAGCATCACTAAAGAATCACAATTTTGTTCTGCTTCAGTAACCCTCCCCCAAATAAATTAATGTATAGAAACGCTTTCTTTTGTCTGTTAAGCAGATAGCTACAGGCTTTCCTTCCTTTTGTAAATCTGGTAAAAGTTAAGGGACCGTTCCTAGGTGTTTGTAGAAGACTTTTTGTTACTTGTTTGTGGAAGTTTTCTTGGCTGTTAAAGTTGGAATGTTTTTTTCATGTGGTGCAGATATATGATTTTCTTGTAAAGCTTTAGTTTGGAAGGACGGGAAATATACCTCGATATTTTTTGGCCCCTGTGGCTAAAAATGTGAGGAATTTCAGAGTCAGAAGAGAGAGAGCAGAATAAGTATTATTTGTGAGGCTTAAACCTCTGTCAGCCCAGGCTGTTTTCCAGCCGGGCTGGCATTAAGTGCCTGGTGAAAGGTGAAGGTAACTTCCTTGATCCAGTCTCACCTATTGCTTCTCTGAAACAACTCAGTGCTCCCGTTACACAAAGAACTTCTCTTTGTTTAAAAATAACTTAAAAGTTGCCAGTCCTTTCAGAGAATGTAATTATTTCCTCCAGAGAAAATAACATGCCTTATCTACTCAAAGAAAGCATTTAGGATGCCCTTTCCTGCTTTCTTTGTCCTGCAATAATCTACTTTTTCTGGGAGGAACATTTCTGCTGTCACCATTTTCCTCTGGTGTTGCTGGGTGAAAATAAGCTCAGTGTGTGTCATCCCTGATGCACTCCCGGTAAATTCGGGTAACAATACGTCATCTACATTTGTTCCTTTCTCCCACAGAGTTTAATAAAGGAAATTACTCTGACTAATGGCTTTTAGATTTAACAAACAGCACTGTTTGGGGTTATACATCCATCTGCTCCAGTTTCTGAATTGTCAGCTTGATGATGTATGTGGATGTATAGAGCAGGAACAGATGACTGGAGGGACTGGGGGAATCCTGCAGAGAATTGAGCCAGCAGATTGTTTCCCCCAGTGAGCAATTTTATGGGACTTGTAAACCCACCCAGGGCTCACCTCTTACAGGATGCAGGAGTGCTCATGAGTCGAGGCTCTGGCTGATTCCATACTCGTGGTGGATATACATCATCATTATTGCCAGCTTGGCTGGGTTCGGAGCGAGGAGCAGAGCTCTGCTCTCCATTTGTTTGGTGCTGCTAAGCAGGGTTGGGCCAGTGGCTGTATTTATTGGACTGGTCTCCAGCAGATGTGAGAGCAGGGTTAGGATCCAGCATGGCCAGTGAAACATGTAGGGTTTGGTAGTTTCCTCCCTGCTGTGGGCCAGTGGGATGGGATTAAGCTGGTGTTGGATTTCTGAGTGAGCACGAGTGCTCTGTGTTAGATCTCCTGGCCAGGCTCTCCCTTCTCCTCACTCAGCTTGCAGCAGGACACAAAGGTTACACGTGCACAGCTCCTGCTCTGCACTTGAGTATTTTCTCATTGCTGGGGTGCCTGGCAGCTCACAGCAGATCCTGCAGATGCACAAACCCAGGCTGCACGTGAGGCAGTGATCCCCTCTCGCTCATACCTGTTCCCTTGAACAATTTAGAAGAGTTTTTGTGAAGTCTTTTGCCAGATTATTTTAAACAAAAGACTCCAGCTTTGAAGACAGCCTCATAACTTTTTTGTATTAACTCTCAGCCTCATCTAAGGTGTTAACAAGGTCCTGCAGGACATATGTTAGCCAGTAGACTAAGTGGTTTCTTTTATAGTTTTTTTGCTTTAAATTTTTTTGTTAAATAGAATTTCATCTTTTTCCAGGTTTGAAGGCAACTTTACAAACTTCCCTTTGACTTAGACTCACCACAGTTTTTCCTTTTTGTTAATTATTTCTCAAACATGCTAAGACAACTCATAGACCATAGTCATTGCTTGTTACTTCTCATAAATACTGTCCAGAGTAGCAGAGCTGATAGAGTAGAGCCTGCTTGTACTTCATTGAGACTTGTGGTGGTACAGCAGAGGTCTCTTTTTATTTTCTAGTCAGATAAATTACTCAAAAATATAATGATTACATGAATTACTTCCAAAGGGTAACACTTCAAGTTTACATTCATTACCTTCTGTGACTTTGAAAAGCCCATTCTCATGACAGTTTTTAATGCAAAAGGACTTTTTTTTTGCCATTCTGTGAATTGGAAATAATGCATTGTATAATTATTACTGGTGTCCTGAGAAATCTAACAATATTAGAAGGGAAACAATTTCCCTTTCTATTTCAGTGCATGATTATACATTCTGTATATATACATGCTTCTGATAAGGGGTTTTAACCAATATTTTATTGATTTACTGTAGTTAGATACAGAGTAATAGCTTTCAGTTCCTTGGGATTTCATGATTTTAATATACTTTATGTCTTCTTTACAAATGGGACAAATGAATAACGAGCATTAGTTACATTGTGATCTGTATCTCTCCTCAAGACGTGCAGGTGCATTAGTTCTGGCTCTTTAGGATGGTTTTTAACTGAATATCTCTTTTATTACAGCTCATAATGCAATGAATGCAGTCTTTGAAGTTGATTTATGATCAAAATTTTTAATGTACATCCTTTAAAATTTTAAGCATTTTAACTGTAGCATATTTGCAAATAGTGAAGTAGTTATCAATGACTCTTTAGGGGTTTTTATCACCTTATTTGTACGTTAGGTAGAAGCATTGTGTGCTGAACATAGGGATGTGGTTCTTCAGTTAAATATATTTGAAGTTTGGGAGCTGTAATTCATTGTGCCTGTATCCTATAAAATACCCAGGTTTAATATAACAGTTCTGTACACAGAGCAGTCTGCTGCTGATAGCTACAGGCCTCAGCATTTAAAGGAAAAAAACCCCACAAATCAGCCCCAAACAAACCCCAGACTCCAAAAAACCCCAAATTTCCAAAAACCCAAACAAGAAGAAAACTTTTCACACCTTAATAAAGTTAAGATGTTATTTTCAAAACACTGTTTAAATTCCTTGCCTGCCTAACTGGGGTTTAACCCTGTCTGGCTTACAAATAAGTCTTTTATTTTTCCTTTACATATGCTTTTGATGTATGTCATCCATCAATGTTAGCAAGAACAGTAAATGCATTGATCTATTGCTGCACTTGACAAGTTAAATAACACTTTATGTAAGAAGTATTGATTTATAAAATCCAGTACATATAATTAACATTAGAACTGTCAAAAGTTGAAAACAGTATTAACTTGCTGCTTATTTATAACTCAAAGAAAATTAAATAAAATACCTAGATTAATCAACTAACTCCTTTTCTTTGCCTTCAGATATGTCAAGCTCAGTTATGTTTGCTAGAACAGTGATATGTTTCTCCCCATTTTGACAAGAAGAAATTACATGTTTTGTTGGTATCGCCGAAACTAATTCTATAGTCTCTAGATGTGTGTATTTTCCTTGAAGTGGTGAAAGAATTCCACTTGGGTAGTTCTGAAAGGATTTGGTGTAAAAAACACAGAAACAAGTGGGGATATTTGGGAAAATGAAGGTGCCCAGTTTGTGTGAGGCTTCCAAAGAGCCTTTGATCCATCCCGTTGGGAGTGTCTGCACAAACACCCTGAGAGCTCTGCAAGGGTCACTCTGTGCTTCTGCCTCTGACCAGGCGCCTGTCCCAGAGTTTGCTTAAGATGTGGGACTATTCCAGTTGAGTCCTGTGAACTTTGCACTGTGCTTTGTTGGCATTTCTGTCCTAATGCAGCCCCACACAAGGATTGGAGCAGTCCTGGCTCTGCTCAGCATAATGTGGGCTCCTGTGCTCACCACCTCCAGTTCAGTGGCACCACTGAGATCCTTTTGGCTGAGTTTTTTGAGACAGGCAGTAGCTAGTTTCTAAGCCTATTTATATTTTTCAAGTTTAAGGAAAAAAAAATAAAACTACCAGTAACATTTAAACAAAATAACAATAGCAGTGAGCAGTAGGCATTGCTTTTAACAAAAGTTTAAGCATGAATCATTTCCCCTCCAGCCCCGTTTATCAAAAGAGATATGTTTATATCTTCTCTGGATATTCATAGCTGCTTTGCTATTTAGAAAGAAATTCTCCTTGAGAACATAAATAGGTGCCTGACATGGCTTTCAGGTCTGGCAGTGCCTTTGCTGTTCCTTTGTTTCCTCCAGCTCTCTTGTGTTTCTGTTCTGGTACTTCCAGGCACTCCTCAGCTGTTTACCTTTTTGATTTAATTTATCTTCTGCACGCTGAGAATGCTGCTTATAGCAGGGATGAACTTGAGGAAAGCACATTTATGTTTCCATCTCTTCTCTCCTGTTAAGTGTTCTGTAGGGTTTCATCTCTCCTTCGTGCCAGTGCCAGTTGAAGTATTTAGCAGATATATTTCTAAATTGCTGGTTAGATATCAGTGTGATCAGGCTGCCCTACAGTAGCTGGAGATTGTAGATTATGTAGCAGCAACAATAGTTTCCTTTGTGATTAAAATAATGAAGGAAATCCTGCTATATTTGGATTCTCTTTCAGCGAAGCAGCTCTGCCTTCCACCTGCTGAGGGCCGAGGTTTAAACACCAACAACTTATTTCCTCAAGTCTCTGGAAGCATCACTCAATGAAGAGAATATGAAAAGCACAGAGGTTGTGTTTTGATACCAATTTCAGAGGCTGGAGGTTTCTTTGGCGATTTTGTTTTGGTTTTCGTAGTTAATGGGTTCTCTTTCATTTGCCTGCTTTGTACAGATGTGCCTTTTTCTTTCAGTGCATTTGTAATGTTCTTAAAAACATCCTCAGGAATATTTAAAAAAAAAATTTGGAGCCTTTATTGCGGATGAACTACACTAAACATAATTTAAGAACATCATATGTAGCTTTTTGATTTTTTATCTTGAAGCTTTAAGCTGAAAGAGGGTGGCTTTAAATGGGATATTGAGATGAAATCCTTCCCTGTGAGGGTGGGGAGGCCCTGGCACAGGGTGCTCAGAGAAGCTGAGGCTGCTCCATCCCTGGAAGTGTCCAAAGCTGGGTGGGATGGGGCTTGGAGCAGCCTGGGATAGTGGAAGGTGTTGGGACTGGATGGGCTTTAAGGTCCTTTCCAACCCAAACCATTCTGGGACTCTGTGATATTCCATGAATTCACAGACCTATGAATAGTGGCTGCCTTCTGATAAACAATAAACCAATATAATTTTTTTTGCCCTGACTGACTTATTACAGGTGGTCAGAAAGTGAGACTAAAACATGAGGTGTGGAAATTAAATAGGAAAAGGAAGCCTTCGTGGGATTTTAGGTTAATACATCAGGAGCTGCTTGAGGCTCAGTTAAAACGATATCAGCTCATTATTTTTTTTCTCCTTGGCTGGTCTGCTAAAGAAATCAATTTGAAGAAAAGAATAATACAATTGCATGTGGGGAAATTTCTTGGTGTATTTGGGGATAACTGAGAGAGATTTATGTTGAATTTTAATGGAGTGATCTTACCAACCACTGTCTGGTTTTTGTGGGTTTTTTTTTCTATCAGAATCCAGGTCCTATAAAAACTCTGCTGTGGTTCTGGCATCCCTCCTCCTTTCAGTTCTGTTTTGAGTGTTTCTAATAAAACTTCTGAGAAATCTTTTCTTAGAAGGGAATTCTTCAAGAAGTGATTGTGTAGTGAAAGAAAGGATGGTCTTTAAATAGATGGCAGAGAGTTAGGGAGTAGATTTTATTAATACAAGGAACAGGTTATGTTTAAGGACTTACAGACAGTCTGTGATAGTAAGATTTCTTTTTTTTATCTTAAAAAAAATCTGCTCTGGCTTTTTTCTTTTGTCTCAGGATGCAAATGGATTTTTGTAGTTCATCTAAAGCTGTTCATAGAGAAAAATGGAAGAAGGCTAAGAGAAATAACAGGAAATGTTGTGCCTTAAAACACAGAAGAGAGGTTGGAAATATCAAAACAGGTTTTACTATAGCAGCCACTTCATCGTCTTTATCTTAGATTTATAGAAGTTTCTAAGGGAATGAATTAGGATGTTTGTTCTTTTAAGCAACATTACGTGTTAGCCAAGATTTGGTAAAAACATTTGATCTGTTTACATCAAGAAATGAGGAGCAGAGAAGCCAACTGGAATCTGCAATGCCATTTAGGTAATTCTGAAATAGAGAAGTGATGTTTCAATTAAAAAAAAAAAGGATTTTTAATTAAATCTACTGAACTATCAGTATGAAACACTCATTCTTGCCACTTGGGACTCCTATTCTATTGAATTGTTGAAAGCTAATCATAACTATACATTACAGAATGTTTAGTTTTCCTCTTGGGATGGGCTGCAACAGGTTTGCAATCTTTAGTTCAATATTTCCTCCACCCAAATCAAATATATGATTGGCAATTACCCAATAGCTAACTTGCCAATTAGTTATGTCAGCTGTTCAAAGCAAAAAAAGAAGTTACCCATTGAAATCTTGTCTCCCTGTGACTGTGCATTTAAAAGAAATAAATGTCACTTATTCTAAAAATATGTAGGCTTCCTCACAGAACTTGCTGAGTCCTAAAACAATTTAATTCCATCCCCAATTAAACCTCTAAAAGCACCATCCATCAACCTCATCTGATATCTGTATTTGCATTCAGGGATTATAATGGAGGTACCCAAAAAGAAAGTTATCTTTTTAATCTCTAGAACGACAAAAATGGGCAGCTTGGGCTCATTTACTTGATGTGTGAAATTGTGGAAGAAAGACTGATTTAAATACAGTTGCTTCAGCATTCTTCCAATATAAAATCAGATATCGTCTTTGATGAAAGTTCAGGAAATCCATTTTGAGAGAATGCTTTATACCATTGTGTGAAAATTCTTAGCTGCTGCAGTATATTTGAAAAATAACCTGCTATTTTAATGAAATATTCACTACGATGCATCAGTCCTTTGCAATCGAGGTTTAGAATGAGGTAGTAAAATGCAATTTAAATTTAATTGTTGTACTTGGTGATTTATGTCATGCTTCTAACCACAAAAATTTGAATCTCAAAGATCCAATATTTTGGGTGAAATAGGCTTCCTGCAAATCAATAGAGTTAAAGTGACTGAATGCTCTAACGTGTGTTTGACATTGTTGACAGTTTATGAATAGATCATACACTAACTTCCCCAGTATCTCACCAATGCAGTTTAGAAGGTTTGAATTCAAAAGATTGATTCAAATATATCTGAGTTCAATCTGACTTTCTGGTACATTTCCCAGGATTTACTGTGTTATAATTCCAAATTCATATCCCATATAATCTATTGAAGTTCATTTCCACAAGAGAATACAACTTGCATCTAGAGCAAGCACATGTATGCTTGTATATCAGAAACTCTAAGATTAGAAAATTGAGATAGCAAGACTAAAAGATCCTTTTGAAAATGAAATAGAAAAAAAATCTTTTCCATATCCAACTTGGGAATAAGAAGAAAAGCCATTTTCCCAGGAGGTTGCAGTTATTGCTGTCAGAGCAGAGCAGCTCCTGCTCGACTGTTTGTGCTCACAGCTGAGCTTCAGTTTGGTTTTGAAGGGGGCTTTGCTCTCCACAGTTGTAGCAATTTCTGTGGATTACTGAAAGAATTCTTCCTGTCTCCAGTATGGGTTTCCTGACTCCTGTTGCCATTTTAGCTATACTTTTGTACTGCACATTCCATGCCCCAGACAGGCCTTTTGGGATCCTCTTTCCCTGGCAGTCATCTTCTACCCACCTGAAGAGGCCTCACTTCTCTTTTTCTGGGACACACTGAGAGCAACAACATTTCTGTATTGCTGATCTAATCTTGGGCTGATCATTCCTCCTCAGTCTCATTTTCCTGGAGAACTCCTCAGAGATAATTCTGTTCTTTATTTTCCAGTGTCAGTTGATTGTAGCTTTAGAAGCATATGAAGAAACAGTAACGTGCATCATGTTTTGACTGGAGATTAATAAGCTAAAATCAATAGAGGTGTGTTACTTAATAAACCCATTATGTTTTTCTTTTGAGTTTGAAAAATATATCTCAGTCAAAACTCTCTTTTCAATATTGAACCTGTAGGGCCAACTGAACGATGGAAAGGCAGCTGCTCACCTGGCATTTGTTAAGTGATTGAGCTGTATTTGCTCTGAATTGCTGATTTATGTGCAGGTTGATCTACTTTTAATATTCAATATTAGCTCACCTAAAAGTGACTTAAAAATAGAGATGCATAACAAAAGACAAATAGCAGTGGCACTGGGGATCTTTCAACCTGCTCTCAGCACTCCCTGCATTTTCCTTCCTCTGAGTGTTCAGTACCACAGAGACTTTTTTTTCCAGAAGTGAACACCTGATTTTGCCTGTAACTGTTGGTATCCAACATTTCTGGAGGAAAATAAAAAAAAGCTGGGATTTGAAAAGGGTAGCTGCAGTGGGTTTTACTGATGAGGGTGATGTGGTACTTCTCTGGAGTACTGTAACTTTCCTTTTCTCCACAGGGTAGAGGTTCTCAAGATCAAATTGTATCTTTAATTAAAATTTATTAATTCCTGAGGGATGGGACTCTGCGACTGCTTTCAAGATCTTGTAAGACCTTGTGGTAACTGAAAGATCTATTTAAGCTGACTTTGTTCTATGTGCTTTACAAATGTAAGCTCTTCAAGGGCTAAGAATCATTAGCTGAGCCTTGTTAATTTGTTTGTTAGAGGGAATGTTTGAGGTCCTTGAGATGCTGCTCTCCTGTTTCCGGAGTCACGTTCACTCACACAATCCTTAAGAGTTTGGGGTTCCTTGGGTATTTAATAAGTATCTACTCCTGGAATTTTTGTTGCCATTCCAAAGCTCTCCAGCCAGGCTGCCTTTTCCTCTTGCAGATCCTGTTTGTAAATTTTTTGCCTGAATGTGATTTTCGGGGAAGATGGAGCACCAGGGAGCTTTCAGCTCTCCTGTGGCGCATCTCGTCTGCCAGGGCTGAGGGCAAGCCCAGGGTAGAGGGAAGTTGCACCCAGCACCATTTTGTATTTAAATGCCAGTATTAGTCCAAGAAAAACTGTCTGGGTGTTGTTAAATTTAGTCCTGAATCTTTATTTTGAGGTAAAATCCATCTAATCTGTGCATGTACCAAAGAAAGAAACGGGATGGGCCAAGCCAAAAGTGTAATGAAACTCAGGCAGTTTGGAGGTGCAGAAAAGCAAGGCAGAAACACTGGGGAGCAAATTTCCAGATAATTTTGGCATATTCAATCCTACTTCTTCTTGAGATTTACGTAAAAATAAATCTGCAGCATCCTTTTAAGAACACAAGTTGGGGTGTTGGCAAGTTTGGTAAGCAGACTTAATGAAAATTTACTGAAGCTGTAAATATACATGTGCCAACAGATTGGCACCTTATCCCTTTGCTCCTTCTTGCAACTCAAAAAGTTCTTTAATTACTATTACTTTTATTTTTAAATCAGCATTGCTGAAGAGCCAGAGAGGCTGAAAGTATTAACACATTTAGAAAAAGCAACAGTTTATAGCATGAATGCTTACTTAATTTTTTTTTTTTTGGAAGAAAAGTGTTTTGGCCAAGAATAATAATCACAGTATTTTATTCTTTTTGGTTTTAGGACTCAGATAGTATTTTCATTAGTATTTTACTCCGTTCTTGAAGAGTATAAAACAAAAAATGCCTTCTTGGCTTCTAACCCCTTGGCTGGCCAAGGTTACCCTCGTGGTGAGCCCTTTCTGTAGTTAATTACTGACTGCAAGTATCTCATACCTATTAATTTCCCCCTTGTGCCTTCTACCCCTCAGCCAGTTATTTCTTTCCCACAACCCTTCTGAGATGGTTTTGATTTTTTTCCCTGCCAATTTTCCTGTTTCCCTGGGATGCTCTATAAGGACCAAACTTTTCCTTTCAGGTCCAGGTTTAAATTCTGCTTTCCATTATAGCTTAAAGCTGTAAATAAAGCCCAGGGTGAAGCCCTGGTTTGATCCTGAGCCTGAGGTGTGAGCAGCCCAGTGCTGCAGAAATACCAATGTCATCAAAGCTGCCTCTCTGCAAGGAATTTTTGCTCTGTGTTTTATTTTCATTTCTGCTTTCAGTGAATATTTAGTGAGCTCTGATTGCATAATTGAATTTGATAAACTGATGGTATGTGATTGATGAGAAAGTCAGGAATAAAGGATTAGAAAATAAAATTACTTCAAGGGTTTAAGTAAATCTTCCAGAGAGCCAGGATAATTTATAAAGTATGCTATATTCTTTATAAAAATATTCCCGTAGGTCTATTAAATTTTAGCTTCTAACAGAACTGGATTGAGTTTTGAGAATCATTTTCATGTAATAACAACTTGATTGTGATGCTTTAAATGGGAGATAGCTCTGAGTGGGCTGCAGCATCACTGGGTTTGAAATATTTAAGTAGGAAATGTAGGGCTGAATGACAGACTTGTGGGCAGCACTTTGTCTTCCAAATGCATCATTTTTTTCTTGGGAAGACGTAAGTTGGGAGTAAGTGGATAATTCGGAGCAAGTAGTGAAGGAGGTTATGCTGCTGAGTCTGTGAATCACTGAAAACAAGGACCAACAAATGGTTTGGTGCAGACACCACTTCTGCTGAGCTCTCCCTCAGTGACTAAACTTTCTTTGGACAGGAATAGTTTAGGGAACTCATTCCAGAGGCCTCTGTACATAAGCAGGTAAATGTTGTTTTCAGGAGACTCAGCACTAATCATTTCACTTCACCAACTGGGCTCTGTTATCTTGCCCTGAACACCAGCACTGCTCCCAGCTGCTGCTTTTCTATCTCCAGAGGAAGCCTGACACCTTTAATCTTACCCAGCTAGAATTCTGAAACTCCCTTGGGAGACTCCCCAAAATACCTTTGTCAGGATTTAACATTTTCTCACTTGTATAGAAATACCTTTGTAAAAATTTGCTTTTCGCTCTGGGTAAAATAACTGTATTTCACAGGAACATCCTCTAACTCCAACTTCAATTTTTCTTTATAATGTTTAAAATATTGGTTGGTTTTACTAGTTAGGAGACAGTGAGAATTGGGATAAGATGATTTCACAATAATTGCAGTCATTAAAACAACAACTAAAGAGAGACACTGCAGAATATATTTTCAGTCATGTAATAGTGTGAAGTGTAAAAACTCTCCTTGGCTTGTCTGGGAATATCTGCTAGTTTGGAACTGTTTCAATTTTTTCATATGTTGAATTGTTGTAGCTTCCTATATAGCCAATTTATAGAAGATACTGCTGATCTGCACTCATCATAAATCAGTTTGTTTGAAAGACAGGTTTTTAAAAATGCTACAAATCAGAAAAGGGCCCCACTCCAAATCTAGTTTTTAATTCAGTTTGCTAGCTTGGATTTTATGATAGTTTATAAGCATTGCTTTAAGATGATGGTTTTTTCTTTCTGCATAAATGACTGTGTTCCTGAAATGAAATTCTAAAAACTCAGGAGACAATTTGTCACTCCAAACCATCAGATGAATGGGGAGCTGTGGTTGATTGATGGCCCAATCCAGGAGATATTTGGCTCCAGTGGGCCTGGGGCTCCCTGGCCACGCTCAGCCAGAGCCCAGCTCTGCCCCAGGACCCTTCAATGCTAAGGAGTCTGTGCTGCCATGTGCTCTGCAGTCAGAGAAATCCCCTGAGCACAGGCAAAGTGAAAAATAAAGGCTGGGTGACTTTGACATCCCCAGGCTGGGCTGTGAACCCCAGTGGAACACCAGGGCCACTGGGAAACCACCAGCAGCACCTGGGGCTGGCAGTGATTCTGTGACCTGTGGGTTCAGAAATTCCAGCCAGCCTTGAACAGCACATGAGGGTACTTCAAACTGTAAAAAATAGGTTCAACTCTTTAAATAGCAAGTATAAAAGTGCCTGAGCTTGTGTAAAAATAAATGTTTAAAGGGAGGTTTGCAGTTTAACTGAACTATTGCTTGCACTGGGCCAACATTTGTGTATTTTGGTTTTTTTTTCTGCATTTTATATATAAAGTACATGCACACACCCTGCACACTTTAAAGAAGAGCTCAATATTGTCTACTTATTCAGTATTATTAATATTTTATATGAAATCTCTGACTTTGAATGTAAATCCTGTGTTTTATATGTAATCATAAAATCCTGGAAGTGTTCCAGGCCAGGTTGGATGGAACAACCTGGTCTAGTGGAAGATGTTCCTGCCCATGGCAGGGGTTGGAACTGGATGAGTTGCAACATCCCTTCCAACCCAGGCCATTCTGTGCTAAATTAGGTTATAGAAGGTATTTGTATGCTTCTAAAATTAAGTCTATAGTTCCTCTACAGTTACTAGTAGAAATTCAACACATAAAGTGTGAAAACTCTTCATCTTCCAGAGGTGTCTGGGGTAGATCTCCAGCAGGTGTGGACTCAGAATTAAACAGTATTTGAGCAGAGCTTTGGCAATTTATCCATGAACAATTTTGCTGCTTGCAGTGTTTTATTTGTGATACACAAGAGTTTGAGATTACATGTGACCCTTGCATATTACTGTAGTACCCTAATTCGAAAATCTGTTAGTGGTTTCAGGTAATATAATTTAACACATTTTGGTTGGCAAGAACATTGGAAAATACATTAAACTTCTGAGGTGGTTTTTTTTTTCTAAATTCTTTTCCCTATCAAGAATCTTCATTTACCCTGAGACTTTTCCTGCTGTGATAATCATTTCTATCCAAGATTACTCTTCTGGTTTCTATTCAAGAAATAAGAAAAAAAAAAAAGGAAAAAAAAAAAGCTTTGAGTTGATTTAATCCTCAGAAAGGAGAAGGGGGGGAAAAAACCAATAGAGCTGTTCACTGCCACAGCAGACAGTGTTGGAATTCTCATCTGGAGAAAGAGTAAACATGGGCAAAAGCTCCTCTGAGTGGGCAAGGACAAAGTTTATCAAGATCTTGGTAATTCTGCCCCTAAAGATAAAGCTTAGTTATGAATACACCAGTGCAAGCCTTAACTGAATCATTTTTCTTGTTTTACCATGACCATGTTGAGAAGAAATTAGCTAAATATCAGTAGTTTCTCCTATATTTTCCTAAATAGCTTCCAAACCCATTTTTTTTTCCTTTGTATTGCAGGGGATGTTGCACCATTCTTCAAGACAGAACCAGGCTTGCCCCAGATCCACCTGGAGGGAAACCGACTGGTCCTGACGTGCCTTGCCGAAGGCAGCTGGCCCTTGGAATTCAAGTGGTTGCACAATGACAGTGAAATAACCTCCTACTCCAGTGAATACAGGTAAATAACATCCAGATAATCACCTTCTGCAAGTGCAATTGCAAAAAACCAGCCCCAAACTAAACCCCACCCCCTCGGTTTCCCAATGCCTCAAAGAGCTTTGTAGATACAGATACAGGGACTTGAGGATTTATTGTGAAAGAAGATTGGGTTTTGTAAACACATGAGATGAGATTCCTTTGCTAAAAATGAGATTTGAGGCTTCAAGATGTGGGTCCTTAACGTGGAATTGTTAAGTACCAGAAGTGCCTTTTGCAGGAGGTGTAACTTTGACCTGAGTTTCTGATAAATAGGAGACACATTTCTTATCTAAATGTTACATATGATGTGTGAAGTCATCCCTGAACAGAGCCAAGCTCGCTGGGACTGGCTGTCTCCATCAGATCTAGGGGAATGTGGTCTGTCTTAAATTCCACACAAAACTTTCTGGTTCAATTCTGGGAATTCCAAAATGGAGCTGATGGTTTAACAAACTGCCCTTTAATGATTGTGCAGTTTGCCCCCAGGATCTCCCTGCTGCCTCCTTCCCCTTCCCACAGACATTCCATCAAGCAGGAGAAAAACCCCAGTGTGGCTTAGCAGAGCTGATTCTTGCTGATAGGCAGCACATGGCTGGCCAAGTATCAACCTGCCAGACAGCCAGGTTTTGTCTGCTTTTATCTGATGTGGGAGGATTGACTGGGTTTTCTCCATGCAAACAGAAATTTCTGTGCCCTCACAAAAATTTAATTTTTATGCAACTTATTTGGTGATTTTAAATTTTGTGGAATTTGCCATATGAGTTCAGACTTTGTGAGGGGTGGATAAGTGACAGAGAGAGCCCGGGTACAACGCCTGTATCTTTTGCAAACCAAGCTAAATACTGTATTTTTGGGACACAAGGCTTAACATAGGGAAAAGTTGTGCTCCATCACTATAGATAGAAATTATAGTATAAGTTGGTATGCAGATAATGATACAAAGTTCTATATTGTTACACAAGGCAATCCGTAATTACTTTTCTCAAAGATTTTCAGAATTGTAACCTACCACTAGTTCTGGTTTTGATGTTATTTACATTTACCAAGCAGTAGGGAAAAAATTCCCTTAAATAACTTCTTAAAACTTTTGGGGGTCACTTAGCATTTCAAGTGTTTAGCAACTGCTTAAACCCAAGCATTTAGTTCCATATGAAGTTACCTAGAAATGCAAGACTTGATTTGGATGAGCCCTCTTAGTCCTGAGTGCCTGCATCTATTCATAGTTGCTGCCTTTGAGCCTTTGGGATGTGGATTATGAGCCACATGCACATAAAGAGGAGATTTGTGAATGCTTTCTAGAAAATGAAAATATCTCTAATAGCACAACAAATCACAGAATGTTTGAGCATGGCTTTGTGCAAATGCCTCTGGTTATGATCAACAGCAGAGTCAGTTGTAGTGGCTGGCTGGAAGGAGCTGAAAGCAGCCCTTGACCATGGGAGATGCTGAGAGAGCAGGAGGAAAAATGTTATTGGAGGACAAACACATGAACATGAAATGAACAGCAAGCAAAGGTTAGAACTCCAGGCCTGTAGGTGTGCAAGGCACTGGGAGATGACATTTCATGGTATTAGGAGAAAACTTGAGTAAGAACGTGTGACATTTTGAAATAAGACCAGAGTTCCGTGGTATTTCTTAAGCAAGTGGATATCCTAATACAAAATTGGAATTTTACTGTGTATGGCAGTGTGAGTCAGTTATTGGAACTTCTCTCCCAGGCTGTGTACACATACCTGCAGTCAGCCCCTTGCTTCTTATATTGCATTTAATTTGTTCTTGTGAATGTCAGATCATGATTCAAATCATATTTATTAATTCTGCATTTTTTATATTGTTCTTATTTCTATTTCTTATTAAATGATCTGGTGCAGAGGAAGCTGCTGGTTTATTATATTAAAATAATATTGATAGAAAATATTAATTTAGAAATGGCATCCCTACTGCTACACCACAGCCAGAGATCAGCTAAACAGGATTTTTATTCTATAGAAATGCAGAGCTTTAAGCTTCCAAAAAATGGCATAGGTGCATTAGGATGAATGAAAGCAAGGAAAATATATGCTCAGACATAGAAATTCCAGTTGCAAAATTTAACCTTTGACCCAGTAACAGTTTGCTGTGCAGTTCTCTTGGGTAAATAGCCTGTTTAAATGCAGGAATCTTCCCTGAGTAAGTGACTTCTGCTGCAATTTGAATCATCAATCAAAGATTTTTGGTAATTGATATTACTTAGTGTGTCTCAGTTAAAGTAATGTCTATATTGTAACAGGCTGAAAATATATTATAATAACAGCCCAAGTGAGTGAAGAACTAATTGGAGTCTTTGCATTGTGACATTGGTGACCCTGAGTGAGCAGCTTCTCTTTGTTTAACGAGGCTGGCTGTGTGCACAGCCTGGCTTTTACACTGACTCTGCATACACCACTCTGGCTTAAGAATTTATAAAACCTTATAAATTCTTTGTGATCTGAGATCCACATTATCAAAACAAATCAATGCTGCTGACTGCAGGAGCAATTTTGGTCGTATCTATAAGTTACGAGACTTTAATGTTCAGGCAGTCTTTTCTCTGTTTTCTTTTTTTCCTCCCTTTGTTTTCTTTTGAATTAACTTCTGGACCAGGTGTGTCTGTCATATTTGCTTTTGTGGCCTGAAGTTACTGATTTATTGGAATTTAAGGAACTAAGGTCATATCTAAGCAGCCATACACTTTTAATCAAATTACTTAAAAGTATCTGATTAGTACGTTTTTAACATTGGACGCATTTCAATTTTGCTTCTGTATTTTAAAAGTTAGATCAGTTGATCCATAAGTCTTTTGTCAAAAAGCTTGAGTAGATAAAAAGTAACATGAATATCTAATAAAATACATTTAACTTTAATTCTGTATCCATAATTATGCCTATTAAATCCCGTAGCCTATAGCTTCACTTTTAACTCTTAGGGCATTTAAAATTAAAATGAGGGTTTAAATTTTAGATTAGGAGTGAACAGGAAGTGTTGGCTGGGATTTCTCCTTAGGTGGCTGGTGCCACTCCTTGCTGGAGCTCTTTGCAGAAGGGTGATGGAGCACATCATGCTCAGGGAGACTCCCCCTGAAGCTTCTCTTTTCTGCTTGTCACTTCCCATCTCTCTGCAGGAACCTCCCAAATGCCAGGTTCTGGTTGGCTGTGCCATTCAAAATGAGGGAAGAGTTGGGGCTGACTTTCCAAAGTCCTTGTAGACATCCCCAGGAACCTCAAGGAGCCTCCTGGCATCTCTACAATGGATCTGTCTTCAGAGTTTGAGTGTAGATAAAAATAAAGCAAAATTCTGTCTTGTCACTGTAAGGAATTGTGTTAACCTTCAATTCCATTTCATTCTGGGGAAAAAAGTCTTATTTAGAACTCAGCCTATTTACATCCCTTCTTGCAGGTCAGAAAACAAGTGGAATGGGAAAAGCATAGCACAAAAAGCAGTATCAAGGCTGTTGGGTCAATAGAAAAGTAGGTTTTAAAACAATAATAAGACATATGAGGTACATAAAGACTGTTTAAAATTGTAAACACAGAATCAGAAATTCCATTGCCCAGGTTTGCAATTTTCAAGTTAGATTCAAACAGTATTAACAGTCCTATCACATTTTTTCCACTTTTGTTATTTAATTCTTCTAATTTTGCTTGCTGTACCTGCACGTTGTACCCAGCATGTCCACTGAGAATCCAGCTGCTCCAAGGTTTTGGCTGCCTTGGAATTTCCAAGGTAGATGGGATTTTCACTGTAAATTTTTAAAAGATTTTCATTTCTGCAGGCAACGTGTTAAGAATGTTTCCTGCTGAAACTTTAATAAGCCAGAAAAGAAAACCAAAGTAGGACACTTCTGATCTAATTGATTTGTTTTGTCCTGGTGGCAGCAAAACTAACTCTGCATTACTGTCCTAGTACAGATGAATACTCAGGAAAGAGGCCTTTAATTTTGACTTTATTTAATAGACAAGGCATTAGCCAAGCAGGACACTAAATCTTTATGTGAGAAAGAAAGATTGTTAATGTATAACTGGTGGGTAAAAAGAACTGTAAAAATTAATTTTCAGTATTTGTCAGAATCTTCAGTTCATTTTTTTTTTTATAATGATGTTTTATAACAATCTTCTGCCTGGAAGAGCAGGAGCTAGAGAAACCTTCTGTCCTATTGATTTGTATCCTCTGCCTTGTATTTTCACCTGTTCCCTCACTCCATTCCCCATGGTGAGGCTTGTCAGGCAAGAGGAAACAACATTCCTGCTTCAGTGTCATTATTTGTGTGCTGGGCTTGCTGTGAATCCCATAAAGGGCACAAGTTGGGATCTTTCTTTTCTTCCTGGTGCCAGCTGCCACAGCCACAGAAGGGAATATGCTGGTGGCTCCTGGGGAGGTCACAGCAGTGACTAGAGGAGGTCACAGGAGTCACAGCTCCTATCTATGGGCAGCCAGGGCCTCCTGGAAATCCCAGGGATGTTGGGCTCTGGTTTAGTGCCCTGGGTTTGGTGCTGCAGCCCATTTGCTGGGGTGCATTTTGTGATGACACCAGAAACTTCTGCCTCCTTTGTTTTACGCTCCCTGATCCTATTCAGGCATTAAGCTCTGCACGTGGGTGTGTACAGTATATTTGAGTCTAAGAAGAAATGTTTTCTTTTAGTGGAATTAAATTTTGAAGATTAAAATTCAGCAGTTTTCCTTATCTTCCATAAAGACTTTCATTAATCCTGCCATAATATCTCCTGAAGGTGACTGGGGGAATATGTGCTTGTGATTAATGTTTGTTTAATGCAGGATTATCTCTATTATTCATGTGTTTTATTCCCATTAAAACTGTGCCTATCAGCTCATTTTCATGTTGAGCAATCAGATGTAGCTGAATGAGGAAGGTGAGATTAGTGGACTGTCTATTTGAAGGGCAGAGCAAACACAAAGTACACGGTGGCACTTCCAGGATTTCAGTTTCAGTGGTCACACAGTGGAGCTTTCATTGGAAAGCTTTGATACTTCTTGCAGCCTTCCTAATACCTACACTGAGTTTTCTTATGGCTCCTCTGAACTAATTACCTGCTTTGCCTTATGAACAAAGGTAGAGAAAACTAGGGAACAAAATTTAAGTCTGCCTTTCATGTGAATTTTTGATACACTTGGCATTTATCCTATGCAGAACTAAAGACTGAAAGGTATTTCATGCATGTCGTGTCAGCTGTTTTTTAAACTCTAATATTGTAACCAAAGACCTGAGATTACACAAGAAAGCTGTTTGTAAGAAAAACTACAATAAACATTTAAGACAAAGTATAAACCAGGAAGAAGTGCTCTCTAATTGTGCCTTTTGCCCTGCAGGTACATCATCCCAGCTCTGCAGAGGGCTGATGCTGGCTCCTACCAGTGCATCGTGAGGAACAGGATGGGGGCACTGCTGCAGAGGAGATCTCAAGTCCAAGTGGCATGTATGTCTGAGTGGGGGGGTCACTGTGACTCATTCAGTTCATTTTGGGTTAAAAAAACGATGTGTGATAATATTTGTCAGTCTGAACAGGTGTTAGAGATCAGGTTTAAGAATTTTTGAAATTACTGCTTCACAAGAAGTTTCATACTTCAGTTATCACCTGGAAGAGGCTCAGGGCAGTGCACCACTGAGTCTGAGCTGCTCAAAGCCATGAGAATGGGATTGTCTGTAGCATGAGAGAGCAGTTACTCCTTAAGGGATTAAGGAAGGCCATGCACAAAACTATCAAAACAGCAGCAACAACAACAAAAAGTGTAGAGGAAAGCAGCAGCATCTGAAAGGGAGTGGGATGGTGGGGATTGCACCAGGAAGATTTCACATCGTAATCCTTGTGGTACAAAATCAGCAGTTTTACAACAAAACCTTCAAATTCTGTTCTCAACACCTTTCTGAAGCAAACCCCCCGCAATCAGTTTGGACTTTGCAGAATTTTTGAAATCCAGGTGCCATTTGGAAATAGTTTGTTTTCTCAGGTGCTAATGAATGTGATGTAAGAAATGATCACATACTCTTGACTTTCTTTTTTTCAGTTAACATACAGAAAATACAATTCAAGTCACTTTTTTGGAAATAAGAACAAAATTAGACCTGATTATTTTTCCAAAGTAAAAGCATAAAAGAAATTTTAAAAGAGACAGATTTTTGTGCTGTGCTGAAGAAGTCTCATGGATCAAATTTCTCCTCATCAGGGTCAGTAACTGGAAATTCAGTAGTAGTAAATGTCACTGGATAAGCAGAATTTAGAGAAATTTAATTATTTATTAGATAACTAATTTGAAGGAACTGATTCAAGTTAATCAGTATGTCAGTGAGGGACATTACATGGAATTTCCTGTGTTTTAGAACAAAACCACTTTCAAATGTTATTATGTAAGCTTTGGTATCATGTTCATCAGTTTACTGCATTACAGTGGATTATGTAATGTCAGTAATATCAGTAGTTTGATGTTTGGTCTCCCTATTGTTTCAGAGCTGCTGGGAGCTAAAGTAAAAATAAACTTCTGCTAAAATAGGATTTTCGTTCCCTGACCTCTGCCAGCCCTTGTGCCCCTGCTGTCTGCTGGCCATGGGCTCACTCTGACCTGGCTCAGACCCTTGCAAGTATTTTTCCAAATACTCCTCTGCAGTTTTAGTGAATTCTGTCAGGTCACAGAGGATCTGCTGAAAGCTGCTGTGAGTGAACTTAACTTTGAGTGAGGTGTGGGGCGAGCAGGGGGTTTAGCAGGGGAAGGGGGGGTGAGATGCCTCTGCTTGTGCAGCACTGAGCCTTTGGAGGAGCCTGGATGCCTCTGGAGTTGCATCTCCAGATGTGGTTTCAGGGGACAAAGGCTTTGGTAGCAGTCCCAGAGAAAAATGTGCCCATTTCCTCCTGCATCCCACTAATCATTCCTGCTCCTGCATTGCAATGGAGCTCACTCCCCTTTAGGCTCAGCAGGAAAATGTGTTTGAGCAGCTGTGGGCTGGGAGACTTCTTCAAAATTTCTAAAAGAGCAACAGTTCTTTTGTTGGGCTGTTAAAGTTCTCTCCCAACTCCTCCATGTCCAGCTCCATGCCCAGCTGTGCAAGCAGGGAGCAATTCCTGAGGAAGTCCTGGTGGGAACAATAGTGAGGAGACACAGGAATGCTTTTCCTGCATGGTGCTGCTGCTGAAGAATTCTGCCTCCTGAAATGACAGCTTTATTCCCCTCTGAAGGGGGAAAGGTTTGCAGTGCAGAGTTTTCTCTCTCCAGGCTGGTTTGTGTGTCTTTGGCTGTTCTGGAGAGAGAAAGTGGAACTGTTCACTTTTCTTCAGTTTTAGTTTCCTCCCTCCTTTAATTTGTAGATCTGCATTGCTGAACAAGGCTAAAAGGTTCTCTCTTAAATCTGTCTGAATTAAACAGTCTTTGTATTAATTAATTTATTTTCAGTGCTAAAGACACTGAGGCAAAGCAAATCAGATCCTGTGTGACTTGGGAGACCTTTGGTCTTGAGTCTTTGTGACATAAATGGCTTCTGTAGTGAAATTGCCAGGCGGATTTGTATTTATTCCTGCAGATTAAAGTGTTCTACAAGTTTTAAATACCCTCTTTCCCCTTCACTCAGGGTAGCTGCTGATGCCACATGATTGTTGTCTGTTTTAATGGTTTTGATTTAAATTAATTTTTTTAAGCTGTGTAGATGTGTAGATGCAGTTCCTGATATTTTATCACATATTGCTTTTTGGTTATTCTTCAAAACACCTCAGAAAGCAACGTTCCACTTGGTTCCTAAAAGCATCTTAGGCACTCATCAAAACTTATGGGGAATTGAATGTTAGTTTTTTAACTCTGAAGGATTTGCAAGAAATGATCTATTTTTGCCAGAGAGTAGAGGATGCTTCCCAATACACTTCAACTCAAGATCTTTAGTGAAAAATTGAAAGGTGTAATTATAATGGCACCGAGAAAGATCTGAGGTATTTTCCATGTCCTAGATATCTGAAGTAGCAGGGAACTTGTTAAATAATTTAAAAAAATATTCTCAACACATGCTAACATATTACTTAACTGAATGAGAACAGATATTTGAGAGAAAACTGCTGAGTAAACTTTAATTACAGCATGGGCTTAAAAACTCATGGATTGTGAAAACTAAAATAATCATATGACAGTGAAGTTAATTAGATCCACCTCCACAGTTTGAAATTTCTTTTCAAGTAGCTGATCTGATTACAGTTGTAAGGAATCTGGAGCAGCAGAGGAAGTACAATGCTGATTATGTCTGAATAAATAACTTGAAAATCACAAAGATGATTAAAGCTTCTTTAAAATACCATGTGTTTTTAATTTCTGCTCTTGCTCTGTCTCTTCTCATCCCCTGCCATTCACAGACCTGATAGTAGTCATTTCTTTTGTGTCCTTTGCATCCCTCTCTGCAGCACAGAACTTGTAGAGAGCCCTGTTGTCCTTTAAAAAGGCAGGGAATTCAGTGACAGAAGCTGGAACAGTTCTCTGTTGTGTGTGTGTCAGTATCCTAGTTTAAATCAAATTACAATGCAGAGAACTCCTTTGGAGGGTGAAGAAGAGCCTACGGCCCTGCTTATTTTAATGGGTAAGAATGCAGTACAAAAGGCCATGGAAAAACAAGAAAAAAACACTCACTGAATTTTTCCAAGCTCTCCCCAGATACCTGAACTTGCCTGTGAAATAAAGCCTGCAGAGGCAGAGGTTCTGCAAGGGTAGTATCATTTCTTCCATTAAAATGTTTGCTTAAAGCTGCTCTCTAACACTAGGGATGCACTCTTGACATTGAAACACCGTGCCACAAGAGCCAATAGCCCCCAGCATGACCTTGGCATTCCAGGATCCTTGGGATCCTTGCCTAGGTCTGACTCTCTCTTGGCCTGGCTGTAGTGGAAGAGCTGCTTGTCTGTTTGTGTAGCTATGGATAAAAACCAAAAAGACCAAAAATTGGACACGTTTATATACACCATGAGAATCTCGTTGAATTGCAGGGGTTTCTTGCTTATTGTTAAGCGTTTGTCTGAAAAAAAACCCAACCACACAAAAAACCAAAGCAAACAATCCTCCATTAAAATGTCATTTTCAGTAAAACCCCCCAAGTTATTGCCCAAGAACACAGGGGCCATGCAGGGCTGCTCTGCCTGTGTGCACCAGCAGTACTGGGGTTTCCTTCCTGCCTTATTTCATCTGCCCCTATAAACCAAAATCCAAACTGTCCCGTGATCCGTAGTGTCCCATGAGTAATTATCAGTGTCAGTGGTTATTGGGAAACACAGTGATTTTTCTGTCCCCTAAAAAGAAATGAGGAGTAAAGAAAAACTTCTCTTTTTAACTTTTTTTTTGTTTTGTTTGTTTTTTTTGCAGACATGGGAGATTTCATAGACACAGACCAGAGAAAAACAGTGACTGAAGGACAAGCTGCTGTTCTGAACTTCCCACACATCCTCAGCCACCCGAGGCCCCAAGTGACGTGGTTTAGAGACGGGCACAAGATTATACCAAGCAGCAGAATGTAAGTCAATTTAAAGCTCAAAATACACCCACCCTAAAATATGATTAATTATATTTGATAACACATCTTACATTTTAAGTACACTAATTAAGGTTTAAAGAGAATAAAGTAGTCGTGTTCGTACTATGTTTGAGATAAATTACTATTTTAAGACTGTCTCTGAACTTCTGAAGCAGTTTGACAAAATAATTCATGTGGTTTTAATGGTCCTGGTGCAGCATAAGGGGCTGGATGTGCAGAATGAGTTTCCTTCATGCTGTTCATTTCCATGATACATTTTGGAAAATGGAATGCTCATCTCTCAATTATGTTTACTTGAGTGCACTAACTTTATGAATTCTGAGGGCTTTTTTCTCTTAATACATGAATCTGTGAGGTTTGTTGCAGAGTTATGCTTAGTGCTATTTTCCTCACAATAAAATCCCAGCTATTGTTTATTCTTTTCATTATTTTTTAGCCAATGACAGTTTTATTTATTTTTTACTAATTAGCAGTTCACCCCTAATCACACAGCACTTGCACTTTGATTAGTTATTATCTCAAGGTGTGCTCATTTATCCTTTTTTCAAACAGTTATGAAGCCACCCCATGTTTTTATCTGCACAGTTTCATTCAGAGACTGAAAGCCTTGGCTGTAACATTAAAAAACGTGGATTAAATCTTGTCTCATTTATTTGAAAGCTGTTGAAATGCTAGGAATGTTGCTAGTTAGTTTTTAACTGTGCATTACATTTTTGTGTGTTCAAAGGGATAGATGTGCTAGCAAATGATGATAATGGGATATTGCTGTGTTCCAGGAGTGCTGAGGCTTTAAGAGTTCATATTAGAAAGGGAAAATGTCTCTTAAATTTGAATTTTGCTTATCTGTACCCTATATTTTACTGCTATGTGCCTCTTTAAAACCTGAAAGCTGGTATTAGAGTAGCTTTGAAACTGTTAAAATTAGTATTGCAGGGATGTGAAGAAACGATGTAATAATTTATGAATAATTTAATAGTAATTTGATGGGAAACAGCTGGAAGATGAAACAATGGGTTCCTGAGCAATCTCTTGAGAAGAGCTAAGTGACAAATCCTGAGTTATTAACCATTAAGGATCTACTTCCTCCACTTCTGCCACATTACAAATTTTGTGTTCTCGATGCTGAGAATACACAAATCAGGAATTTGCAGATAGTGACAAGGCCTTGTTATCCTGATATCTGAGACTCTCCTGGGAGCCATTTCAGGGAACAGAGCAGAGTGACCAAGGCAAGCCTGCAGTCCCTGGAAATGAGATTTGCCTGAGTTCTTTTACCATTTGGTAAAACTGCAAATAGAGCTGTGTATGTCATATATTTGTTAATATAAAGTCCTGATATTTACCTGCTGTGCTTTCCTCTTGCTCTTACTCCACTGGGATTGCTGGGGTAAAACCACCTGTAACTGTGGCTGTGCTTGCAAACAGGAGAACTCCAACAGTGGCTGCAGCAAGGGTGAAATACACCTCAAGGTTTCCATATAAATTCCATTTCCCTGGTCAGAAATTTTGTCTAAAAGGAACATTTGAGGGCATTTGTCTGGCCTGTGTAGGAATCTCTGAGCACTTCTGCAGGTGAAATGCCCATTCTGGAAGTGGGAGCCTCCTTGGAGGTTTGATAGATGGTGCATAGTGAGTCTGATATGTTCAGGAAGTGACAGATTTATGGTACACACAGCAATCACCAGAGCACTCTGTGTGCAGTAGGTCTCAAAATATTGGAAAAACCAGAGGGCATCCACTCACATCTTGCTGTCCATGAAATTTGGGAAGTAAATATGGCGACCCTATAAATACAGGGAAGCTGAGCTGTGGAGAGGATGCATATAAAACTGTGAGAAATGGAGAAACATCTTATGGGAGCTGTTTCTTACCTGTGGAGCAAGTTGTGCATTGCACAGGTTGTTGTGCACCAGGAGGTGGCCATTCCCCTGATCAGTTTAGCCAGTGATCCAGTTAGGCTGATGCATCAACCTCACTGGATCTCCTGCTAAACTGATCAGGGAAATTGATACAACCACCTTGTACGATGCTCTTTAATCGGATTAAAAGTACCTTATATTGCTAAATCAATATGCAGCTTTTTTAATGCTCTTAAATAAGCTTACAATGATTTGGCTGAATCAATCAGCCATAATTTCATGTGTCAGCTGTAATAATGATTTCTAGGAGTGACATTGCTGTGGTGCATGAGGAGCAAGGACATAAACAGTGCTGAAGAGATGGGGAGAGCAGTGGTGGTTATGGTGAAATTCATTCAAATAGTTGGTCAAGTTAAGTCTTACTCATGCAAAAGCCTTAATTTACATGTGCTTAACACTGCAGCATTTTTATGCCATAAGAATGATCCTCATGTTTTGTGTGCATGGATTAATGTCACTGATGTGGGAACAGAGTTGTCCTTAGGTGAGAGGTACAAAATATCAAAAGTAACACCAGTTCTGAGAATAAAAAATAAGGAATTCATGAGATGTTTCAAGGAATGTCATTTAATTGGCTCTGCAGTAAGCCTTTAAGGTGGTCAGTGCTGCTGTATTTCTCCTTCACTGTGCACCAGTATTTAGGACACTTATGGGGAAGGGCCCTGCCAGCTATTTAGCATTCTGGGCAACCTGTGCCAGGGCCTCCCCACTCTCATCCAGAAAAATGTCTTCCCTATATCCACCCTGTTTTAGTTTAGAACTATCCCCTCTTGTCCTGTCACTGTGTGCCCTTGTCAGTTGTTCAGGGTTGAGGGGAGAAAAGATTCAGTGAATAGCTTTGGCTTCACCTTGCTTTCCATCCTACTCTGAGAGCGTGCATGGCTGTGACATTTTCTGGGAGAAAGTTTCCTTTGGGACACAGGCAATTTTTTCCCAGACTGCACACTCTAATTTAACTGCTGGTGTTACTTTTAGTGGAATTTTGCAGCAAATAATCACGTATTAGTACCTATCCTAATGGTGTTGGGATTATTTCATTAAAGCCTCCAGATAAAAAACAGGAATAGGATAAGTTGCTCTTAAATGAGTGGGCATGTAAAGTCAACAAATCCCTGTATAATAGGTAAGTGTGAAGCAAATGGCCTGCACAAACTCCTGGAGTTGTTGCTATAGTTTATGACTTAAGGGAGCTAACAAATCTGCAGCAGAGTCAGTGGGACACGATGGTGTGTGTTTAAAAATTTAAGTCCTAAAAGTCACTGTCATCCCCTCCTCACTTCGTGCAGTGTGGCATATATTCATTTTAGCCAAGCCTCAGCTTCGTATTTTCAAGAGGTATTTCTAGAATAGAAAGAAGCTCAGTGTGCGCTAGAAAAGTATGAAGTGGAGAATTGGAGAGGAGACCAAAAGATCAACAACGAGACAAAATAAGCAAGGAGAAGAATTAGAGTTTGAGGTGTTTGTTATTATTCTACACCCTCCAAGAAGTTCTAGAAGAGACTTCACGTTACACACAGACAGATTCATTTCCAAATACACCAGCAATGTGGAGTTACAGCTGCACTCTTATCCAGGGTCTTGACAGATGGGATGATTTTGCCTGTTTCCCTGCACATCTTACCAAAACCAGCAGCTCTCTAAAGCTGCATCAAAAGAAATTGCTACTCTGGGATCTCAAGTATTCTGCTTGCCTTGCCTGCCTGTACTTCATCAGGCTTAAAAGCAAAGTACATTTAAGTTTCTTTACATGAGCAAACGGTACCTTGGAGAGGCACAAAGGACAGTAGCACCATCAAGGTCTACAATTGCCTTTCACTTGTGGCATTGAGGAATTAAATTCTTAGTACTCTTAGAGGATTTTTTACCTTTCTCTAAGTGAAGCACTTTTCAGAGAAAAGGCTCATTCCAGCCATCAATTCATTTAATTCACTTCCTTTAAGAAGAAAACTTCTATGCAGACATTATTACTGTCTTCATTAACTTCCTTAGAGTGAAACTGCTCTTCCCCATGTAAGCTGCAGTTAGATGAATACTAACTCATGTCTTTTGACAGTGGAATTCTGTCTGACACAAAACAGGAAAGTTCATTTTTGGTGTATAAAGGCACTTCTGTGGTGTCCCTTTCAGCAGGATGGACATGAGTCACTTAATGAACTCCTGAGGAACCAAAAGGCTTCACAAATGCATTTTATTCCCCTAGGCAGGGATGCTGCATTGCACAGCCTTCAGGTGCATGTGGGTTCATATCTGTGTTTTGCATTCAGATCAATTCATTATTGGATGTATTTGGTCAGTATTAACTCTTAGAGATTGAAGTTGCTGGCAGATCATGGAAATTAAAGTACATTTCGCACCAGCAACTCACTCATGACTTGCTGTGGTTTTGAACACTCACAATACTTTGCAAATAGGCAAAGCTTGTGCAAATTTATTAGACATTTGTTAATGCAAAATTGTAAATATATTAATGGCAGCCTCAAAAAAATATTATCTAAGTGGGCTTGAAAAGATGAGAAAAATGAAAGTATCTAGGAATAATACATCAAATTTGGGGCTGATTGCATTAGATTAGATTTTGCTTTGATGATAGCTGCTGACTTAATGTGCCATGTATATATTTTTCACTTTAAAACAAGCACCACTTCATTTTTCTCTGAGCAGTTCTAGTGGCACAGAGCATCTCTCTGCAAATACCAGCCTGTCATACAACTTAAGCCAGTTGCACATAATTACTTTTCACATACACTGGATAACACTTTCATTAAGATCATGATGATTATCATTACTGAACAATAAATTCAGAGACTGTCAAGTTTGCAATGTATTAGCTTAGCAATAAATTAAAAATTAAAAATTTGCAGATCTCCTGTCTGCTGACATCATGGAGTGACACCTCTCAGCAATAAGGTGTGAAAAAGCCCAATAATATTGATTTTATCTGTATGTACCTTTCACAGGCTCCACATTAAGGTTAGCATCTGACAAAGAATATTTGGTACAATTAAGTTATTCCCTTCAACTAAAATTCATCACCACCACCCTGTAATTAATTTATTTAACCAAACTTCTGCAACTGAGTAACTTCAGTTTGGCAGAACAGGCAGCACCAGGAATCATCTTCCAATAGTTTCAGTGTTATCCCCAAGGCCTGGATGGCTGTGAAGCAGTGGAGGGAAATCTCCCATCATCTGTTGGAGTGCTCAGTTTGAGGAGTCCTGGCACTGTCAGGGGCTGTGTGAGCATCACTGTCTGTCAGGGGCTGCTGTGGGTATCACCCTGCTCAGCACAGGGAAACAGCAGCACCCCAGGGGAAGCAAATCCCAGGATTATTCCCAAAGCTGTTTGACTTGCCTGGATCCAACCTCACTGCTCTCCTCTTTGCACATCGTTTGTTTGCCACAGGTTTGAAACATCCATGGCAGGAATGAATTTATTCAGACCTCTCAACTGCCCAGGTTGTTGTTGTTTGGTTTGAGGGACGGGGAGGAAGACTGAGGTGGCACCTGGGGACCATGGGATGCTGAGTGCAGAGTGGGTGGGAGCAGCACAGCCCCTCGGAGGTGGGAGAGGGACAGCAGGAAGAAAACATTGTTGCCAGAGAGAAAATGCCTTCGAGCAAGGCTCATTTGGAAGGGGATTCTTCCCAGGAGAGGCACTCGGGCTGCTGAGATGAGAGGCACATTTTGGGATCTGACCAATATGTTTCATTACAAATTTGGACCACAAACCACAGAGGGTTTTTGTAATACATGTTTTTTTCATAAGCCAGGGGAAGTTGCTGCCATTCGGATAGCACTGTAAAATCCATATCTTTGCTAGAAAAAAGTGGATGCTTGGAACTAGTATTGTGTTTTAATGGGCCTCAGCTGCCCACAGTATCTTCCAGGACAATCTTCTGGAGCTGTAAATTTCAATAAAACTTCAAAGATCACTGTCTAGGAGGAAAATCTGTCTGTTGGATATTGGTTTTCCTATGATGATCACATATAAAGAACAAAATCATTTTATGTGCTCCTACCCTTATTAATCATAGATTTGGAATTTGTAAAACAAAGGCAATGGAAGTGTCACTGGAAGGAAACCTTTTTTGCCCTAAGTGTGATTTACTTATCACAGCTTGCATTGCAATTGATTTATGAGTTTGTTGCTTTCTGGGGACAAATGTACTTTGAGAAATAAAATATTGATGGTGAAAGAAGTGTTAATAGCATTACTCTTTGAAAGTTAATTATATACAATTTTTTAAAAATCATCCTCAGTTTAGAGGTGGGTAAATAGGAAGCCTCTTCATCGTATTTTGAGGCTTGCTTTTTGCATCTGCTGCATTTTCTAATCAGAACTAAAGATGCTATTAGGGACACATCATGAATATAATCCTTTAATAACTAATGTGCTTTTGCAGAAAACCATTTTTCTGTCAGTCTTTGAAATACTCTGCCTACAAATGGAAATATTTTAATATGCAGCCAAGATAAGACTATTTAAAAGTGTTGCAGTCATTCTTAAGAGCAAATATGCAAAAGAAAACTGTTGCTTTATGCTTAAAAAGTGGTAATTGTTCACAAATCCCCAGGAACAATTTATCTCCCGTGGCCCCTCACAATATCTCTACTTTTATGGAAATAGATGCAAAATCCTTGTGATTTATCAAATATACCAAAAGGTAATGTCTTATGTTTACCAATCAACTTTTATTAATCAAAAGTGACTGAAGTAAAATGTATCTGTCAGTACTTACAGCTCTGTACTTCAAAAGATTGTTAATTTTCTATACAGGAAAGGACAAATTCTGTCTTGCCTCATGATTCCAGTGGATTTTTATGTGATGTGAAAAGGTGCTAAGACATATAAGTTTGTAGCTTTAAGATACAGGTTTATGTGGAATACTTTAAAAGCCTTTCATTTTGGCAGATTTACTTGTATCGTGAAAACTGCTGTGTGATTCAGGAAGAAAAAAAAACCAACAAGCCCAAAACCACAGAACCTGGCACTCTGGGGATGTATTGTGGCTTTTGTGGTTGATTTGCATCAAGTTTACTTTTGTTAACAGTGTTCAGTGCTTGAATTTACAGAATTTCCTACATGGGAGCAAATGCAAAGCAGTTTTACATGAATTAGTGCTGCAGGGAGAGGCTGGAGCTGGCAGCCTGTGCCTTATCCAGGGTGTCCAGAGTGGGGAGTGGAGCTGCTTTGTGCTTGGCCTTCTCCAAATAGGTTCCAAATGAATTTAAACCCATTGCAAACGTGCTGTCTGCTGGTCCATGGGTCAGCCTGATCAGTGTGAGAGGAGGCATTTTTGGCTCTGGTTAAACTTTGCAAAGGCATCTTGCAATTAGAAGTGAGAAAACAGTCAAATTCTGCCAAAATTTGTGTGAAATCTATTTATCTGCTGCTTGTTAGTGCTACCTTTTATTTCTTAATACACACCTGTGGCTATTATATATTACACAAATCCCTTGGTTTTACATGCAAGGACCAATTCTAGTTGTAGACAGACAAGCAAATGTTTATTGTGGTGAGCACAACCATCACTTGCTTGCTCAGGTTCACTCTCTGCTTTTCTCTCTAAATTCCCTCTTTGCTTTTCTCTCTAAATTCCTGCCACTCAAGTGGGGAAAGACTGGGATAGATCAACCTGCTTTTCATAGGAGGGCAAAGGGAAAGGATAAGGATGGGAAATGCTGAGGAAATCTCTTCCTTTCCTCACCTCTCAGCAGTGCCAATGCCCTGGGAGTTTGGCCCTCACTTTGCTTTAGTTTCTTCCCCAAAAAATCTTGCTGAGCTTCTCAACACAAACTCCCAGCAAAGACCTGTACTGCCCCTGATCCATCCCAGACTTGTGTCCGCCCCTGGAACTCCCCTGCAGTCTGGAAAACTGAACATTTATTTCTGTTTGTTGTGACTTATTTGAAGAATCAGGACCTAATGTGTCATTGAGAAATAACATAGGAGAGCAAATATCCAGCAATTTCAAGCTTGTATGTGCCTGGCTCCTTGAATTCTTAGAATTGAGGTCTAAAGGAGACCTTATTTAGGAAAAGCACTTGAAAGCACTGCTTCTAAGGGCTGTACCACAACATTTTTTTGTACTTCTACAACCTCAAAGCCTTTTCACTTTATAAAATGGGGTTTTGCTAGATTTTACCCAATGATTTTTCAAGAAATTGCATTTACTGCTTTCATTCAGCAACCACAACCATTTGCAAGAATTTTAACAACTCTGCTGCTGCCTTCCAGCTGCCATGTGTTCCTTGCCTGCTCCCTGCATAAAACCTCCTCGCTGCAAGAGAGCTCCAATACTTTCATAGTAATCACTAGTTCAAATCACTGATTATTTTAAAACATCAAATCTCATTTTTGGCAATCCATCATCTGTTTCCATGGGAACTAAAACTGGCCTCAGCAGCCACAAGAAGCAGAGTTTATTGGGATACTTACACATTTCAATGGCTGTTAGACAGCTGCATTTTCTGTTTACCAAACAGATATTGCTGCAACAACCTCATAATACACTTTAAAAATTTTGTATACATTTCATTTTAATGCCTTTAAGTCTTTATTCATATTTTTCACAATTTAACAGAAATATTATGATGGGGGAGAGGGAAATGTCAGTAATTTCCATCATATGCAGTCAATATTGGATGTTTCCATGCGGTGTCTTTACCAGTGTTTTAACTAGGGCTGTGACGAAAAAGAATGGAAAAATGCCCTGCCTTGAGGGACTAAAAATAGGTAGAGGCTCCCACTTTTCAGGTGCAGCATTGTCCCTTGGTAATTTTATCCCAAAGTCTGATTTCCTCCATACCTTTTGCCCCAGAATAACAATTTTTCTAAGCCTGCAGCTCATCTTTCTGCTCCTGAGCTCAAATTTTCCTAATTCTTGCTATTTCACCACCATTTTTAAACCCCGTTGATGAAATCAGCAAGGACTAGCAGTGTGGATCTGAAAATGTTGTTCTGCTGTAGATTTGTGTGGAGTATTTCAGTATCAAAAGGAGTAAATGGGCAACTAATTGAGTATAGTATTGATATGAATATGTATCAGCTTTCTTTTCATTTCTTCCAACTGCTTGAGAGTGGAAATCATTATTTTGGAGTTTGGCATAATTTTGGTTCAGAAGTGAGGCAGTCATTAAAAACAAATCTCAGATCTTGAAAAACTGTTCTACTCATAGATCTTCTATCAAAGAAAAAATCCTCATCTTCTCCCATCTCCTAATACTGAATTTACCATCACAGGGGGAAGCTGGCTTACAAGAAAGCATTTTGGGGCAAAATAGATGATATTTACTAATAAACATACTGGAATTCAATTCAAGATTATTTGCCTTGAAAAACAGGGGGAGGGAGGGAACTGTTCCATGCTCCATCTAGTTCTGAAGTGCAAGGGGAGAAATGCTGATTTTTCCACTCTCTAAGGAGTTTCCACTAACATGAAGCATCTCATAAAGCTACTGCAGAATCTGGCAAAACCTCTGCCTGTCTGTGTGTGTCAGCTACTAAAGCACAGGATCTTGATTAAGTTAGATCAATTAACTGTTTATTAAAGAACTCAGTTCCCTGCTTTGTTGGTTGATCCCCCCCAGTGAAAGAATTTCTAATTCTGCTGCAAGTCTAGTGAGTCTTTGAATCTTTGGTTGTGTCTCTCATCACAAACCCTTTCTGCCCCAGATCTAACCTGGGAGGAGGTTTAGTGGAAGTGCCTTGAAAATTCTCAGTTCTTGCTTCTTTCTGCGCTTTCACAGGGCTGATCTCAGATCATGTAATCACTGGTACAGTATTTTCCTCAAAAAGCACTTTCTAAAGAAAATATCTGCCCTCACATCTTTGTGTCAGAGTGTTTATCAATAATTTATTCACATTTAGCATAATTATGAACAATTCAAGCAATATTTTCAAACAGATGGATTTTTCTGCACTCATATGTAGTTAAAAACCTGCTGCATGAGGAGATGATAAATAACTGGTAAGAAATGGCTGAGGGTGCACAGCAAGAGAGTGAGAGCAGAGAATATTGTACAGCTGCTTTGCTGGGATCTAGATCTGGTACTGACTGCACACAACTCTGGTTTGAACAGCATTACTTGAAGAGTAAATGAATTTATTTATAAGAATTTTAAATTAAAAATTTAATTTTAAAATACCTTGAAGAAATCCTGTAAATAGGTTTTTATTGTATGTTGATTTAAATATTCCAACACAAGAAATTAACTAACACGCCACTCATAGTTTAATAAAAACTGGGAGTTGGCAAAATCTTCTTGTTTCAGAGAAATAAAGAGAAGCGTCTCTTTAATATTAGAATGCCTGATAGCTTCTAATCCATAGCTGTCAGTGCTAATTTCACTAAATAAAAGACTTTATGGTGCTGAAAGGTTCACTAATCAAGATTCATAAAGGTACAATTCCAGTTGTCATCCTCTTTTCTCTTTGGGAAGCCACTTTCATACAGAAAACAATTCCTGAATGGGAAAAAATACTGAGCATAAAGTAGAAAAACTGAGTGTGTAAAAAACACTTTGCTTTTTCTTGTGAAACCTTGAAGGTGATGCTGGATGGAGAAAGGATCTGGACATCATGCCTGAATTTTTGAATTATTTAAGCAAAATTATTTCATCAGTAGGAAAATTTCTGATTGAGGATCAGCTTTTAGAGCTCTCTTTTCCTTGCTGGGAGGTTTCTGTCAGTGAATTCTGGGGTGTCTGAGTGCTGTCAGTTCCTCTGAAACCTGCTGCACCCCATGGGATATTCCCTTAATCTGCTCTAACACATCCTGTGACTTGTAGGTGTGAATTTTAATCATTTCTGTAGTAAAATACTGATTTTCATCAAATGCAGCACATTTTTGCTCATTCAGTAGGTTTGTTTGAGGTGGCACAGATGGATTGCTCTACACCAAGGGCAAAGACAACACATTCTGTTGGTGCACTTGGGTTTTTCTGGAATTTGTGAGGGTAAAGAGCGTCTGCACCATGTAAAAGAGTCAAACAGCACAACAACAGATCCAAGCTTCCCAGCCAGCTGCCAGGTGATTTCCTAATAATTTAAACCATTTCATTTCCTAATCATTTCCACCTCTGAAATAACATAGTAATCAAACCTCCCTTTGTATATCAAAGTACTTTCCACAGGGTTGCAGTTTTTACTCCCATGCAGATCTTATATAAAAAAAAAATCCATTGGGTCGTTCCTCAGATGCAAAAGTCGAATCTTTTTTTTTATTAAATTGCAAAAAGGATTTGCCAGAATTATGAAAAGGACTCTGAGCTTGTGCTTTATAAATGCTAATATAAAATCTAGTATTTTAATAAGTTTTTTAAATTTACATTTTTGAGTTCATTGAGGGAGCTTTGAAGGGGCAATCTCTCCCTCTGATATTCACTTTCTCTTCCAACAGTTCCTACTCCTGCGACAGAGTCCCACTCAAGAAGCCCTTTGTACTTTAATCTTGTAGCCATTACAGAGTCACAGGAGATCTGGTTGTCTTCTGATTTACATCAGAATTGTCCTGAGCCACGTCAGTGTGTGAATGGCTCATCTTTCTCTTTCCAAATCGAGCACAGGGTCTGCATCATGAATGACAAAAGGAAATTATCTGGGCTTTAGGTTTTAGTTTATTTGGGTTTTTTTTTTACCATGAGTTGTACCAGTGATGTGTTCGTGGATTTACATAAATGTTCATTTGTGTGTTTGCACTCAAGCTTTGGAATTCTGCAGCTCGTGGAAGATTTTCAAATCAAAAGCTCTGGACGCAGGTAACCACCTCTTTTTCCTTTGGATCATTCTGTGCACACTTCCCATTCTGAAAGCTGAAATAATGGTAAAGGTAATGAAATCTCATGCTTCAGGGCATATGCTAATGCCTACAAATCTATTTCACATTTTGTGAGGTTAATTAGTTAATATGTGTACAGCATTTAGAAAGGAATTAATTTTAAATTTATGCCGAGAATTGCTACAGACTGATCACCTGTGGAACTCAAGAGTTAATTTCTTCTCTATATACTGCAGAAACGAGGAACAACATTCATTTTTTACATCATCTGTGTTTGTTACTGACAGATCATTTGTCCCGCAAGAGTAATATCTGCTACATTGAGTTTGTTTAAAGAACAACTAATCCTGCTTATCTGGATCATAAGAGCAGAGCTGCCTGATGAACTCTGGCAGACACCTGGAAATGCTTTGGATCCACACTTCATCCTCACATTGGGAACCCTCCCTGTGCAGAACCAGGGCTTGCAAGGGTGAGCTTGTACCCATCATGGGTTCAGAAGTGGCTTGAGATGGATGCTGCAAAATTCCCAGTGCCTGGAAAGGAGGATTTATATTGGACAGATGAGAAGTGGAGCTGGAATAGATTGGTGTAGTAGAAGAGTGGATGTTCACAGACAGAATTTTGAATAGTTGTGGTAGACTGGGGGGAGGAAATCAAACCAAACCACTCTTCCTTTTGTGGAAAAAAGGGTATTCTCAATGCACTGAGTAAATACAAGCAAATAAATTAAAAAAAGCTTTCAAAAACTTGTTCAGAGATAATAACATTGACTGAAATTAGGAGAAGGGCTGGACTACTTTCACTGATAATTCTAGCTTTTCCTCCTCAGAAGGTGCACGTAACTTATCTTTGTTACTCAATCTGTGTAGATTTGCACTAGAAAAAAATACATTAATGTAAGATTTTCAGCCCATATTATTTTTAATTAGTAAAATAGCTCAGAATGAGATTTATAATTACAAATTGATATCAAGTTGAAGTGTGTTGAAACAAGCATTTTTCCAAGAAGCTTATTTTCACAGAGCCTGAAATGGTTGATACTTGCATTGCATGTTGTGCTTGTTTGTTTTATGATTTTTCCTGGAACTATGTTTGCTGTCATTTGCAAACAAGAGAGATCAGTCTGTTATTTACTGAGGCTGAGTAAATCACAGAGTATTATCCAGTCAGGAGACAGTACACAGAGTAAGCAGATCAGGAAAATGTATTTCAATGCCAGCTTCATTAAGTCGATAATCATCTCAATATATTCCCTTACAATTTCAACAATTAGTAGCCATAGTTTTCTTTTCATGATTATCTTTAATCAGTGGCACAAAAAAAAAAGCCTCCAAGAAGAATTCCATGGTAATTGGAAGCTTCCAGAAAAATGTTCTCAGTGTGTGGAGCGTTGCACCAAGCAGTCACAGGACCCAAATTTGCTGTTTGGTTTTGTATTCTGAGGAGAGGAATTCATCCCAGATGCTACAACAGCAGCTCACCTCTGAGGAAACACCTTCATTTCTGCCAGAAACCATATGTTCCTTCAAAAAATATCCTTGTTCCCAGATACCTCAACTGCAGGACATGGCCACACGCAGAGAGTGCCGGTGGCTGCAGTGGCCACATTAGGGTGGTGCTGGGATTTAGGATTCTGTCCCTTGGCAGCATTATGGGGAACTGCTCTGCTCTTGAAAAGTACTTGCTGTGTTCTTAGCTTTGCTCACACAATAACTTTTGTGCTAGAGTTTCAATTTCAGTTTCTGCTGGTTTAGCCTGAATTTCTGAAGGTAGGTTTTTTCCACAAAATTTATTTCAGAATTTTCAGGAATAGATTAAAACAAATGATAGATTAAAACAAATGAACACATTTCTTTACAGAATATAGAAGTAAATAGTGCCATGAGAAATGGAAGAAATACCCTCTCTTGAAGTTGCCCTGAAGTGTGAGACAGTGAGGAAAAGCTGGAGCTGGCTCTGCCCTGTGTCTCCTTCCCAGCCCCTGTAAATCCCATGGCCTGATCCAGCCTGTGCTCCAGGGCTGCTCAGGGAATCCCACCCTGCCCCTGCCCCAGCCCCACGTGGCAAAACCAGTTCTGCACCTCACAGGGTTTGGTGCCTGCAGTGTCAAACCTCTTGTGCCTTTTGAGGAGTCTGGGTATTTAGAATGATTACATTTGTTTCAGGAGCAAAATTCAACAATCCAAAGCTTCCTATTCACTTTGTTTCTGTCTAGAGATGAACAAGAACCTGCTATTTCCTTTTCCTCTTCATAAGTGTCTCATAATTGAAGAAAACAATTTTCAAAGTGTCTAGAGTTGCACATACATATTAGTCTGACTTGAATAGAGTAGCTGGATTCTTGATGTGAATCTCAGTGAGGAATGATGCTCCATGAACATCTTTTTTCCTTCAGTGTAGCTACTCAAGGTATATTATTATTTTTAGTTGACTTATCGATTTAAAATAAATGTTTATGTGAGAGAGAGTGTTACAGTATGTTTTGCAACGTGTCATAAAATTTGCTGAGAATCATTTGAATTGATCACACCCAGAGTGAAATACACTGATAGAGCGTTTCCATGGTGATTTCTTGTTTTTCTGATCATGCCTTTTAATTCTCTCTCTCTCCCTCTCTAATATATTAGACAGATTGTTCTCACTGAAAGCTCATGGACTGCAAGAAGCTTCAGTATTTTCTGTGCTCCCTGCTCCTTTGTGTATTCTGTCACTGGCATAGTCACTTAATTATCTGACAGGCAATAACTGCTCTCGGAGGGAGTAAAAACAACTGTTGAATTCATTTCTAAATTATATCATATTGCTCCGTTCAAAATCTCTTTTAAATAAATGCTGAGGGTAGAACTACTGATGTGGAGCTTAAACTTTAAATATCAGTTAGTTGAGATCATTTTAAATAGTCCTTCAGCAACAATAAATCAGTTTTTATGACTTAAAACTTTCAATTACTACCTTTGGAGGGAATAACAGCATGTTTCGAGGAGCTGTAAAGTACAACAACAAGGAAGTGCTGCTGTTCCATTGGTGCAGGCTCTGAGCTCCTGTGGAACCTTGACAGGAGTTTTTCTTGAGGAAGCACATCCTAGAGGGATCCTCCAGTGTGTCACTCTGAGATGTGGCTTTGATCTCACGCTGGAGCTCTCACCTGGGGAGCTTCCTGCTGAACCCTGGGGGGATGGATGATGCTTGACCTACTTTGCTGTGCTTCAGCTGTTCCACAGAAATGGTCTGAGAATCTCAAGCTGTTGCAGCCATCACTGATGTGCCCCTGAACTGCCTGGAAAGAGATTTCCTCTGTGAAAATTGCCAGCTGGTGGCTCTGATGGAGAAATTTTGAGCTTAACTAATAGCTGGTTCCATTGCAAGGTGTTGGGCAGTGCAAAAGCTTGAAATTGTAGCAAATTTGAACTAAATCAGGTAGGGTCCTATTGTTAGGTATATATTTAGGCATAAAAGTTCTGTATTTAGAAAAAAAACACTGTAGAGTTAGGTGGATAAGGAGAACCCACACAATAGTTTGGAATAAATAGAAGCCTTACCTGCTGATTGATTCTAAGTGTGTTAGAGGACCCAGCCGATGGGTTCTTAGCTGAAAATGTTAGTTTTTAACAAATCTTTCAGAGCCTGGTAAAATCCAAGGGCTAATGTGACTGCTAGAATGCCAGTCCTTAAAGAAACAAAAAGAACAACTGGAATGGGAATCTCATTAGGGGCCATCATTCCTGGGCAGAGGAGCTGAACGGCTCTGTTGGCGCTGCAGCAGCAAAAACTGGTAAATTCATCCTGCTTTAATTCCTGAAAGTGTCATTTACTGATTTGTTTCTGCCTGGTTTTGAGTATGCAGACTCAGCTAAAAAGAGATGCTTTGGAATGAATGGAAAGACTGGGGTGATTTTCCTCTCCTCCTTTTCTGATTTTCCTGCCTGATGTTGGCACGTGCTTGAGCAGCTGCTGTTGGGCACAGAGCACATGCTGCTGTCACTGTGAGGTTTCTTCTGCTGGCCCAGGGCTGTACCAGGTAAATGACCTGGTCTCCCTTGGTCCAGCCCTAAGATGATGGGTGCCAGGACTCAAAAAAATACCATGATTTATTTTTGGCTGTTTAGGGAGCTTTTCCTCTGATCATTCACACAATGTGACTTCTGAAACTGTTTTACTGGAGTCATTACTTCCACTATTGCTTTACTGAAGCAGAAATGAGGAAGCAACTCTGAAAATCTTGTCTGAATTGTTTGGCTTAAAAACCTTTCTGAAGCATCTATTTCTTGTTTGCATTGTGTGGCCTCCTCTGTAGCATTCAATAGGTAGGAAACTATTTTCCTTTCTGCTATGATAACGCCAAATTCTATGATCTAAGGATTTTTTTCTATTTTAATAAAGCCATTATATCTTTTTTTTTTTTGCACTGAAATGAAGGCAGATCACTGAAACCTATGAAAAAGTTGGCAAATGCAACATTAATTCCAGGGTAGCTGTGTTATAGATTGATCTGATGTTGTCCCAATTTAAGCTTAAGAAAGAAATTAGCATAAGTAGCAATAAGATTTGTAAAGGATAATATTTTCTCAGGTGAAATCCCATTTGGATTGTCAGGCATAGAAATTTAGTTAAGACAATACTGTCTTCTAAAGCAACTTCAATGAAATCATACAGAATCAGAAAAATAAAAGTCTTGAACAGTAGAAATATGAAGAATTTTATAATACCAAATATATTCTTTTACATTCCTTGTTTCTGCCTTTCTTTCCCTTTTTCTCTCCCACTTGCAATACACAGATTGTAAAATTTCATCATTTGCTGCATAAATCGACATTTTACCTTTTGTAGATGGTTTTCAGAAATTTGCTGGCTTACATTCATATAATTGAATTCAAATTATGTTGTCCTGCTGCTCCAGGATCTGAGTTGCTGTTTTAAGGCTTCCAGTGCTCTGCACTTTGGGCCCTTGATGATGCTGTTTGCATAACCCCAGAAATTACAGAATTTTGAGGCTTTGTGAATGATGAGTTGGGAACTTTGGGATGTATTTCAGAGAATTCTGTGAAACACTACCTGAAGTATGATGATATAAATCCCATTTTCCCGTGTGCCTCAGGAATTCCCCACATCTGTTGTGTTTCCTGCTCTGGAACCCTGCAAGGAAAAAAGGGACCAGTTCTCCACCTCTGCACATTTGCTGTAATTCTCCTTAAATACAGATTATAGGAGGGGAGTTTTGTACATGAACTTGGATAATGCAGAAGGAAAAGCTGAAGAAAAATATGTGTAAAATGATACAGGGGAAACCAGTCATTTTATTCCGAATTTTCAGTGAGGGACTTCCACTGAACACCAGCTTCTAACTCACTGTCTCACCGTTCATCGTAATCCAGAATAATTGCACCTATAATTAGGATTCAATTAACACGAGTTACATTTCTCTGACTGCTGCTAACTTGGAATCTCCATTTACAGATTGTCCTAACTTAGTAATAATATCTGTCTTTTATGGTGTCTAATTGGCTTTTACAAGGGATAAATTAGGTTTTCCCCTGGAACATAAGAAATGTCCTATTGGCTCAGACTAATGGTCCATTGAGCCAAACATTCTGTCCTGCCACCAGGAAAATGAGATGCTCCTCAGGGAGAGCAGGCAGTTGTTGTCCCTTTTTTCTCCTCCAGCATCCAGAATTTTTAGGTTAGGAATCCCTGCCAGTTCTTCTAGTATTTGGTTACAGACTTGCTGTCCATGAGTTTGTCTAATCCTCCTTTGAACCTGCTGATGTTGTCAGCCTCCATAAATTTTCCTTGTTTATTTTCTTTTCTGTCATTACATATTATTAAAATTATAATGCACCTTGATGTAATCTTAGATTTGATTGCTTTAAAACAGATCACATGAGGATTATGGCAAGAAACCCAAACTTGGCCAGCAATTTAATGATAAAGAGGTGGCATTTCTCTGGTAGAGGAAGAGTGTTTGAGTCCAGGGGCTGTGGATTGCAAAAAAAAGAATGTAAAAACTTTTTGTAGGACCTTTCAGGGTTATCACTGGACTCTCTAAACTTGATCCAGAGAGAAAGCAAACCATGCTTCTCTTATTTCTCTTATTTCTTACATCTTTGCTTCTTACATCTTTGTTCCACAAAGGACTAAGTTTGAAAAAGTTCCCTGGGTGTTACACTGAGGTGTCTCCTAACAGCTACAGCTGTGCACTAGTGATGTGGGCCTGCTTATACCTGGATATTTTATACCTGAAATTAATTGTCCTTTCATCACTAAAAACCAGCCTTTTCTCAGCGTTAGGATTCACTGATCCCACTGCAGATGTTCTTGATAGAGCTACTTACACACTGTGGATTTTGCTGATACAGAAATGCCTTGAAATCTCTAAACAAATTTACTGAGTTGACAGAAATTCTGAGCCTTTGCTGACAAAAGTGGCAGAAATGTCCCAAACTCTTTTACTCCACTCTACATGGGCTGAGGCATTTTCCCAGTCTGCCCCCTGATCACTGCCATGAGCTGATTAAGGTTTCATGTGTTGTGAAGACACTTTCCTTGGGAGGGGGATTAGCTGTGCATCAGTCCATGGCAATAACTCATCAAAATCATCAAAAGAGGCACTGAGCAGCCATGTTGAGCATGGGATATTTTCATGGGTTATAATACAGCTTCTTCTTCTCTTGAAGAGATTTCAAACTTTAGCAATTCCCTGGGTATTTTGAAGGTCAGGCCTTGAAACCTCCTTGCTCAGTCAGGGAGAAGCAGATGGAAAGGTAAAACTAAACAAAATGACATTTTTCTTTGGAGGAATGAATTGAATACTCCTAACATTGCATCAAAACCAGCCTGCCCATTGGGTTGAGGGGGGATTCTGCCTCTCTGCTCTGCTCAGGTGAGGCCTCACCTTCAGAGCTGCCTCCAGCCCTGGGATCCCAGCACGGGAAGGATGTGGAGCTGCTGGAGAGAGTCCAGAGAAGGCCACAAAGATGCTCCAAGGGCAGGGAGCGTCCAGCGTGGAGAAGAGGAGGCTCCAGAGAGACCTCTGAGCCCCCTCCAGAGCCTAAAGGGGCTCCAGGAGAGCTGGAGAGGGACTTTGGACAAGGGCCTGGAGTGGCAGGAGAAAGGGGAATGGTTTAAAACTGGCAGGGAGCAGAGTTAGAGTGAATATTGGGAAGAAATTCCTCTCTGTGAGGGTGGGGAGGCCCTGGCACAGGGTGCCCAGAGCAGCTGGGGCTGCCCCAGCCCTGGAAGTGTCCAAGGCTGGGTTTGGAGCACCCTGGCATAGTGGAAGGTGTCCCTGCCATGGCTGGAACTGGATGATCCTTAAAGTCTCTTCCAACTCAAACCATTCTGGGATTCTATGAATGCTTCCATGCCTGATGATTATTTTCTATCCTAAATAGCAAAGACATCTAAGATATTATTGAGTAAAAAGATCTGGGCAATGTTGTATTTAACGCTTTCTTCAGGAGGAAGCCTTTTGGGCAGTGTGACTGAACTGCAGTTTCTTTAAAAACAGAGCTTGTAATTGTAATTAAGTGTCTGAAATTACAGCAGTCAAAATCCAATTTCATAAAATATCAAATGGAGTCTGCCTTAGAGTGCACTTACAGCACACTAAGGAAGGGAGTGGAATGAACTCTAATTTTTCCATTTCTTCTTCCCAGCCAGAATATTACAATAAAGCATATTTGCAAAATCTCATACAGCAAAATTCCACAGCATGTGCTCACATGATGTGTAACTCTAGTGAGTGTCAGTTCTTGTTCCTGCAGGAGGAGGCTTTACCCGAGCAGGGAAGATAGAAAAGAGTTTGATTACCAAATCCCAGTATGAAAAAGGCTTTAGATCCAGAAGACATTTAGCAAAAAGAATATACACTGATCAACATCTGGAGACAAATAGGGTCCTGCAGGAGGATGTTAGCTGCAAAATAAAAGCAAAGAGGATAATAAATGCAGATTATAAATAAACAATGAGATTAGAGAAGACATTTCAGCTGTAAGCTCTTCTTAGGGCTATGAGAAAATATATTCAATTTTTTTTCCACAGCCTGAAGATGGTCTCATAGCCCAAGTGTCATCTCTTATTTGGCTTTCTTTCCTTGTGCAAATTAACCCTTCATTCAGTGTTTTTACACTTGATATTGACGTTGAAAATTACATGAAACCCTTCTATTTTTAATCTTAGCAATGCTCTCTCAGTAGCTTTCTGAACAGTCTTAAGTAGTTAATGACTTCAGAGATAAATAGATTGGCTTACACCATTCATTTACAAATGTAGGCAAGATCAAGAAGATGTACAGCAGGATATAATTACCATCAGTGGCAAATGTGTACATTGTGTAGCTTCTGTTAAGCTCCAGTGCAAGATTTCTTGGACAAATTTGTTTAGAATGAAATAGCTTGAACAACTTTACTTCTGCCCTTCTTCAAATCTCTTAATATCTTGTGAATCCCTTTGATTGATCTGGGTAAAATTATTTTTTTATTAGAAAAAAAGATTAATTATATGATTAAACTCAAAGAAATCACAGATTTTTTTTTTCAAAAATAACATTTCCAGTGAATTCTGCTGTTATCAAGAGGTTTTATATTTATATCCTTTTTTACTTTTTTGCTTTCTGATAGACTAAACCAATCAATATCCCAGGAGATTTTTCTCGGTCTGTGAGTAGAACATAAGAACCATCTGTGAAAAGCTTTATAACCTCTTTCCTCGTGAAGGATCACTAAAGAGGTTTCCTCTGCTGACTGACATTGCTGGGAATGTGTTTTTTAAGCTCTACAAGCATGTCATGGCTGTGATAAGGAACAGGAATGGGTCGTTTGCTGTGGTTGCAGAGAGACACCGATGCTCCCTCTGTTGAAGGGCATTGATTTTCCCATTTTGCCTTGCATCATAAGTAGGCATTGAGAAAAAGTACCACTCAGTGATTGTTTGCATGGCAAAGCAGAGTTGAGATGCTTTTCATTTAAACAGGAATCTTGTTGCTGCATTGATTTTATCTGACTGCTGTTTGTTCCTGTGCACAGATCTAATGTATAATCAGAATCACTAAACAGGGAACACGGCAAATCCCGTTAGATGCTGTTTTACAGTGGCAGAAAGTATAAGATCACTTTTTAAAACTGTAACAGAAAATTTGGCTTTAATTTGTCCAAATAGCCATTGAAAATGTGAACAGTTCAACAGTGTGGTGACCAGGAAATTAAGATTTTTGAGATGTATTCACATTTTTTCCCCCTTAAACACCAACTGCAGATTTCTATGCCTTCTCTTCATGTCAAAGTGTCTGTTAAATTAGGAAGACTTTTCATCTAAATACTGTAATCATTGTAAGTGTTTGCATTATAGTCAGATTCATGCTCAAATTGTCACACAGAATTATACTGCTGAGGGAAAACAGAACTTCAAATAAAATTTTGTAGCCATTTGCCATCTTAACCAATTCTTCATGGTTTTCATGTTAATCTCCTGGGAAGAATCTCCACTTATTAAATAACATCATCTTACTGTTGCACCAAAAATACTGGATCTGCCTTAGTTGAGAGCAGAATTATCCCTACTCAGGAATCTGGAGAGTATCTGGCCAGTACAAATGTGATAAGTGCATTAAATTAATTGTCATTCAGTGCCTTCTAATACAGAAAAGTCCTTGAAGGAGAGTGTCACAGGAGTAAAGGAATAAAGAACTGATAGTAAGCAACCACTTAAGAGACATTGGAGATGTATTTCTCATCCAGTTAAAAAGATGAAAACCTGTTTGCAAGGCTTCATTGGCTTTTAAGGAGAAAAGCTTGGAATTAGAATGAAAGACGATGTGCTAGGAAGACTTAAAGAAGTGGAAAATATTGAAAAGTGCAGCAAAAATACTAGGATTAATTTCCAGTGCTGATAATTATTTTTTAGTAGTCTACACCTTTTTTCCAGCCTTATTATATAAATATTTCCTACTTCCTTATTGATTCTTACATGGCTCAGTTTTCATTTACCTTCCACATTTTTTCTCTTCATCTTTCCATCCATCATTTTGCAGTCCATCTTCCCCTGCCCATTTTAAAGCCATGATCCATAAACTGGCTTTTCTCTCAGGAGGCGTTTCCATGGATTAGATCATATTTGCAGTAACCAGCCCAGGAGATGTGGCAAAGCTCACCTGGGAGTTCCCTGGTCCATTTTTGTTTTGCCACAGGCTTTTCTACAGATGTTTGGTTTCCCGAGCTGCATTTTCCCCACTTTCTCCTCAAAAGAGGAACAGACTATCTTTGTAAGACTCATCATCATTGTGCCACCTGGTAGTGATGTTCCAGCCTTCCTGCCAGGCACCTCAGTTTCCCCAGAAGTGCTTTCCATCCACGGGTGTGGATCCTTCAAAGTGTGCCCTGAGTTGGTCCAAAGCAGAGAGAACTGTGGGCTCTGTGCTGCATTTATCAGCTTGGTCTCCAGAACATGAGCTTTTGTGTTAAAGCAAAGAGGCAAAAACCCAGTCTCTGTCCTCCCTGAAGCTTCTCTTCCCTTCTCCTGTCATTCAGCTCCTGGCTGATCCTGGAGCTCCCTGTGAGCCAGGCACCGAGGATGCTGCCGGTGAGGAAAGGCTCGAGATAATTTGTGCAGCCAGAGGTGCAGGGCAGGCCTTGAGGAACTCCCCTCAAGAGCTGTTGGCTTAACCTCACTTCACACTGCAGATGGTTTAACACTTAATCAAGGGCTGCTGACTTCCTGTGGCTTCTTTGCATCCTTTGAGATGTCCTTTGGGCTGCTGACTTCCAGTGGCTTCTTTGCATCCTTTGAGATGTCCTGTTCCATGACCTGTCTTGACTTCCATCTCTTACAGGCTGCCAAGCAGGGTCAGCAGTGCCCAGTGCTCTGCTCCTCGCTTTGCTCCCATCCCAGAACCAGCAGCACTCCTGCTTCAGTGCTCTCTGGCTTTGGAGAAGTTTACTGGAAAGCTTTCATCTTAATATTAGCAGTTCTGAATGCAAAACTACGACCACACTTCCCTTCTAGGGGAGAACAAAGCCACAACTCTGTGAGGAGGATGGTCCTTGTTAGAAATCTAAAATATAAACCAAAGGTTGTTGTAAGATTTAGTAATGATGCATTTGTTCTTTCCTCACTCCAGTTGCAAACTATAATGTGTAGCTTAAATTATTTTTGTTACACATAATTATGAGCCTTTGGTGACAACCTTGAAGATAAATCAGTTTATGTGATTTGCTTGGTAAATTGGGCAGATTAAGAGGATACATAGAGTCAGCTGTCCTGGCTCGGGTGACTCATGGAGACTCTCTAAGCTGCAGTAATTTGACACTTCTGATCATCTGTCTGTATGCTGAGAGATTTCTGGACTGTCCCATTGAAACTGGAACTGTAAACACAGAAGGATCAGGGTGATGGTGCAAATATGGCGATGCATGAAATGACATTTTTGAGATCTGCATAACCAGAGGTGGTTTAAAGTAAACATGGTAACTCCACATAATTTGAGAAAGATTAATTTTGGGGAATTGCAGCCACCAGCAATTACAAAATCCTGAATCATACATGGGTGAAGTTATGTGGAAATAATAAGTGTATCAATAAAGATGAGAAAAATACTGGTAACTGGATCAGCATTTCTGGAAGGCTGTTCCCAGCTAAACAGGTTACTTCTGGTTTTCTAATGGGTATGTTTATGAACAACTATTTCATATGTTTGGAAAACAAAATCCCTCTTTAATCAGGTCAAATGTACTGAGTTCTGAAACAGGCCAACACGTAAATTATTTCACAGGGCGTTACAAGGTGCACATAAGCTGTAATTGAAACGAAGGCAGCCAATTGCTGTAATTTTAGAGGTCAGTTTGGCACAATCTCCTTGCTCCTTCCTATTTGGAGAATTTCTTCCCTTGTATTGCACAGGATTTAAAGCAGGAAAGGGATAAAGCCAGGCTCCCTGGAGATGAGCCTGGTGGCAGCAGAGTTTGAGGGAGGCTGTGCTGAGGAGCTCCTTGGGTCTCCTGTCTTGGGGCAGGTGAGGATGGAGCCCCACGGACAGCAGAGACACGAGGGGTGAATGTGCCAGCACCTCCCACTCCAGAAGGACACGGAGGGGCTGGAGCGTGTCCAGGGAAGGGAATGGAGCTGGGGAAGGGGCTGGAACCCCAGGAGCAGCTGAAGGAGCTGGGAAAGGGGCTCAGCCTGGAGAAAAGGAGGCTCAGGGGGAACCTGCTGGCTCTGCACAGCTCCCTGACAGGAGGGGGCAGCCAGGAGGATAACAGGCTCTGCTCCCAGGGGGCAAGGGACAGCACAACAGGAAATGGTCTCAAGTTGCACCAAGGGAGGTTAAGTTGGATATTAGGAACAATTTCTTCACCAAAAGAGTTGCCAGGCATTGGAACAGGGAGTGGAATCCCCATCCCTGGAGGGATTTAAGTCATGCAGATGAGGCATGTGGGGATGAGGTTCAGTGCTGGCCTTGGCAGTGCTGGGTTAATGGGTTGGGCTTGATGATCTTAGAGGGTTTTCCAGCCTAAATGATTCTATGATTCTGTGATACTAATTTTATGATGGTGAAAGTGATGGAATGAAAAGCAGCACCTTTGAATCTTGCAGCTGTCACCATGACAGGTCTGCTTTTTCCTTTGCATGTTCTAACATGTTCACTCATTGTACTCAAATGCAGCGTGTTTTAATTTACTTTGTTACTGAGATTCACCTTCCTGTGCATCTTCACAAAGAATTTTATGTAGATGAATTTCACATCTTGCAATCAACTTGTCATCTCCTGCAATGAGATGACAGAAATCACAGGAATATAAATATCACTTGAACAGTGTCTTTAGCTGATGTAAATAAAAGATCATGAAGATAAAATATAGGTACTAAGGAATTTTTCTAAGTATGTATTCTAGAGGCTTAGAAGGAGAAGGGGTGGGCTGGAAGGGTTGCAGGCCGGTTATGGAGTGAGCCCAGATGTGGATTTTAAGGAGAAGGAGGATGAGTGTGAATCAGGCAGTGCTGGTAAGCTGGGCTGCATTATCATAGCAGTGACATCAACAGGAACGTGACTGCTCTGGGGTGGGGCTGCAGGGACCCTGAGCAGGTGCTGTGTCCTTAGGGCAATTCACAAGGGAAGTGCTTTCTCAGGAAGCTGGTTCAGAGTTCTGCTCCTATCAAACAGCACCCCAAGCCCACAGTGGTGCATGACACCAGCTATCCATTTCTGCCTTTAGCCCCTGTCCATGTTGGGCATCACCAGCTCACAGAAGCAAGAAGTGCAGCTGGGCAGATGCTGACATCAGTGTTGTGGCAGAAGTGTGTAAAATGCCACTTCTCTTGGAGTGGTTCAGTACAGGTATTCTTCAGAACACACTGTTGCAAAGCACACCGTAGAACTTGAGTGCTTTGGGTGATGTGAAAAAACACAGACACTTCTTTACTTTCTTTTTTTTTTTAACTTTTAAAATTGGTTAAATTAACCATGATCAGATGCAGTAATTAAAGCAGACTTTTGGCATTAGTGTTCCTACTATAACATTCATAACCTCAAGGAAAGGATGGTAATTTTTTCATCACAAACTCATTGTCATTCAGAATAATAGAAAAAAAATCAAAATTAGTTTTTCAGTAGAGTGGCATTTGATGAGGCTGTTGATGAGCCTGTGTTTATCAGCAGCTTCCTTTGCAAGCTATTGCATCTTGTAGTAACATTTTAGTTTTTCCTTCTTTTGCTTTATTTTTTTTTTTTGGTTCAGTTCTTCAGTTGGAAACTTCAGTTCCAGTCCAGTTCTAAGGTTAATGCTTCCTAGCTCTAAGAAGTTGTACAGCACTTACAAACCCTTATCTCGTGGCAGTTCATTGTTGGCTACTCCTACAAGCTGTTGAATGCCTTTAACTCGGTCTAGAAATGGAGGAGTTTAGGAATTTTCTGTGTTCAACTCTTTATTAATCAGGTTAATAGAAAAAAACCCAGTGTTCATAGAGTTGCTGTAGTTTAGTAAAGGGTAACAGAGCAGTAGTGATGTCAGAGAATGGAAAATTATTTCCTGCACATTGAACTTTTTATCAGCAAAAAGGTCAATATATTATAGTAGTTAATATATTATAGTGGTTAGCACATTGTAGTAATTAGTTTATTAAAGTAGTTACATGCAGTCATCAATAACAGAATCAGCAAGAGCTAAATCTCCTGAAGTGCTGGATTGGCCCCACATCCCCCAGCTGCAGCTCCAGGAGGACACAGCTCTGCATGGTGCCTTGTGCTGTGTGCCCAGCCCTTGTCAGAAGGGATTCACTTCTCAGGGGGAAAACGATCCAAAACAGGTCAAGAAATCTAAATCCAAGTGTCTGCAAGTATCCATACAAGTAAAAGCTTCTGCTACAGCTGGTGCAGATGTGTTCTGTTACCAAGCTGCTCGAACAAGTGAGCAATTAAGAAGCTAATTAAAGAAGAGGATGAGAACAAACAGTGAGGGTATTAACTTCTTTAATCAGGCATTTAATTTACCTCTTCACATGGGCCTGTCCTGTGTTACAGCCATTTCATGTTACTGCACATCTCACAAGGAACAGGGTGAGGTATCCAAAGGACTTTAGGAAATGTAATTGGCATCGTTTACACTGTGTTAAATCCAATTTCTGATTTGGCCTAAAAATACCGACGTTGCTCTTGGAAGACCAGGTGTCTCCTAGTCTAGGTACATGAGCAATCAGCTTAAAGGTGACCGTGTCAATGGCTGCATTATTCAGTTCCATCTGAAATCAATTTTTTTTCCTCTCATTTCATGGCTGATATCAGGGTTGTATGAGGAATAATGAGAAATGTTCATTTTTACCTCATTTACTGCTGTAATGGCAATATACAGAAAGGATTCCTGCTTTACTTCACCATTCCTTTCACCTGTAGTTTTTCTTGCATGCATGTCCATGTGTGGATATTAATTCATGTAGTGCAGAGAAGCTGTATTTGCCTTATCCCTCTCAGTTCTTATTCTCTACAGAAGAAGAACAAATACCACGTTTACAAGCATGTTGGTTAATTAGTTTAAATAAATGCATCTCAAATTGACCTGACAAGACAATGTGCAGGTAGCAATTAAAATAAAATTACTCCATTGTTTTCCTTCCAGCTTCTACAGATATTTAACAGTTTAATGTTCTCACTTTTCTATACCATGGAAACTTCTTGGCATCCATGACGCTGTGATCCTGCCATGGTGTTTGTTATTGTGAGAATGCAAAAGCAAACTAAACATAATGCAAAAGGAAATCATGGGCACAGACAATATTTTATAGGTCATTGTTTTATCATTCTGCACCTCAGACCGTTGTCAGGTGGCCTCATGTAAAACTCTGGTACAGAAGGTCAAAAAGGAGGACACCACTCAGTATCAGAAATGGGCAGAGCAAAGAGGTTGCAATCTAAGAGGAGCAGTGAGAATTTCACAACAAAGTTGTTAAATAAAACACCTCCCCAAGCACAGACGGTGATTTCATGCACTCTGCAGCTGAGGATCACCTTGTGGGACCTGCTCTCCTAGGAAGAATTACTCAGGGCAGTTGGGAACCTGCCATGTGAGCAGGAGGTGCTGAATGCCAGCAAAACCCTGGGTGGGCAGTGGGAGCTGAGGAGCTCAGGGTCACAGCCCTGACCCCAACACAAAACCCCCAGGGCTCCAGCCCAGCTGCCTTTGCTGGTGCTGTGCCAGTCACACTGAGCCCTCCAGGCTGGGGAAAGGCACGGGGGAGCATCCTGCAGGGATGGGGCTCGCTCCTCTCTGCTGGGATACACAGCCCCATCCCTGGAGAAGTCATCCATGGTCAGCCACACGGATCCTGCGGGATACTGGGGCTGCCAGGGTGGCAGGAGGTGCCTGTGCTGTCCCAGGCACATCAGGCTCTGCATTCCCAGGGTCACCTCCGTGTCTCTGAGCCCTGGGACTGGCCTGACAACAGCAACAAACTGAAATTCAAGCCCAGTGGTCCCATGAAGTGTCTTCATCTTTACCAGAGCTGACAGGGTTGGTTTTTCACCTCCCACAGTTTAAACAAGAGCAGAAGGCATAACAACCATTATGTCTTCTTATTCACTTTTGCCTTCTGTGTTCTGTGGGTAAATGACGTGTTAAGAATTCTTTAAAAAAACACATTAACGTATTTATTCCAGGTTCCTGCTTCAGGTCACCATAATGTAATGTAGATACATAGGGGAAACTGTGTAAAATTCCAAATACCTTTAATCTGCAATGTAATTAGTTTGATTAAGACTGGTTATCTCTGTTAATTAGCATATCAGATAGAAGCATTGACTGAAGTGCTTTTCATGATCACAACCGGTTCTTTATGAATTTAGAAATTATTTCCCTGTGTCTATTGCTGGGTTAACTGGAAAGAGATCAAATCATCTCAAAGCTGTGAGACACTGTCAGTGTGGAGCAAGCAGTTCTCCCAGAAGAACTGGCAAATGATGAAAAGATGAAGGAATGGGATTTGTTTAGTTTCAGAAGATTAGGAAGGAACATGATAACGTTTTCTAGCACATATTAGATTATTAAGTGGATGATGTTCAGTTCTTCTGAGTAGCTGGTGGGGAAAGAAGATAGAACAAGAAAATAAATGAGCATAATTTATTATAAGGGAGATTTGGGTTAGGCAAGTTTTTGTAAGCAACAGAAATAATGGGTACTGATACCTTGCTGTTGGAAGAGCTTTTGACAAGGCCTTTACAGGCAATTTTTGTAAGCACAAGACAAATTTCTCCTTGTGATAGCCCAGGTATTGCTGTCAGGCCCTAAACTGGAGGATTTATCCAGATGATCTCTTGTGATTGCTCTAGAAATAGCTGATTCTGTGATTCATGGCTCTCTGATTAAGGGGAATTGGTTATTATTCATAGGCAGTTCTTCTGTCGGGGTAGGGAATTTAGAAAGGCACTCACCTCCCAAAAGTGCTGAGTTCTGAAGTTATTATTTTATTTATATCTAATGAATAAAAGGCTCAACAAGTCAACTGAAAGAAGGAGAACAAGCAGATCCTTTTTATTTTAAAATTTTCATATCCTGAGAGCATAATTAAATAAATGTGCTTTGGAGGAACTGTATATTTTGTTATTTTGGATTTAATAAAAATGGGCAGGCTCAGAACATGTAGCAAAAAGCAGTGCAGGATGGTACTTTGTAGATTATTGCTTGAGGTATTCAGCATGTATAGAAAGTTTTTATTTTTCTTCTGTGGTATTATTGGGAGGGTTTATGAGGTGCTTTACAAGTTTCTCATGGTTGAAAGGCTCAAATTGACTCTGCTAACTTACCTCCCTTGAGATTTATTCTATACTGCATAGGGTAGTAAATTTTTACAATCAATTTACTTAATTAATTTAGTAGATCAATTTATATTTTCTGTGATGTATTCCTTCAAGGGCTTTAATTTTATTTTCTTTTTTTTTTTCTCTTTTCTGACTGAATTTTTTTTCCTGAAGCTTTCATGACTCTCACTTTGATATTTATTTACTGAATGTACAGACTTATCACTTTAATACATTACTCCTTTGTGGTTCTAATGGATTAAATTAAAAATACATGTTAAAAATTGTTGCAAGTTGCATGCCTATTAGCATTGCCCATCAGGGGCTGGGGGAATTTTATGGCTGTACTTTGGAGCCACAGGTTCATGTTCAAAAAATTTGGAAGGCTTTGGATAGGAAGTCACTTGATATGTACATTTTCTCAAATCTTTTTTCCTCCCATTTAATTTCAATTCTGCAAATAAGTTCTGCTGCACTGTAAAGCTGCATCATCACTGTTTTCCCTGCACAGGCTTTTGGTTTTCCAGCTGTAGAGCAGTGATAGGAGGAGGAGGTGAAATGAGCTCCTTCCATCAGATTTGGGATGCTCTCACACATGAACTCTGACTCAAATGTCTCTGGCTTGGCTTCTCTTTCTGAATGACAGCAATGCAAGTTTTTGGTGAAGCTGTAAGAACAAATTTGTTGACTTTTAAACAAGAGATGGATTCAATCAGGTTTGAGATTTTTAATATCACCCACCAACCTCCTTGTGATCTCTTTATATTAATTCATGTTAAGTCACATCTTTTTGATGTCATCTGTTGCATCATTTCAGTTTCTGTCCTTTCCACCACACACCAGCTCTCTTTCTTCTTTTCTGTTCCTTCACTTCCTTCATCCCCTGTCCTACAGGCCTGCTCCTTGTATCTGTTTTAATTTTATTTCTCTCACGATACCCAGGGCCTGAATGAAGTTTTGTTTGCTTGGCTGGAAATTAAAACAACCCATTTAGCATCTTTTTTTTTCACCAGTTGTGATCAAGAGCATTTCTCCATAATTTTTAATTGCTGTGTTTAGTAATTACTGTCTTGAAGGTGCTGAGAAGATTCCTATTAATTAGCAGACTAGATGAACTATGTGCATGACTGGACATCTTTTTCTCCATTTAAGAGAAAGTGGTTTTCATGACTTCTTTAAACCCTGCCTGCCCAAAATCATCAGGACATCATCCAAGGAAAACTTGTTACTTGGCTAAGCCTGCCTGGTTTCAAACTAGCATGTGATAGATGATGGCTTTCATATAACATTAGCTTAAAACATTAAAAGCTTGAGGAGCATTTCAATCAACTTCAATATTTCAATTGATATGCCTGAGTAAGCTGCCAAAGTGTATTATTTAGGCAAATCCTTTTTATTTGGCTACAGAAGAACAAGTGCCATTGATGAAGATGGATTTCCTGCTTTGTTTATGGCTTCAGAAGTTTGGAGTTTTACAACTTGTGTCTTCAAAGTCTGAAACATTTTATAAAACTCAGTTGTTTTAAGAAATTCAGTCATAGATTTTGTGCAGGAAAGTGGAAGTGAGGTTGGGCTCTTTTCTGTCTAAAGCAATACTGTGGAAAAGCCTTTGTGTCCCAGGATAAGAACAAAGATGAGCCTCCAGCATTTCAGTGGAAAATGATGCCTTGTAAATAAAACTTCACTGCTATGAAAACCAAAAACCAGTTTACATAAAACAAACTCTTTTCCTATAACAGTCTTTCTACAAGCATCATGTTTACAGAAAAATTTCCTGGGAAAGTTTAGACAAGGATGTGGCTGAAAAACATTTATTTCTGAGAGCCATCTCTCCTGAGAGAGACGTAAAGAAAATTCAGAACAAAAACCTGATTCAACTGAGTTTAAATATTTCTATGATTTGGATGGTGCTACAGCTCCTGGGGTATTTTCATCACTGCATTCTGAACTGGAGGAGGGGGGTGGATGCTCCATTCTTTGCTTCCTTGGGCAAACTTTGTTCTACTTTTCTGCCAGAATAATTTTAAACCCACATTGAGTAATTTAGCACAGATTAATCTCTCTCTTCTATTTAGGAATCTAGTAGACTGTTGTAAGTAGTGAGGAAGAAGAGCTTTTAGAAATGAGACTAGAAATGCTAGCTCATTATGGAGGAATCATTTTAATCAGGTGCTGGAAGCATTCCACCCACCCTCTCACCACGACCCTCTGAGATAAACTCATGGAACTTCTTTTTGCTGGGAGGATGACATGGGAATAAAACAATTCCTTTCCACGCCATTCCTCCCCTCTCCAGCTTCTCACCAGCAAAGTTTGGTTATGCAGAGATCACTAGCAGTTATATCAGCATGACCTGGTATCCAGGCAACCCAAAACCTTGTCAGCTTAACAATACACAATGAAGAACTCTGGGATGATGAAAGCTGAGAGACTCGTTTGACAAGATAGCACCTGTTTCACTCTGAACAGCCAGTGTTGAAATAATGATGGCATTAGTCAGGGGAATACAAGAGGTTCAAAAGCGTTTTTGTGACTTTGAAAGCGAATGGCAGCGCAGGGAGCTGTCACCAGTTTCCTCTTCAGGGATGGGTTGCTGTGCCTGCTATTTATTTGTGGCTAGTTTTTGTGGGGTTTATGATTTTATTGCCTCTAATGGCTCCCAGCTCTGGCCAGTGGCAGGTGTGCATGAGCTGATGTCTCTGAGATAAACGGAGCCTGCTCTGTTCTGAACCTGTGTAACAATGGGAATCAGCATCAGCCTTGGGAGAGCTGCTGTGTGTGATGACAAAGTGATTGCACTGTTGGCCACGGTTTTTTAGGGAGTGCCTCTCCCCCAGGTGTGCCTCAGAGCCTCTCAGTTGTCTGTGTTACACTGAACACTGACTTAGCTCCTGCTGGTTTTGCTGCTTGTGCCCAAAGTCAGACCATGATCTCCTGGAATGAAGAGACAGGGGAGCAAGGGGAGTATCCCACAGTATGAAAGTGGAACATGTGCAGAGGGGAATGAAATGATTCTAAAGGCTGGGATCTGGAGAAGCAGAAGGAAACATGAAAGCAATGTACAGCAAAGGAGATGGGGAAATTATAGAATCAACTCAGTAGGGAAGCAAAATATGTAAAACTGAAATATTCAGATGGTGGAATAAAGCAAGAGTGGTACACTACAGTGGGAAATGATAGGAAAATGAATTAATCAGGCAGCAGCAGTATTACCTTAATGGAATTTAGCTAGGGAGACTGGAGAGGCCATGAAAGATGTTTGATGGCTCACTGGCTTGAGAAGCACAGATTCAGAGGGTGTCTCACTTCTTGTCATTCACTGATGCTCAGTCAAGGCTGTCAATGACCAAAATCATGTGCACGTGTTGACAGCTTGATAAACTGTGAGAAATGAGTTAATGATGTGGGCTTCTCCAGCAGATAATACTGAAAAAGGTTTTAACTTGAACTTGCAGAATATGTAGGGAATAAAGCAGCACTGAAAGGCACCACATTCCACCCAGACATTATAATCTATCTAATTACTTTTTTAAATAATTGAAGAGATCAGTACAAGTGGTGGTAAGCAGTGTACTGAATTGCAAATGAAGCATAGAATGGAAACATATATTGAGCAGAAGGGTAAAAGAGTGATAATAAGCTCCCTTGTCTCTCTGCTTCACTCCTCTTTAATGTGTCTCTTACTCAGAAAGGTAAATAAGGAGAAACTGTTTTATCTCCAAAACTTGAAACTTAAGTCGATTGATTTATTTTTCAAACTGAAAGAATGAATGATTTTACAATCAAAAGAACATTGAGATGAAATAAAAATTTTAAAAGCCCTCAATTTCCCACTTCCTGTCTTGTCTGTCACCTCCCTTAGGTCCCACCCTGTCCCACACCCTCCTGTCCCTGACTCTGCCCACTCCTGACCTTCAGAGTCACTCTGGAAGCTCATGGCTGATTTCAACAGAAGCTGACAAGAGGGAGAGATGTCTTGAATCCTAAAAAGTTTTGATGATAATGGGAAGCTGGATGGAAGAGAGAGCCCAGTGAGAAAAGCTCCAGCCCATTTAGATATCTGAGTGTCCCCCTGGGAGCTCAGCCTGGAGCTCAGCTGAGCTGAGGCTCTCTTAGTTCCCTGCTTATGGAGCTGATTATGCCCTTTTCACCTGCTACCCAGGCTTTGACTCTTCTTCCTTACTTTAGTTAACTTTCTTTTTTCCTCTGTTCTCTGTACAGCCTGAACTAAAGTTGTCTTTCATCAAACGGGGATGAAAATGGGTTAGACAAACAGAAATTAGAGCAGTCAGAAATTAGACATTGGCAGCCCAGAAGGGTCAGGAAGGTGAACAGAAGCAGCTGAAATATTCCAGCATCGAGGCAATCAGGAATTGAAAAGAGTTTGGAACAAAATGATCCAGTGACTGCACATATGAAGGAATGTCTGTGGTTCTGTCAGTTCCTTAAAGTTTGAAGTAGATAGAATAATGGGCAAAAATGTCTCAACTTTGTCGTTTTACATCCATTGGTAGAGCTTCCTGTGACCACAATGAGCACAAATGTGTTTTCTTGCAACCATTTTTTTGTATCTCCCCATCTGTGACTAAATTAAACTTTAAAAATCCGCTTGCCACACAGATATAATGGTAATTAGTGGTAAAACTGTTCTTCAAACTTTAAAAGAGTTGAAATTTAAGTCTAAAAAGATTATGTAGCATTTGCTGTGCTAGAACTTCTATAAGGAATAAATGGCTGTAAATTAAATTGTTGCTTTGGAACTTGATGATGTGGTAAATCTCAGTATTATACTCATTGATGTCGAAGATTCCTTAAACTGAGCAAATTGTAAAGATTTACTTTTCTCCTAGAGGGACTGGATTATGTTTGTCTGCTATTTGGAGCTGGGAAACGCTGAACAGTTTCAGGGATAAGCAAAGAGAAGGGATTTCGCAGATGAGTTTGCAAGCTCTTCTGTCTTTCCTGGACTCAGTGGAGCTGCAGGAACACAATTCTTCACAGTGTTGGAAGCTTTGAGAGCAGCTTAGGATCCAGCCAGCTTTATGGATCTGCATTCAATTTCTTCTGATAGAAGAGACAATGTAGAAGTCTTGTGGTAAAAAGAATGAATTTAATTTGTTTTGGAAGCCTGGCTAAGGAAGCTGAATGTTATTAATACAACAGTCTTTAGAATTATAATTGAATTTATGGGATAGAACAAAAAGAAATTCCGCATCTAGATTCTTGACTAGTTTTTCCTTAGCTACTCAAAGAAAAAGAAAAGGGAAATAACTTTTTTAGAGGAATCCACTGTTTCCACTCAGCTAGAACTGGGTCAGTCTCCTGACAGTATTGATCGAATGGCAGAAGACTGAATTTGGTTCATTCAAATGGATGCAGTGTAGTCTCTTATTTTAGTAATATTGACCAAAGCCTGACACACTGATGGGCATCTTTGCTTTATTAAAACTATGTAATTATTGTCAAATAGAAATAGGTCAACTGCTGAGTTTCACAATTTTTCTACTCACTTTTTTGCTAGATATGGGACTGTTAGAACAGGTTTTGGCTTTCAGCTTTTAAATTTACCAATGGATTCTCACATTTTCTGATGTAATTCCATTTATAGGCATATAAAACTTGACTATCTCTTTAAGATTGGGAGAAACACATTTTTTTGTCTTTTTATAGCATTTTCTGGCATAACAGTATTTTTTCACTATTTATTTATAGAATCATCATAATCAAATAGGAAATCTGAACTGGAGAACCTTAGAGAAAATCTTCCTTAGTAATTGTCTGTAGGCTAAAGAACAAACACATCAATTGACAATTAATAGATTGAAACTACAGTTCTCAAACAAGCCACATACACAGTTTAAAGACATTACTCTGAGAGGGCTTGTGGGTGTTTGGCACCTTTTATGCTTGTAATGAAAGATAGGAAGTTTGGAGTTCATCACAGCTGTGGTGCCATCCCATTTCTCAGTGCCAGAGGTGATGTTCTGTACTTGAAGACCAGAACCTTGCACTGCACAAACAAGTGAGGAGAATTTTCCTGGTACAGAAAATCCTGTCAGTGCTTGTGAGATCAGCATTACCTCCTTGGTGTTTCATAGATGTAAAATATGCAAACTAATTGTTCCCCCATCTCAGTTTGAATGCTTGCTGGGTTCATGCTTCACTAATCTGCTCCGTCTCAGGCATACATTCCAAATATCCTTACCTGAAAACTGCATGGCCTCCCATTCCTTGGATGTTTTATTTTAAAGGTTTAAGAGTAGAGAGTTAGCTGGGGCTATGGGGATGGAGAAAAATGTTTTTTTGATATTCAAACATCTTTTCCCTGTGCAGCTGATGAAAGCTTTTTCAGAATCAGTTCTTTCTGTGAGCCTCACCTAATTCAGAGTGAGAAAGGACTAGAAATCTCTGACCCAAGAGTTTGTTAACTATGCTTTCATCTAGTTCTCTTTTGCAGAAAAATAGCCCAGAAAAAAGTGATCAGGTCTTTAGATCCAAACACTGAATATTGAAAGTTGCCTATGCTGTAGGTGTTGCTTCTTTTTGGCATCATCAGAAACCATTGGAAAGAAAATATTTGTCCTTCTTTTGGATTTTTTGACCCAGTTAAAAATCTGATTTTTAAGGTCAGTAATTTTGTGAAGAGCTAGAATGAGCCTGGGCAGTGCAGAAAGCAGAGCTGTGCTTCACAGAGATTTGATTTGTGTTGGTAAATGGTGACAAGGCAAATGCAGACAAGAAGTCAAAGGCCGTTCCCTTGGCTTGTGGCCTGACAGGCAAAGTGTTGGATGGAAAGAGGTGTTGCATCAGAAGTGGGACTTTGAGGAAAATCTGAAGATGATTCTGTGTTCTCAGGAGAGAGAAGCCAGACCTTAAACTTTCTGCTGGAGCTTTAGTTGAAAACCCAGTATGTAATTTCACATCTGGTTTGTGTCACTTTGCTGGGTTTTTAGTGAATAATGCTGCAGTCTTAGAAATGCATTCACTGTATTTTTCTATTCTCTTGCTCTCATAAATCCTTCACTCAGTCAGTAAGTGAGCTGGGAACACAGAACATGGAATTGGGTTGGAAAAAACCTTAAAACTCACCCAGTTCCAACCCCTGGCATGCCCAGGGACGCCTTCCACTATCACGGGTTCCTTCCACGTGCATCAATGGTCTTCACTCCAATAAAATGCCAGCTCAGTTCTATGAGTGTGCTTTGTTAACTCAAGTCTTCCTTCCAATACTCCAATCCAGTCTGGAATCTCTGTATGGGACAGGAGTGGGGAATGGTGGCCACTGGCTCCTGCATTCCCCTCCTGTAAAATTGTATTGTGCATAATGGACAAAAGAGGGATATATTTATTTCATAGGCTTTTCTCTGCTGACAAAATATGCCTCAGTATGTAAACAGGACTCTTGAGGGTGTAGCATTATATCTACAGCAATTTATTCAACTTTAAAATTCTTTTTTTCTTCCTAAAGCCTTTTCCAAAATACATTGTCATCTTCAGCAGAGTGTTCTGATAAGCTGTCAGTTAAAAGCTGGTTTATGACACTTACCTTTCCACCCATTTATTCTAAATAAATTATGCTACTTTCAGTGATAGTATGAATCTATTCAGAAGTGATCATTGAAGAGTAAGACCTAGTAAATATCTCTTTTTCCTTGAAAATGTTCATCTGACCCTTGCCATTTATTCAACTATTGATCCTGTCTTTTCTTTTGTTATCTGTCTGTATTATTCACACAGTTCCTAAATCTCTGCCTGTACGTTAAAATTAATCATAATTAAACTCCAGAGAGTTGATGAAACTAAGGCTGCCTAAATAGACATGATTTTCCCCAGATAATATTTCCATCCTGACTGACAGCGATAAGATTTCTGCCAGGTTGCTGATTACAGGCAGAAACAAGCTCAGAGAAAAAGACCCTTTGGAAGGTACCACAGTGTCAGCTGGGAAGTCAATTTAGGTTACACCTTTTTAAGATTTGAAACTACTGAAGTAAGCATTCTCCAGAGGCTGACTGGGCTTGTTCAGAAATTGTTTGGAGTGCTAAACTGTGCTGAGAACACAGAAAACATAAACTGACCTTAAAATGGCTGGAACATAAACTGGACCCTTTTGTTGTCAATGGGACAGTGGGAACAGAACAGTTGACAAATGATATTTATGACTGAGAAACATCTCTGGGAATGACTGGGGATGTTTTCTTGTGCCTGAGGTCTCTCCCACCTGCTGGCTTTGCCATAGGCAGGTGATGCTTTATCTTGCATCCTCACAGCTTTCATATTTCTTCCAAATCTTGGACCCCCTGCTAGATGGACCTGTTTAAAACAGAGCCTTTAGCAGGCAATGCTATCTGTGCATCCCGTGCCCTTACCACAGCATGAGTTCTCTCTGCTGGGGTTAAGAACAAACTCATTTTTTGTTGAATGTACCACTCACATTCTTTACTACAAATTGCTTCAGAGCACAGTTCTGCATGGCACAGGCAGCAGAACACTAATCTTACCATTGCAGTGCTGCTGTGTTTGCTGTAAGTGCAGCTTTCACCTCTGGTATTGTCAAAGGGAGCTGGGGACACGGTGTGAAAATGGAGATGTGATTAATTAAGCTGTGAGAGGTGAGGCAATGCTTTCTGATCATACATGTCCTTTCCTGCACTCGAGTCACATGCTGTCTAAAACCAGAATTAGATGTGCAGTGTAAAGATTGGACATGGAAGGCAGGTGGGACTGGAAATGTGCAGTTTGCCTTCACCCAGCACTTACTTCAGGATGGCTCTGACATGTCAGAGAGAGACCAAGCTGATGGCATGTCACTGCCTGAATCCTCCTCTAGCAGATACTTATAATTTTATTAACCATTTTCCCCCAGCTGTAAATATCATCATTGTCAGAGCAGCTGGAAGCGTGAAGAGCAGCAGAGAAAACATCCTATCTTCTGGAGTCTGAGCAGAAAAGCTGTTACTTTGAAACTCTGGAGAATACAGGCTTGTATTGTATAACAGGATTACTCTGCATTAACTGAAGTGGAGACACCACTCGGCAGCAGTACTCTGCAGAACAAATAAAACATCATAAAAATAAACTGCTTAAAGTTCTTGCAAGAGAGAAGCTTTAAGATAAAAAAGAGTAGTAATATAGAGGAATAATTTACTGGTCGGCTGCATCCTTTTCCTTATTGAGACTTGTCTCTCAGTGTGCTTTGACAGCAGGTTTAAACAGAAAAATTACATTGCTGGATAAAATATGATCTTGGCTCAAGGGAGTAAGAACAATATCCTTATAGCAGGATACAGTCTTGTCTCACAAAACTTAGTGTCAAAAAAAAGTAGCAATCAGTGTTGATTGCAGCAATGCTGCACATGTCCCTTCAGCTCCATACTTCTGTGTTGACATCTTGCACATATCATTTGTTCCTAGACAAACCATTCCTTCCTCACAAGCAGCTTTCAGTTTCCTGAAAGTTTACAACAAAAATTTTTTCATGCATGAATGAGTAAGGATTTCTCATGTGGGATTCCAGCTGCTCTGAAAATAGATTTCCTTGCGCTGGTAGGTCTTGTACTGCTGACGGTTGTGCTGCCACGGGGGCTTATTCTGCTCTTTACCTCTTCTTTTTTTAATGCAGTACAAACCTTGAGCACACAGAGATTCTCTTCCTCATGCTAAACTGCCAGAGGAATGGCAGTGGTGGTGACTCAGTCATTCTTCTGGCCCAGTTGATAAGAAACCCCAGTGATGTTAAGCTGTTCCTCTAATAGTGACTGTGATGAGGAGAGAAAGAAGAGACCAAGCACAGTCCCGAGGGTTCTGTTGACTGATTTAGCCAAAACACCACAGGACATGACTATAAGGAGCATTGGAAATATAAATGAAAATAATTCACTATTGAAAAATTAATTTGAGCTCATGCATGATAATGAGGTTTCAAAGGTAGATAATGCCAGTGTAAGTATAACTGATAGATATAATAGATAATCATGCCAGTATAAGGGAGGGCAGTAATCAGGGCTTTGAAAAGATGAGTTTCATGCTCAGGGCTGGGATATGAAGAATGACAAGGAGTGGCAAGGCAGTGGCTCAGTGGTTGTGCTGAGATCATGCACAGTGCAGACAGTGATGCTGCACAGGTGGAAGCAAGCAGGGCTCAGGTCTCAGAGTCTTTATTGCTAGCGAGGATGAAAAAGAGGCAGGCAAACAGCTCAGCTTAATGTTCAGTTTAATTTTTGAGTCTTGCTATTTATGATCATAAGTCATATCTCTTTTCCATTCCAAACAACAATTGTCATCAGCGTGGGGTTGACAGGTTTATGTTTGGTTTGCAGGGTTGACAGATTGATTTGCTGTATCTTGTAGCATCCTTTTTTAGATTAGAATAGCATTTTATATAAAAATAATGAGTTTATAATTATATAACATAAACAGAATAAGGATGAAGGGTCCATTGGGTTTCATTACTTCAAAGTGCTGCAATGCTTGCACATTATAGACAAAATTTTACCACTAAAAACAATTCACATGAGACATTAGCAGGCAGGAATACAAAGTAGCTAAATACTCTTAGACGAAGGTATCTGTTTGTTTTGGAGGCTTAAACTTCCTTGACACTGAAAAGAATTTGGCATCCCTTTTGAAGAGGTGCTTTTAGTACAAGACACTTTAATAGAATACCTCAGTGAGTTATTAAATTAACAAAGACAACACTAAATTATTGATGTTCTTTCCCTCCTCCCTTTCTCTTCTGTCCTTCTGCCTGAACTTACCCTGTATATTCACTTTTAGGAAATAAACATCCAGTCTGCCTTGCAGAGCAGTTCAATGCCCATCGGTGAAATAGATTTTGAATAGAAAAGTGCAGATGCTGAGGTTGCCAAGTTGTCCATCTTAGGCTGGAGCTGGGTGAAAAGAACCTGTGATAAATCCCTGCTGTGGTGTGGATGAGTGCTGGAGCCAAATCTGTTATCTGTGCTGTTGTCTCCACAAATGATCCCAAGGGGCAAAAAATGCCCCTTTTGCAAAAACATCAACTCCTTTTGTAGGTATCAAAGGTGGTGTGCAATGATTGATAACACCAATCCAGTGTATTGAAAGTTTTTAATTCAGGCTAATCTCTAGAAGCTCTTATTGTTATTTATATTCTAAAATTACATTATACAGTACTAGAAAATTTGAAAATACCTCAGCAGATCTCTCAGATTCATAAACTGTGGTCACTTCTTAGTAGCATTCCTCCACTATTATAAAATAATTCTGTGCAAGAGCTAAGCCATGTGGTGGAATCCAGTAAGTCTTTGATGTCTGTGAACTCAGCAAGAGCTTTTAGTCTGTGCCAGAAGGTGAACAGTCTTAACACTTGTGGGAGGTGATGTGTAAAAATAAATAAGAGCACATTTTTTTCCATATGAAGCTGCCTTACTGTAGCTTTCAAAGTGAGCTGCTTTTCAATGCTGCTCATGCTATTTTCCCAAACATGTTCTCAAATTGGATGACTTTTTATCTCACATCAAAATACCACATTCCAATGGCATCACTCATCAGTGAGAGCTGTTTTGGCAGGTTAGGTATGAAAGGGGCTTTTTAAGTAGACAGAGCTGGTGTCAAAAGTCATCTCGCACTGGTCTGGTGTGTAGAGAAAAAATTGTTTTGCCTTAAACATCTAGAAGTTTTTCCCTCTTTTCTGTTTTTTTTTTGTTGGTTGAGGGCTTGGTTTTGTTTTGGTTTGGGTTTTTTTAGTCTAATTATTTGTGGATTTGTTTTACTAGTTAGAACTGGAAATTGTGCAGTGACCATTAGGACTTCTGACTCTTCCTCAAGGCATCGCAGCCTTCCACTCATCCTGGATTGCTTATTTAAACATCACCTTTTTTGTTTTAAAGAACAAATCTTGAGAAGCTGGTCTAGTTTCTGAAATGGAATTTTGATTAAGTGGCCATATCACTTATTGAAGATTATGTTACGGAATTGTCAGAAGTGATTTGAACTGAAAGGAGAAGTTCCCCACTTGAGGTTCCCCAGGCTCTGGGTGTGAGTGCTGGGAGGCTTCAGCCACTGCAGCCTTGTGTCTGAGTATTCTGGGTCTGTAGAGTATGGGGATGTGTTTAAGAAGAAAAATCAATGGTTTTTTTGATTTGAAATTAAAAATGAGAAGGGTATCATCTCTGAGTCTACGATGTGCTTGAAATATCTGAAGTTTATGCAGCTGATTTGTTCATTCACAGTGCACAGAACTGTACCTTTGATAAGCAGACACTTTGAAACCAAAAGGTCTGAAACCTTTGAATATTCCTTCCTAGTCTGGACAAGGTTTTTGATTTTAATAGAGCTGCAGTAAGAATGCAGAACATAACCCCTTATTTCTCATGTGTGATACAATCCTCTCTGATCATATTTATTTAATATTCTGATCATGCCAAGTGTTAAATGGTCTTGACTTCATTTAAAGTCAAGAATTGTAGCATCTGTCTTTAATTACCTGAAGCATTTTCATAATTCTTGTCAAAATTCTGCCTTAAAGGAATGGCAAAGGAATCCAAACCAGTTTCCAAGCAAGTTTGGACTCTTTTGGACTCCTTCACCACTTACTGTCTGTAACCAGCCACGTTCTCTTCTTGCACCTCGACTTGGGAGATTTAATTTGCATCCCTGACAGCAGCTGCCAGGGCTGTGTGTCCCGCCCTTCTCCCAGGCTGGGAATGGCTGTGCTGAGCAGGGCCGTGGCTGTGGAGAAATTCTCATTCTGAAGCCAAAGGATGATCGAGGAACCCTGGCAGCAATTTAGGGAAGTTCATGTGCTGTGCCTCGGGCAAACACTGATTAATGAAATGGCCTCGGCCCTGAATCTGCTGAGGGAGGCTCTTTGTGGCAGATACATTGTGTATTTGGGCTTTAATTGTCTGCAGTAACCAGAAAGTTCCTGATACTTCTGTAATTATAGATATGTATTACATTATAAATGCCAGAAAAGCCAGAACATGTTCAATTCTTTCCATATGGGACATGGAGGAAATGATGCCTCTATCCCTAATTTCCCAGCCCTGCCCTCTAGAGTAAATACACCATATAAAGCCTATATATATATATATATATATATATAAAATAGCACATACTATATACACTATAATACTCTATTACAGTATATTTATTTGTGTTCCCAGGGTGATGTGAGTCTGACCAGTTAACCCTGAAGTCAAGCAGCAATATCTGCTTTTCAGAATCCAGATGGGCTTTTGGGGCTTCCTGGCAAGATTGCTGTGGCATAGTTGCTTTCCAAACAACTGTAATGGAAAGAAAATAAATGTTAGAAGAGCACAGGAAGCTTGACTTACTGCAGTTCATTGCTTGTGTCCTTTTAAAAGCAAAAGCTAAAAGGCCTAGCAACTGAGGGAACTCTGATCCAGGATTTATTCTGACTAACTCTGCATCTCTAAGAAGTAGTTCCTAAATTTGTAGCAGTCTGAGCAGTTCCAGAGGCAAAGTGAGCTGATTCAGCAAGCAGCTTAATCCTGCATTTAAACTGAAGAGGGAATTTAGTCACAGTTATTGGTGAAATTAGGAGGAGCTGTACACTGCACACTTTCTGAAGTGCCTAATTAAAAAGGGGGAAAGGGACATGTCTTGATTTTGTGACAGCAATAACATTTTGGCTTGTCTATAAACCCAGCTCTGCGTTTGCCTTTCATCTGCATGCTCTGATCAATATCTGTGAAGCAGAGCAGTTACTCGAGTCTCTGCAGAAATCCCCTCTCATGGCTGATATTTCTGCTTCCAGCCTGGAAATTGAATTCCTCTCAGCACCTTTAGTAACTGTGTGATCTCAGTGGCTGCATGTGGGTGGGTGGGCTTTGCCTCTGTCCTTACAGATTTGGGACTTTTCCTTTGTAGGCCACCTTCCACAGGATTTCTAATTTGTAGTTTCTTGATTTTAAAGTTCTGTTTAAACCCTCATTAGTTAATTCTCCATTTCAATATTCAATTTTCATTTATTTTTTTGTCAAAGGATTAATGGATAAAATCATATATAGACTGCTCTCAGTTTACATGCATAAAAGGAGGCAAAAAAAGCCCAAAACATCATTGTGATTTTTAGAGAAATTGTGACTTTGTCAGATGCTAAATTCAGATTCATAACTCAGGAAGCAAACACTTTTCCTCAAATGAAAAAAAAAAAATACTTTCCCACCTTCTATTATTGTTCCAAAATACGTTTCCAATAATTTTTTATATCACACTTAGGTAAGTTTTCCCTGTAATATTTTATAGATTGAGTCCTTCCCCATGTAAAATTCCCAATGATGGCCCCTTTATTTATTGGTGAAGGAATTTTTCCAGGACATGCAAGAGTGCTTTGACTTTAACTGAAATCAGTATTTTTAATCAGGAGGTATAGGGAGATTTTTGAGAAAAAGTTTGTGGAAGTGTAATTTTGTCTAGATGTGGAGTAGAAGAACCTGGGCAGTATTGCACATTCTCAGCTGTGCTTGGAGCTGCTAATTTACCTGGAGATTTCTAATAACTCCACCCTAATTCTGTGTTTATTCAGGCTAGGCTGTACTGCAAAACACTACTGAGAACTGCAGTACCAAATCTAAATTTAAACTTATCTAATGCAACCTGTTTTCTCTCTGCCTAATTTATGTGTGTTACTTAAAAATATCTCCCCATTTGCCCCTGCTAACGCTGCATTTTTTTAATTCCAAGTCAAACCAGCCCATGGGGGTTTTATAGTCGTAATGCTTTGTTTGAATGTTGGTGCTAAAAATAAATTTAAAAGAGGAACAATAAAACAGTGGCACTAACTGTATTAAAGTGAGTAATTTTAAAGAATGAATGCATAAGAAAGCTACTTATTCAAGGCCTTCCAGAAAATGAACTATTCAAATTTATTTCCCACGGTAAGGATCTTTGAGCAGTATCTTCTCAGCAGCTCAATTGCAAACACCAGAAAGGGAATTGGAATCCTTCCATGTATGAAAACTAAGGATGGTCTTATCACACAAGATGCTTTCTGTGGAATGCAGTGTTTACCATCCATCATTTGAATTTTTCCAGTCTGTGAACTATTTCATTGAGATTAAAAAAACCTCAAAACTCAAGCAAATCCTTCACTCTGGAAAGCTCTTGAAGGACAAAGAGAGCAGCCTCTGTTATGGCCATGCCCCAGTGCTGTTCAGGAAAACCAAACTGCCATGAGAGCAGGAAACTCAGGGCTCTCACAGACCCAGCTGCAATATCAGCAGTATCACTGGAACTTGTACATGTTTTAAACTGAATTTTCTTGGGTGTTCGTTCCCATTCCAGCCCCTTGCTGCGTGGAGTGGGAATTCCTTCATTGATTCATTGTCACCATAAAGAGAGCAGCTAATGAAGGTTTTCTTATCTCTTGGAGCCAGTGCTTGTGAAAAACAAGGATCCCAGTTTGGTCTGTCCTGATGCTTTGAAGTTCTGAGTGGTGCTGGTGCTGCAGAGTGACAAACAGGATATTTGAGCTGATTATGGACCTTTTCCATTAGACTTGGAGGCATAAAAGAGGCTGGGATGAAGCAACAAGTTGGATCTGTAAGTTTAAAAATTGAGAGGGAAGGAGACAAATTTATGGCTCAGTTGAAAATAAATAGTTTTTCTGTATTTTTAATCAAATGGGTTTCATATCGGTACACTGCATAATCTAAGAATTAGTTCTCCCTTTTTACATCTACTTCCTGGAAACCCCTGATAACAGAGATATTTTTAGAGCACTACCTTCTCGAATTAGCAGATTTTTTAGAGCTCTGAAATGACATTTTGCAATTTGCTCAGGTATGAGAAAGATTTTACAGAAACAAACAGTGAACATAAATCATTGAAAGTGAAGTTTTCTGTAGTAACCTAATGTAGGAAAGATAATGATGCCATTATTTTGTCAAAGGTGGGATTAGAAAAATCCCTTTTCCATTCTATTTCCTTTTTCATTTGAGAAGGTACTTACAAGGGTAGGGTGTATGTGCTCATAAATGCACAAATATCCAGTACAATTTTTGTTCTTCTTAAGGTAATTCTTAAAACCATTAAACTTTTATGACTGGTACACACACTGTGCCAGGTAATACATATTTATGAGCAGTGCATACCAACAGCACCAAGTAATATGCAAAATATTCCACAATTATCTACAAGCCTTTAAATATCAAGTGGTAGAAGGCCATGGAACAGGCCAACATTGGATACTACAAATACTACTGATGGAAAATGTTAAAACATTCATTGCTTTGCAAAAACAAAACAAAAAGTGCCACTTCTGTGACCCCAGACACCAGAGCTGACTGGGAAATGGAGAGACTTTGCAAATAAGATTATGTTCAACATTCTTTTCTTAAGACAAAAGAATTCCCATTCCTGGCCCCAGAGCACTTGAAGAAATACTACAAACAACTAGGCTTGTGTAAATGGCCTCTTTGTATGCATTTAGTTATTACTTTAGGTAGTTAAAGTAGTTAAGTCTACTGAAGGATGACCTGAGTGGAATTTGCATCAATATTTAGCGTGTGACATACCCAGGTGTCCTGCAGGGCTGTGTTGCTTCTCTGCTGCTGCTCTTTTCTGCTCACAACTACATTTGTCAATGTTTTATTGGTTTGCATGACTCTAAAGGAGGACATCAGCTGGCTTTTTGTCATTTAAGAACAAAAAATTGCTGGTCAAGAGAGCCCAGGCAATGCCAGGAGCACATTCCTGCGTGGATTTTGTTCTGTTTTACCACAACCACCGAAAACAAGCAGAAGTTCTCTTCATATCTCTCCACCTTCAGCTCTGTTTCTCCATTCCCCATTTTGCAGAGAAGGGAAAGATAAGGTCTGGCTTCCAGACATGGGGCTTGGTGTGTTTTTTCTGCTGGGTCCTCCAGGATGCACAAAAGCCTCTCCCTGGTTCTTCTCCATTCCTCCTGTCCTGATCCAGAGTGTTACAAAGCACGGCGTGAGGAAATCTCCTGTTTTTATCAGCTACTCTAGCAAGCATCTAAATTCCTTCCTCAGCAGCTCCCAGAGCCTGAGATTTACCTTGGGACTTGTGTTGGATGGCTGGAGTCCTCCAGATGGAGAACTGGGAGCAGCTGCAGCACAGAGCAAGCAAATGCTCAGGGTTGGATTGCCATGGAGGCTTGGGAAGCATTATCAAACATCATCGCCCTTGAGGTCCCCTTCCAACCTGGGAGCCTGTGGTTCTGTGATTTAGCTTCAGTTTTAAAAAGTGAGGCATCCATTGAGGGGCTTAATTTAGTTCACATTAATTTTCTTTTTAACTCAATATCCTTTCAAGGCCACAAACCATATCCTGGGGATCAGAAATGCTCCCTGGCTAGCTGGAATGATAAAGCAGGCAGGGTTGCTGAGGTAATAAATTGGGAATAAGTAATAATAAAAAACATGAGAACATCACAGTGCTTTTGAAAACAAGCAATATTTCATCTTTATTACATATATAACCATCCTTCGTACTTGATGTCATAGCTTAAATATTTCTTAATCAATTGGACAGGTGATCTTTATCTGGGTTACCTGGAGAACCTATGGAATGATTTTGGAATGGTTGGCAGTTTTCCTGGATAATGAATGCAGGATGTGAGCCTGGGATGCAAAACACCAAGAAATGTCATGCCTGTTTTTAGGAAGGGGGAAAAGAAATATAGAAATTAAATGTCAGTCAGCCCACCTCTCATTCCTGGAAAAATGCTGTAATAAACAATCAAATAATTGTAATCTCCTAAACAAAAAAAAGGTCATTTAACAAAAAAGATGTATTTATATGTGTCAGAAATGGGTTGTGCTGGACCCCCCTGTAGCTGGTAGATATGAGTGGAGCAGCAGATGTCACACACCTTCATTTCAGCAGGGCTTTCAGTACTGCATTATGAGCTGAAAGAAGGTCTGGTCCTCCAGAAGTTACCAGCAAAGGGATGGAAAACAGGGAAATTGTACTTGGAGAAGAGTTAGCAGCAGCAGTTCAGTGCTGGGTGATTTGCAAGTTCCCATCCTGATAGGATGAGCCATCCAGCACTTCTGGAAGCTGTTTCATTTGCAGTGATTAAAAGGTGGCTGTTGGGAAAAAGTCAAATTTTGAGCAAAGCCATTGGCAATCCTACAACAGCCCAGAATGCTGACACCCCAAAAAAATCAATAAGCTGTTTTAAAAGTCAGTCTTTTCCAATGTAAAAACCCAGACACATCAAGTTGTGCTCTCCATTCAGGTGAGGGTGGAACATGCAAAATGCCATAAATCCATTGCCGGTATTTACTGTACTAAAGCCTCAATGCATGCCAGAAAAATCTGGTAATTTTTCACTTATATCCTTAAAAAATACTGAAAGCTGTATGTCTGGCCCTGTTATACTGCATTACATACTAAAACCTGAATTCTTTTCATGGCTTCTGGGTGCATGGTTTATAGAGAGGCAGTTGAGTAGAAACTCCTGTGCTTTCTGCTCTGTTGGCGCGTGGTGAATCTTCCTTCCTGCTGCTCCTGAGTGCAGAAATACATCTTTGGCTTGTTACTATGAAGAATGTTTGCATGTATCCAAAGTTTTTCAGACTCCTTAGAGACCTGCTGCTACTTTTGATGAGAAGTTCTTAAGGATGACAAGACAGAGCAGCTGCAGTTGACCACTCACAGGTTACATTTTGTTTTCTTGAGGTCAAGACGGTGGAGCATTGTTCCAAAAACTACTGAAAATTGGCATGCAGTGGCTGTAAACACACAGGTTTCAAAGCTTTGAGATTTAAATTTGCAGAAGACTCACAGAATGTTGTCCATCTCTTTCAACAGCGGACCCTAAGGAAAAAAATTATGTGTAATTTTTTCTTAATACATGAAAAATACCTGTATTTTAAAGACATGAAAGGACTCGGAGTAAGCATATAATCATTAAATATTCACAATGTACAAGGTTTAATGTGCACAACATTGAACACACCAAAGAATAATGCCATAATTATAGCTCCTGTAATAATTATGTTTTATTGTGGCTTCCTTACTTTTTATCCCACAGTTGGCATAAGCTTTTAAGCAGATGCTTTGGGTTTGCCCTTTGCAGCTTATAGGCAGATCACTGCTGTGTTGATTCTGCAGTCAGTCAGCTATTCAGCAATCTCATTTTTCTTTTACTGTTTTGGCAGAGATGAAAAGCAAAGTTTTTAACCTTCCACTTTCCTGCTATTTATTTGACTGTTGGAAGCCAACTTTAAAGCTTAAATAGGAGTGCAGGCATATCCTCACAGCAACACATTACTTTTTCTCCCTGGAGTTCTTGAAGCAACTGACTGAAGAATGAAATGCAGACAGTGTGAAGACACAAATGAAGGACTAGAGTAAAATGTAATTTGAGTGGTGTCTTTTTTAATTAACAATGGCTTAGACTGCAACACAGGTCTTCCAACAGAAACTTGTCTGTAGATAGAGAATATGTTACAGATTTCTTATTACAGATAGAATATCTATGGATCTATCCCATAGAATATAGAGTTTCTGTAGATATATTTTATAAATATAATCTGTAGCATATTAAAATCTCTCTCTGTACTTCTGTGTATCACTTCTATTGCTGTAGAATATATAGAGGTATATTCAATATACATACACAGAATTTCTACCCTGGAATCAGAAGTTTTAACTTGTTTCCAGGCACTAAAAAGGCATGTAAACATGGATTTTTGTTCTGGATCTTTCTGCTTGGAGGTGCTGGGAGCACTGGAATTTGTGATGAAAATATAATTATTGTCAGGACTCATTACAGAAATGGAGAAATGATTGGAGTCTTTACAAAGGTTCCTCCCAAAACACCTGGAGCTTGTGTGATATCAGTTGTTCTGCTTGCCCACATCTGCTTCTGGTTTCAGCCTGCAAAAACTTCCAGAATCGATGGGAGAAAATTAACTCCACTGAGCAGAGGGCACTTACAGAAGTTCCCAAAATCTTTGTGGGAATCAGATGCTGGGTTGGAGGAAGGCCCAAAGAGGTCCCTCCCTGTGGGCAGGGGCTCAGCTGGGCTGAGTCCATCACTTGCTGTTATCTCAGGATGAGCTGCAAGTGCTTGCTCAGCCAGGGGAGGTCAGGAGGCCCAGGTTCAAATGGTTTGGGGATTGAAGGCAGCATTTCTGGGATTTTAGGACATTTTGTGGCTGAAGGCAGCAAAGGAGGGAAGTGTGGCTGTGAGGTCAGTCTTAAAGGTAAAGGTCCTGCTTGATTTTATTTTATTTTGGTGATGGTGTGAGGATTTAAGGGCACAAGATGCAATTTGTGAGAGAAAAGGCATTAATTCTGCTACTCAAGGTTTGTGTCCTGAAGGTCAGGTGCTGCCTGTGGTTGTGTGGCTGCAGACCAGGGCAGTGGAGCAGCTGCTGGTTTTTAAACTGCACCAGTTTCCCTGTCAGGTAATTCCAGTTGAACAACAAACAAGCAGAGTTTTGTGTCTGTTGGTACTAAGTTTTCTGGTTCCAGAAAACAGCAAGACTGTGGAAGAATGTGAAGAATATGTTGTGTTTCAGCAAATTTTTATTAACCCTCCTTTTTTTAAAACAAGTTCCTGGTCGAAAGAAATCCTAAGGACCTGTTTTAAATTTACATTAAGTGAATGAAATACAGTTTAAAGCAATACAGCACGGAAATGCAGAGTTTTAGGGTTCCCCATCCATCATCACAGGTTTTCTTAACATCATCCTTTACATTCTAGTGTTGGTGGCAGTTTGTCCCAGGGCTGAGATGTGGAACAGCCCAAGCTGTGCATGCACAGTCACTGCTGTGTCCCAGGCTGGAAGTGTGTGCAGCAGGAAGGGCTGATGGGTGCAAGAACAGCGTTTCTAGGGGGCTCAGTAACTCTAATGAACCTCCAGCTGCTTTCTGTGGGAAGAGGAGAATTGTGTTATCTAGGAAAATGCTTTATATTAATGTTGTTCTTGCTGTAGAGATTACCAACAAATAGTATTTTGATAAATCCTTGAGGCATCAGAGATGCAGCTTCTGAGTGACAACAGAAATGTAGGGAAAAAAATTCCTTATGAAAGTGTTGGATTTTGGTGAAGAGTTTTTCCCCTTCTGTCTCCAGAGAGACAGTCCCTCTGCTGCCTTAGGAGAGAGAACAGTGCAGTGGTGTTGGTGTTGCCTCTGCTCTTGAGAAGTGACTCGTGTTCTCTTCTCAAATGTTCCTTTTCAGCTGCCACTCTGCATTGAAGAGTAAAGAAAGAGGGAGGAAAAAGAACACGTTCTATTTGTGACCTTTTGGGTGAAGTCATCTAAACTGAGCAGGCTGGGATTATCTGTAGAGCAATATTGTTAGGTCTTAAAGCTCCATTCTGGCGTGATAACAACCCCTACCCTCAGTGTAGACACTACTGGCTCATTTGTGGCACCAGGGAACAGAATTTAAAGTATCTACATCAAAAACCTGGGCTGTTGAATGAGCTGAAGGAGGAACTTCAGTGCTTGAGTTGACAGAGGGATCAATCAAGAGGCAGCTGTGACACCTCTCCCGAGATGTGTCTGTGTGTTTTTGTGGGATGTGTGCCCTCTCTCCTGCTCATTCCCATACGCAAGCACTCAATTAGACACGAGCTGTGCCGTGGCTCCTTTTTCCCTGCAGTCTGTCTGACTTTGCAGAGTGTGTGGAGCTGAAGTGGAGGCTTGCGTGGCTTGAGCAGCTGTGAGCCTGCATGTCTGTGGAACGTAATTCTGAATTTTAGCCTGAAGTTACAATCCCTAGGTACTTGGTTGACTTCTTTTCTGGGTTGAATATTAGCCACTTGAACAATGTGCTTTTACTACCTTGAAACAAGGAAACTGTGAAGTTGTTTGTGCCCTTTGCATGAAGATCCTTATCAAGAAATGAGACTTAAGTACTTCAAAGCTGCAAGAGGCTGTCTTTCTGTTTCTTTACTGTTATTAATTTAGCAGAACTTGTTGCATATGGTCATTTTTCTGCTGGCTTTGCATGATTGAGTAAGGGCTGCAGTGTAACCAAATATGTATTTTATCTCTTAAGGATTGGGTTAATTAAGAATATGGAAGAAAACAGGGCATTTATCTGCCTGTACTGCATGGCTTGTTCCTTATCTCCTCTTTGTTACCTCTGCTTTCAAGACTTCATTCTGAGGCTTGTGTATCGTTGTTATTGGCCTCATGGATCTTGATCTCATGAAACACTAATTTTTCCCTTTTTTCTACCATATTTTCATCTTAGGAGATAAGAGGTTAATTTTCCCGTTTCCTTTAGCAAGGTAGCCTGCAGGGTTTATTTGAGCATTGTTTCTATTTTCCATCTTTTGAGTTCTGTAACAACAGGATTAAAAACTTGGAAGTTAAAAACATAGACGTCTGTCTAATTAAAGGAATTGGCTGTTGGGGCTGTATTTTTCTTTCTCATTAGCATTCTGTTCATTCTGTTTTCTTTCCCTATCTCCTGTTCCCTACACACTCAGCTTGTAATAAAAGTTGGTTCTTGAATGTAAAGAGTGTGTTAATGCACCTGGGAAAAACAAGTACAGGAAGGAATTGGATTTGTTTCTATCTAACCTGGGTAAGATAGAATGGAATGTTCCCGTGTTTATCTTTACAGTAATAATCAAAGGCTCCTTTCAATGCTCATAAGGATTATTTAAGAAGAAAATTAAGTAAATGTATTTATTTGTTTGTTTCCAACAGAAAAACAATCTCTTATTTTAAGTTTATACCCCTGCAGCCAAGTGATAAGGGCATTTTAATGTTTTCCTGCATCTATCTTTCCATTTTTATGTGTGGCAGGATTAGGGGAGAGCTGATGCTGCCGCTGTGTAAATGTGAGCAAGCAGAGATCCTCATTACAGGGCAAAGTGGATAAAAAGAGTCAGTAACTGAAGGTGATGGAACTGTTGTGTCTACTGGCCATTAACTGGGTAATAGAAGCTCTCCTTCAGATGAGGGGAATCACAGGGAGCAGCATTTTGCTGCGTTGCAGGAGCAAATCCCTAAAACCTCTGCAGCAGGAATGTCTGCAAGTACAGAGATAAATACATGGAGGCTGATTGCAGCAGAGACTTTGGGGGCATCGGAGGTTTTCTGTCCTGGTCCAACTGTTCCATGGAATTATTTGACTGGCAGGGTGTGGAGCACTCTGTTCCCAGCCTGGAATACGAGCTGGGCTGGCATCACGCACGCCTCTTCCCCAGGATTTGTGAGTTGTTCTGCCACAGAACTCATCTGAGTGTTTCTTCAGCCCTGAGAATAAAAATGCTCTGCAAAGCCTCTCGTAGCCATAAAATCAAAGGAAGCACGCTGTGTCTCCTGACACTTCAGGGTTTCCTTGGCCTGCTCGATGGGCACAGTGTTTATGGATCATGCAGCAGATGCAAACAAGGCAGGGTTGCCCTTCATTCAGGGAAAGTGTGATGCTTAAAGCTTCAATATTGGGAGGGAGTTGAAGTTCTTCACTTTTTATTTTACCTCTGGGACTATTTCTAAAGTAGAAGTTGCTGTCATTCCACTGGAGGAGTGGCCAGATTTACTGCAGGAGCTTTGGCCTTCTGACTGCCTTAAGCTTTATAGCCAGGAGTCCTGAATGTATTTCATTGCTCTAGGGCAAGGAAATTTGTGTCATTAGACTCAGAAGTCAAATATGCAGTAAGTCATACAAAAACATCTGTGTCTTGATTTCAAGTAATTTAAAAATCAGTGGAGTAGAGAGAGTACCCATGTGGCCAGATTTGGCAACACCACCCAAGTTGAAAGCATAAAAATCTGTGTGATCCTTTAATTGTGTGTCATTTACACCTGAGTTGGCCACTGACGTGTTCTTGATGTGCTGGAGACAAGGGCTGCAACAGGATGTCAAGCAGGACATACAAATGGATCCCAAAAGAGAGCTTGACTTTGGAATGTCTAAAGCCTCTATTCTGGGTCACTTTGTTTTAAAAGGTTCTGATGGATGTTTACACTGAGATGTCACAGATCTTACTGCAGGTAGTGGTACTTTGCTCAGGACTGGGATCATCAAATGCTTAGGTGCAAGTGGAGTTCTTTTTATATCAGTTTCTTACATAAACCTTCTCATAACTTTGCTTTCCACCTTTTAGAATTCTGTAGCTTTGCTGCATAACAGCTTTGTGTATGTTTGGCTCATTAATTGGGAAGAAGTATTCTTCCTTTTATTTCTGAAAAATTATCCATTTGTATTTTTAGACTAGTAATGTACCCCTAACTTAAAAGATAAAGTGCTGTTGACAGAACAGTATTTTCCAGTAGTTTACTGTGCTGTTTCACACACTGTTGACAGGAAATCATGTTTGGGCAGAAACCACAACAGAAAATGTTGTTCTGATGCTTCCTTTTCATCCCCTAGTTTCCAGTGTTTGGCCCTATCTGTTTGTTCAACATTTGGTTGAATGAATCCAACCTGGCTTTGACTTTGTCTGACTAAACGACCTATTTGTGATAGAAATAAGGAGTTGCTGCTTCCTTTTAAATTTCTGCTTATTTCTTTGCTTTAACCAGTGGTTTTTGTGTTTTATTGTCGTTAACTTGAAGTGCTTGGAAATGTTTGCAGTATGGACATTAAAAGGACACTTAAAAAAGTAAATTAGTGATTGACTGGCTTGAGGTTTCTACTGCTGAATCATTGTCAGTACAACCCAGGATTTTGTGGAGTCAGTGTGTTTTTTACTAAATGCACCTATACCCAGTATGAGGGGATTCTTCTGAAGGAAGTTGTGCAATTCCAAGGAATTCTGGTGTTTGAAAAGCAATGCTTTTGTTAAAGGATGTGGAACACCAGTGCTCTGCCTGAATTTGTAATCAAATGCCTGATAGTCAAACTGAAATGCCAGGGAAAGTAAAGAGTATTAAGATTTAGCACTTGCATAATCTTCTACATCTTTTGAGTGCCACAGGTATTAACTATTTAAGCCCGTAGATGATTTTTTTTCTCCCTAAGAAGAAACATATACATGTGCTATCCTTTTTCTCTCTTGGCAAAGCAGAGGGACTGAAAGGCTGAATAACTCACCCAAGGCTTCATAACCCAGTCTAGATTTACCTGGCTCCAGGGCCTGTGCTCAATTTCTGCTGCACAGCAGTAGTGTGTGTCCTAATGGTGTGTGAGTAGAAATGACCCCACAAAATCCCTGTTTTGATGTAGACAGCAAACCTGAGGCACTGTAATAGCCCTGTATGATGGATCTGCAGCAGTAACACAAATGCTGGTCTTGGCAAACTGCAGAGCTGTACATAGATAGTGTTTGCTGTTGTATCGATCCATGCCTCTAAATCTTTAATTATCTTTCATAGTAAAACTTGTCTAAATAAATTGCTGTAGTGCTGCTGCTCTCTGGCAGCAGCAGGGGTTGATGCTTGGGTCAGTGGCCACTTTTTACCATATCTTTTCTCTTTGTTTAAAGATTTGGTGCCGTGCCATTAAAAGGAAAGGTAATAGATCTAAAAACGAAGGGGCTACCAGACTGTTAGTCATGAGGTACAAGCTTCCCTCCTACAAGTTATGTCTTGTAAAGTTTTTCCTATCCTCTGGAGTGTTTATTATCACCTGGAGGAGCTGAGTGGCCGGGTTGGTGCTGTTCCTCTTGCTTGTAGAGCAAGTGTGGTACACCTGGATATTTATTTTGCTGGTTTTGAGCTGGAGATGTATTTTCCCTGCACTAAGAGGAAACCAAGGCCCTTGGATCATAGAGTAAGAAGTAGCCACTGCAGGTACTGGCCTCTTGAGGTCTTTCAACTGTGGATTTCATCTTCAGTGATGAAAATCAGCTGCCATGAGATCTGCTGGTTCCAGACAGGATTGCTGTCCCTACTCTGTGTACTCTGGAAATCCATTTGAAATATACTCATGTGCGTGTATTTTGCAGCTGAAGGAGTTTTTCATCTGAGAAGACTGAGCAAATACATTAACCAGCCCCAAGATTTGGTGTTTTACTTCCAAATGGTGTGGCTATTTCAGCTGCTGTGGTACAGATTGCTGAGTCCCCGAGACTGGGTGTTCTCAAACCTAGCTGTGCCAAGTCTTATTCTCAGCTGCACCAGTGTGGAAATGGACATGGTTCTGAAGGAGATACCTGTAAAATCAGGAATTAAAAAGGCAGAGATGATGCTGGGACAGATTCAGGAGCAATAATAAAGGAAAGCTGGGAGCATTTAAGTAGGCATAATTGTGGCACATCTAAATATATGTGTTAAATATGCTGTTAAGAGGTTGAAGTTTCCTTTGTCATTGTTGCATGATCAATTATCCCTTCAGGGCATTGCCCTGTGACAGGGCCATGCTGCTGCTAATTTGTTTTATAGTTAGTGCAGTTCACAGCCATGGCTTATGTACTCAGAATAAAAACAAATGTGTCTCAGTGAAGTAATGGTATGAATATACAATATTCAACAGGAAACCCTTCCACTCTTCACCACAAAGCACTAGAGCACACACCATTATGCTGGCATGTTTTATCAGAAATGAAGATATAATTTAATAACACAAGTTTTCCTTCCACAGTGGAGGAAAGGGGAACAAATCAGTGTTTTAAAAAAACCCACAGCACCTTAAATAATCAATTCAGGAGAACTATCATAAAGTGAAGCAATATTCATGTCTATCTTTGAAAATTGAACTATAAAATCCCAAATGATTACAAATAGTCTTTGTGCTTGCTGTCAGCGAAGTCAGCCAGCTGTGTAAATCAACAACCTATGGTACTTTTTAACTGCAATGCTTTGTTTAAATTGTATTAAAAAAAAAATTTCCATTATTCTTCCTGCCCATGGTTGCCAGCAATGTCCATGGCAACAGCTGGTGATAGCACAAGTGGAGTCCAAAGTGTTGATTATACCATAAACTGGAGAGGGAAGAAAAATAGACACCCTGCTTACAAATATCTTGAATGCTGTAAGAGTTTTATAAGAAGAGGAGGCTGGAGAAAATTGACTTATTTTATTCTGAGTCTTTGCTTTCTGTTATTGACTGAGATGTGTATTTTGTCTTGAAAGTCTGGGGTTTTTTTCTGTTAGGCTGAGAAGTGCTGTTGCTGGTGTAGCACATCCAGCCACACCTCGGTGTGGTTCAGCAAGATAACACCAAGGAGCTGGGATTTAAGTGCATTCAAGTTCTTATATCAGCTGCACTGACTCTTGCTGCTTAAAATGTAATAATAATTTAAAAAATAAGCCCAAACCAAACAAAACCAAAGGAGCAAAGTTGTGTGATAATAATTAAGCTGCATTAAGTAAGAATTGAAGCTTCTGAAAACCTGGGGAGGGAAAAAACCCCCTATGTAACATAAATAGTGCACTTAGGAATTATTCCTTAGTTTGTTGCTGTAATTCCTTGCCTCTGGATTGGCAGCATTGTCTCACCCTGTAAACATCTCTGTCATGATCAATTATATAGTGATTATCTTGGGTTTTGTTTTGTGGGGTTTTTAATCTCTAGACAAGTAATTGCTTGATATGGGCATGGTTTAAAAATATACATTTGGGATAATTCATCTGAGCATCTTTTCTGGGAGCTTCCATCTCCAAAGACCAAAAATAAGCTTTCTGAGGGCGAGCTGCTAAGATTTTTATAACAAGACTCAATATTTGGTGATTCTGCTTAAATCTGAGATACTTTTTTCTAACAGTCCTGTGCATACATGAAAATGCTTGTGATGAGTTGAGGGGTTTTTTTTTCTTTGTTTTGAGTGTTCCTTTGCACATCACATTCTCTGGATGATGCTTTACATCAGATGGGTGGGAGAAGAGGGAAGTGGATGGCTGTGATAGAGTTTTGGTGCTCTTTGAATTCTTCTTGACTTACCCACACATTTTGATCTAGTAGCCAGGGCTGAGTGGAGGCCGTGCCGGGTGAGAAACAGGATTATTTCTTCAACTGCCCAGTGATGCTGCTGCTTGCACAGCCCCTTGTGAGGTTTGCCTGTTGCTCAGTCACTTTTTCTTTCTCAAATCCAAGGTTTTGAGCTTGTTCACTGAACTGCAAACCTCTCAGTTAGTGGAGAGGCTTGAGCAGATCTCCTGCATTTGTAATTCTGATTCCATCTTTCAGAGTCTTTGGGACTTTATCAGCAGATTTAGTAAGTGAAATCTATATTCAGTCAACAAACAGCAATGAAAATATTAAGCCAGGCCGAAGACAGACCCTGTGGGTTTGAACCTGCTTCCACTTTCCAGTCAGGTTGTGGAGCACTGATGATTTGTCAAGTGCAGTTTTCTGTCCACTTCCTTTCCAGCCTTACCCTTGCTTTACACAGAGCAGGTTTAGTGTAATGTGCTCGTGGAGAAGCACAGGGAGTTGTGTCTACAGCCTTGTTAAACCAAAACCCTGCAAGCCCCAAACCCAGAGAACAGGGAAGCTAATTATAAAATGTGGAAATTCTGCTGTTCATCTCGATTCCTCCTGGAAATGCATGTGCTAAACCCATCAATAGTGGTTGTCTTTCACTTCATGGTAGTGTTTGTCCTCTGCCTGGCCATTAGGATTGGCTTGGTTATTCTTGTGTAACCTTGGGATGTTTCCATGACTAGAAATCCCAGTCACTTCCCAGAAACACATTGTGCCCTGACATAGCTAGAGAAGCAATAAATGAGCTGCCCTGATTCTTAATTCAGTGTTGTTTAATATTCAGTGCATGTGTAAGTATAAAATTTTTATTAATAGATGGTTGATTTGCAGTAATAATATACCTGAAACCTGAATAATATCCCATGAAACTGCCATCTAGTCACAGCTCTTGGTGCTCTGTCCCTGTGGAGATGCTGCTCTGTAGCACAAACACAAATATTTTTCCCTGTGATTGTGTCCTAAGAAACATGGGCTGTTTGTGAGAGACGTGTTTAAATAATTTTAATTAATAATTCCCCCTGAGCACCAGGAACCATGAGGGTGGTGAAGTGCTGGCTGGGTTAAGCTGTGCATGCACAGGGATCCCCTGGAACAGCTGTGTGTGCAACTGCAGCACATCCCTGCTTTTCCAAGAGGGGAAACCCATGGGGGAGATCTTACAGTAATTATTTTGTTATTACTCCATAATCTCTCCCTTTTCTGTCAGCATTGCTGTTACTCCATGGTGGCTGGGGCATGGGGAAATTGGGCCTTGCTGTGCAGTGTGGACAAAAGTTTTTGAAAGGGGAATAGAGGCTCTCCAGTAAGAAATATCTGGCAGAGAGGGATTGATAATTGTGTTAGCTGGAGGTAATATTGGGAAAGAGGCTTTATGAAGGCCTTTGTACTAAAATATTGCATGCTGGCTCAGCAGCAGATGGTGCCTTCTGAGAGAGAGCCTAATCAGGTTACCCTGATTTTCATTTTATGTTTTTATAACCCAGTATTATCTACTTTTTGTGTAATCTGGTAGACTAATAACATAACAAATATCAAACTTTGGGGAATTATCCTCTTGTGGAGTAGATTTTGGTATTTTCACATAAAAACATTATTAATCGAAATCCACCTGTGTGAGATACTGAAGGGTTCATTCACAGCATTAACTTCAAAACCATTCTCTTAAAGGCCATAAGAATGGCATCCCCTTTGAAGAAATTATCTTTACTTGTAAAAGTCAGCTTCATGTGCCATTGATTTTAACAAAAGAATTCCCATAAGCTTTAGATCAAGCTTAGAGATTATTTGCAGCAGAGTTTATAGTATTTGGACAATTTGAAAAGGTGCAATTAAAAATCCCAGAGTGCACAGACTCATGGAGTGGTTTGTGTTGGAAGGGACCATAAAGATGATTTGTTTCCTCTGCCATGGGCAGGGATGCTTTACTTCAGACCAGGTATCCAAGTGCTCAATTCTGACTGTAGAGAGTGCAAGTGAGGAAACCTCAGAAGGTGCTGTTCTGTGCTCTGCTGTTTAGAATAATGGGCTGTAGAATGATTTGTGTCCATCACTGCTGCCTTTCCCATCCCTCCCAGTCCATAACTTTTGAGTAAACAGCATGCCCTAAACACAATTTGTCCTCTCAAAGGCCCCCCTTGCCTTTGCTTTGAGATCAGTCTGGTTCAGTCTCCAGCTCCTTTTGTGGTGAGGGTGTCACTGAGATGTTTTTGGACTTGATAACCTTGGATCCACTGTTACAACCACCTCCCACTGCCAGCCGTGTCCACTGTGTTCCCAACAGGCTTCTGCTGGGCCCCAGAGAAATCCTAAAAATTCTTCTGTTAAAGAGTGTGCTTTAAAATGCTTCTTTCCTACGCTTAAGAAATCCCAGAGGATCAGTCTGCTTAGTTTGCTTGCTGGTTGCTCCTGTCTCGAAAATGTTAGATTGAGTTAAGTTCAATACTGCTTTAAAAAAGCAATATTTATATTTTTCATGAATTGCACGCTGGGTATGAATTACTGACAGGTCCACTCCATCTGCTGCAGTCATCTTCATCAAATGTGCTGCTAAACTGAGCACACAGGAATCAGATTTTCCTTGGAACATCAGAGTGGTGCTGTCAAAATTTAAAAGTTATATCAGACAATGAAAACAAACAATAAGCCCAAGAAAACACGTTAAGCCAATTTTCAGCTCTGTGCAGCTGTTGTGCAGAAAGTGACTGCAGCCCTGGTAGGGGCTGGGGCCTGGAGCTTGAGATGGTTTAGAAACTTTGGGATTAATGAGTCCTTAAAATGTGACTAATTGATTTTCCAGATGCATGGGGCTCGTGTGTGATGTAAATAAAACTCGCAGACTCTGCAGCCTGGGAGGGCTCCTGGCTGGCTCCGTACCTGCCTTCCCTTCATGAACTCAGGACCTTCCATTTTTCACAGAACTACTAGGATATCAATAACTCATTTGGGGAATTTTAATTTAACTTTGACCATGTAATTGATGACCCCTAAGAGCTGCCTTCAGGAGTTGCATTATCTTCTAATTCTTTTTTTTCTATAAAAATTAATATCAAACTTTTATGCTTACGTAGATTACTTTCTAAAATTTACTTTTCACTGACAAATGTTACATTTTGCTCACACTCCAGTAAAAATTTGTTTATCAAAATGAAAAAACCTTACTTAATTTTCAACTATTTCCTTCATAAATTCATTTTTATTTCCTTTGCTCTTTATTATTATATAATGGCTGAAAAATTTGGCACTTAAACCATTAAGCTCAATTTAATGCAGATAGCAGCTGTGTCCATCTCAGCAGTCTTCAAGGATCACCTTCAAAACTTCTGGTGCACTTGTACCTGGAATCAAAGCAGTCTGAAACATATTTCAGTATTTTTAAAGAATCTTTCTAATGCTGCTTTTTTTAGAATTAAAGTAGAAATGAGTGTGAATGTAATTGTCTTGTAATATTCAATTACTAGCACTGCACTGGAATTTTATCTTTATTTGCTCTATCAAATGTCTTATTAATTGTATTTTATATCCCCACTCTGTAAATCTATCGCAGTTTCTTTGATTAATTTTCTAAATCAATTAAACGAATGCAGTCTCATTGGATGATTAAAAAATACTGTGATTCTTTTTTTTTTAGTAGTTTTTACAATAAAAATTGCCAGGGAAGATGTTGTATACAGAATCTTTAGGTGATGTGTGATGACTGATTTCAGAGCTGAACATTTAGCTGCATTTTTCAGCAGGTTTTTTAAAAATGATTGTCTGAAGGAAAAGTCTGAGCAGCAGCTGGGGAGGCTCAGGGGGAACCTTCTTGCTCTGCAACTCCCTGACAGGACAAGAAGAAATGGCCTTAAGTTGCACCAGGGAAGATTTAGGTTGGAAATAAGTGAAAATTACTTCACCAAAAGGGTTCTCAAGCACTGGCACAGCTGCCCAGGGCAGTGGTGGAGTCCCCATCCCTGGCAGGATTTAAAAGCCATGAGGATGTGGCACCTGGGGACATGGTTCAGTGGTGTCCTTGGCAGGGCTGGGCTGGGCTCCACGATCTTAAGATCTTTTCCAGCCTAAATGGTTCTCTGATTCCATGGTAGCTTTACAGAAGTTCAGGTTTCTTTGGATCCACCTCAGGAAGTTGAATGAAATGCCTGGCTTTGAACACGGCCGTGTTCTCACTGTAATTTCTTCTGCCCTCCCTATGTATAAATCCAGTTTGCTGCACTAGGACTGTGTGATTTCCACTGTTCTTTTATATGTTTTTTCAGAGCAAAATAGCTGTTTATTACTAAGAGTAACCACACCATGGCAAAGGAGGAGGATGGAATGCAGGGGTGTTTATTTTTGACTGATTAGTGCAGAAATGCTTTGACTCGGTGCTGATTCTTTTTGAGCCTATTGATGTGTGAACTTCTTTCTTCCAGTATAGTAATTTTATCAGTTGTTTCACCCTCGTGCTCAGTGATACAGCTAATAGCACAGCTGAACTCAGCATAGCTTCTCATCAAGTGTTAGAAGTGAAGGGAGTTTCTTTCTCCCAGCCTTACATTCTGATTTCCAAGCCTGTCCCTGTCCCAGGCTGCAGTAGATGTGCTCTTGGTTCCACAGCTTTCCCTGGAAGTTTACATTTTCTTTTATCTTTCTGATTTTTGAGCTTCCTGTGTCCTGTTCCTCAAACCCTTGAATATTTACATGTTTTCTCTAGGTTAATCCTTTATCTTTTATGGTCAAGGAAAGGGCATCTAATCCATGTGAAAAGCAAAGTAGCCAAGTGTGTAGTGCTGCCTGTGAGGGAGCTCACAGAAACCTTTGTCATGCAGCAGCTCTAACAGACTTGTGTTAGACAATGGCATTTATTGACTCCTTCAGGCCACACCAGTTACCTACAGGGTCCTGCTGTCCTGCCTGCTTTGGATGAAAGGAAACCCCTCCCTATCCACTCACAGATCATCTCTGTTACAGCCCGTGGTCTTGTCTGTGATGAGGTGACAACCAGTGATGCCATAAATGCAGAAAGTTTACCTTTGGGGGTTCTGCTGCCTTTGATTTTTACTTTCTTATTTCAGTGAACTGCGTGTTATTCCTTCAGTGTCACTCTTTAATAGGCCTCCTTTCACTTGTTGAGAAGGATTTCAATAAATCTGGCTTTGCATCATGATGATTGCCCAGATTGTCATCACCCCACAAAGATGCAATTTGCAGCTTGGCAGTCACTGGTGTCATTTGCTGTTTATTCCATAACTTCTTACTGCCATTTAAAAGGCCCTTGTTTCACATGTTGAAGCTTTTGCTGTGTGTCACCATAAGCACCTTACATGGGCTAAACAGAGAGAAGGCCTAGAGGCATCTGAGATCTTTATTTCATGTATTTGAAGTGAGACTGGTTTTGATTCCACAACATCTTGATTTCTACGACCAGTGAATATCGTATGAGGCTGTCAGGTCTGAAGTGTTGTGTGGATAACATTCTTCTGGTTTCAATGTGATCTTTCTCTTCCCTAAACAGAGCCATCACCCTGGAGAACCAGCTGGTGATCCTGGGGGTGTCAGTGACGGATGCAGGAGGTTATTATGTCCAGGCAGTCAATGAAAAGAATGGAGAGAACAAGACCAGTCCCTTCATTCATCTCAGCGTAGCACGTGAGTATCCAAACTGTGGAGAATGTGCTGGCACACTGAGGCTGCACACAGGACTCACAAAGGCTGCCCAAATAAAAAGAGCCTCACTAATAAAGGATTGGACCTTTAAAGGAGGTCAATGTTTCCTGCTTGCTTTGGAGCACACTGAAGTCCTTGTGCAAAAGAGGGACCTAAGAGAGGAGGTGCCCTCCACAAATCACCCTCAAAGCCCTTTGTCTGGTGGTTTGCTTTGTGCATGGCAGGTACATGATGATATCCCTCACTGTTTATTGTGAAGTTGTGGTTATAATTTTTTTCTAATGCAGGTGTTTATAATGTGTTGTTTTCCATTGTGCCTAAGTAAACAAGTCATCCTGAGTGCAAATTTATTTATGAATCTATTCCCAGTTTATGGCATTATTTTTACCTGGAGTTATCACAGAGTCCCAGGGAACATATATTTCATTGTTATTACTTACTATTTTACATTACACAGGTTGTATTAACACCACCACCCCAGAGATACTCCATGAGTGGGTTTTGCAGCAGAGCAGAGGGAAAAGCAGCAGAGCACTGGAGTTCAGGGAGATGGCTGCACACTGAGCCTGCCAAGGTGCACATTCAGCAGAAATGTGCACATGCAAACTCTTGTAAAACATCCAGTAAACCTGTTGGCATGAAAAATTAATATTCTAAACGTGTGAAATAGCTGGAATCCCCATATGCCTTGATAAAGGCATTATTTATGTAGCAGTGAGAAGAGGGAGTGTGTTAGTGCAGTGGGAATGGGGAGCTTCCTCATTTTGCTTGTAGAGACAGGGAAGAGGTGGTGGAGGACATCACTGATGACAGTGGCAGGCCTTAGAATTTGGGCTTCTAGAAGATGCAGGACTCAGCTGTAGATCAGTGGCATGATGAGATGCCCCAGATCTCCTGATCTTGAGTACCACTAGATTTTGGACAATCCCTATTGGCTCATTTCCTTAAAATAGCAAACCTCGGGAGTCTGGGTTTCTGGGCAGGAAATCTGGGAAACTGCTTTTGGAACTGTGCTTGTGTTTGTCAGAAGTTCATCTGAAACATTATGGTCCTGTGAAACATTCAATTTCTAAGAAAATGTCATTTTTTTGCTAAAATTTCTAATTGTATTTCAAGCAAATTTGTTCTTAGGCAAACACAGGGAGCCCTGGTAGTGGGCTGGGATCACTGGGGCCAGCAGCTGGATGGTTTGACAGGCAGCAGGAGACACAAACCTTTCTTTTCTTCCAGACAAGTATCTGAACTAAATGAACTGCTCAGGGGTTTCATGTGTATCTTTCTGAAGTGGAAATAATATTCCAAATCCACTTGTGAATTCCAGCTGTTCTGTGGCATGTAGATTGTAAACATTATTATTTCTGACAGTATGAAGAGGTTTGCTAACACTTTAGTAATTTCATTTTTAAAGCAAATTTGTGTTGTTTGTATTATGTGACCAATAACATACTTCCCACTTTAATTTCATGTCTTAATTAATGCTAGAAATAGTCTGTGATCATGCATGCATAACAAGTGCTATGCAAAGCAGAAGGTAATATGGGCATATGGAAAAGAAAACACTCCAAAATGCTCACAGACTTGATACCATGAATGCAAAGTCTGCCTGGAATGTGGCAAATAGGAAAGATAAAATGGATAAAGGAAAATGAAGGACAAGACAAGATGGAAAACAAGAAATGGATTTGCTTTTAGAATTAATGTCAACCAATGAGGTTTTCAGATTGACACCTTGATATCCAGGGCTGTTAAGGCTGTGTGTGTGTTAGAGGAAGGCACTGGCTGTAAGGCACTGGAGTCTGTAAAGAAAATTGGATTAATGTGGTTGTTCTGAACTTCAGTCTGGGGAGGAAACTTATGTAATATATTACATAGAAACAAATAAACATATTTGATCTGGTAACAGAAAATAATCAGGCAAAATACAGTCCTGAAGCAATATGCAGAAAATGGTTGCAGAAAAATGACATATTTTGGAAGAGTAATAAAGAATTCAAGCAAGGGGTTGGAAACAGATTGCTAAAGGTAACACAGATGAGGAAAATACTGCATTGACTTGTCACTATCTGAATCTTACGGGATGTTAGGAGTGATGACACTTGTAACTTTCCATTAGGACATGTATAAAATTTAAAAACAGTTTAATCAAAATCCAATAAACCCCAAGAAAAGCAGAATAGCCAATCTCTGTGCAAAGAGATTATATATTAATTATTGAGTACAACCTTGCTGCATGACTCAGTGTGCACACTGCCACCGTTACTGAGGGCAGGAGGAAAAAAAACCCTGTAGATAATTCCCAGGGCAGTCATTCTCTGAGTGTTAGATATGCACAGCTCGTTATTCCTTGAAGGAGACCAGTGTCAGATTTGCTTCAGCCTGTAAGAAAAGCATATTTGCAGAATCATTCTAACAGCTGAGAAAGCTGTAATCTCTCCTGTTCTGCTCCAAAGTACAAGAATGACAGCAGGAGAAAGGTCTGGCTCTGAGCTGAGAAGAGGATGAGTTACAGGGCCTTATATTGCAGATTAAAGTCGTTGTTGAATTGTGGCTGAAGGTAAATGGAGCTTGAGCATTGCCTGGAAAATACACTGAACTGTCCTTCAATTAATAACTTTATTTGATACATGTGGTATAAAAAGACTAGAGGATGTTGAGCATGTTTCAAAAACAGTCTGAAAGCCCCAATCACATTGAATTCTCCGGTGGGGCTCTGAGTATTAATAGTAAAGACATTTTGTTTCTTGTCAGTCTAAACTGCATCTCACTGAGTCCAACTCTGTGAAGTCTCACACCCACCCATCGCCCCTGATTGCAAACATGAGGGGAAGCTGGGAAACAGCTCCCAGGGAAAGCCTGCAGGCTTGTCAGGGTTCCATTGGCTGTGCTTGGATTTACTTTTCTCCATGTTCTGAGGTTGGGCACACATGGGAAATGAAGGCAGCAGAGAGCCAGGGCTTAGGGGAACTCTCAGATTTTCAGGACATTTGGGTGTTTCAGGTACACACCCCATCCCCATCGCTCAGTCCTTACACACCCCTGGTGCAAAGGCACTGAAGATTTATTTCCCAGTAGATCTGGTCATTCTGTGAGAAGATCCAAACATTGAGCAGTGTTTTTCCTTCACAGCTGAGTCCCCAGCTTGGCTGAACACCCGTGTTCCACATGCCTGCCCTAAACCCATGTGTCTGAATGTGACACAGGGTGAGGTCCACCCAGCTCTGCTTGAAAACCATGGATGTTTCTTTCAAGTGGACTCATTTCCACTGATTTCTGGAGGATTAGATCATCTCTGAGGTGACAGGCTCTGGGGAAATAAAAATTATGTCCAACAGGCAGCATATTGGGAATAACGTCACATCTGAAATTAGTGTGAGGTGTCATAAATTAGTCCTAAATTTAAAATG
>VWYI01014881.1:573-16955 GCA_013399455.1 Anthoscopus minutus | reverse complement strand
CTTTGAGTTGAAGGGAACCCTCAAGGATCATCAAGTCTGGTGGATGATCTTTCCATGAGGAAAGAAGTTGTTCTGTTTCAATCGATGAAGAATTTTTATGATTGAAGAAATCCACATGGACACTGTGGTTTTTGTAATTGTTACAAGTAGTAGTTCCAAGACTTTCGTCATCAGTGTTGCCATTTGACAATAACTTGCATGAATTCTTTACCTCTTTTGGCTGTAGTATTTCAGGTATACCCCCAAAACTATCAATTCCCATGTTAAAATAAAATACAGGAGAGGCTTTCCCTGTAACATTTTATTTTATAGTCATTATACTTATCAAATACCATGTTCAGAACACTGAGTGGCTAAAAAATGCATACTCTTTAACAGCATGTTAGCGTTCTTCTGAATCCCAAATCAATTACAGAAGGAGAGCAGAAGATTTCCACTCTAAACTAAACCACATTGGTATTGTTAGCGTCAAATCTCTCTCTCATCCATATAAGTATCAAGGGCAAAGTGTTCTCATCCAGTTAATTTGGATTAGATTTAATAGGATCATGTTATCTGGGGTGGATGACACCAAGGTCTGTGAGTTTCCATTTATTATAACTACAAACCACAGACAGATTATTGGCAGCTGAAAGACAGAAAGCCTAACTCTAAGAACTGAGAGCAAATAAAATGAAATAGATCACAGGGAACTGTAGAAGGAAATACACATTCATTGTAGAAAAAAAAGCATGTATTTATAAAAAAGAAAAACACACTGCCTTTTCACTGCTCAGAAATGACTGTAATGTAAGTTTCTAATAACAAAAACTTCCAATTAAAACTTATAACATTCTTTCTGTACCTGAGCTGAGAGTTTGTGCCTTTGTTACTGTGAAACTTCAATTTAAAACACAGAGCTGTTGACCTTTTACGTTGTCACCAGCAACATGAGTTGGGCGAGGTAACTTTCTGTGGCTTTGTAACCTCTTCTTTGAGTCACGTGTGAGTCAATTCACTTTAGCTTTCCATCCTCTTCGCCTCTTTAGAAGTCCTCCATGGGAATTTTTCGCATGTAATATTTTTTCATTACTTGAGGTATTTTCTCCTTTCTCCTTCCTTTCTGCCCTTCATAAAATAGCCTTAAAAATGCAGTGTTAGTTAAAACACTATAAATGCATTATGGTTTTGTAATGGCCTCTTGCCATGCTTTTTGCCTCTTACCATCCTCTTTGTGGTTTCCTCATTTTAAAAAAACCAAAAACCTCCTGCATCTTTCTCTAATGATGTAAGGAAATTTAGGACACAACCTTCTGTAAATCTGTGCATTTTCTAAAAATACATTAAATGGACATCCCTTGTGAAAGGGATGTTGAAGGGGATGGTGCCATAATACGATATTACAGCTTCACTGGAAGCATTAAGGCTGCAAGGCAGAAACATGAACATTCTTTATGCAGCTGGCCCAGACATCTTAAAATTGCAAGAGGCTGGTCATTGCCTGACCTGCAATGAATACTCTCTTGAGTATAAAGAATTGCAAGCAAAATAAGCAGTGAGTTTTTATGTTCTGCCAGTTTAGGGGATCCTCTTTAGCAAAGAAATGAAACTATGACCTGTTGCTCATATTGTACCATGTCCAGTGTTAGTTAGCTGAGAGCATAAGATCATAAGCATAAGTGTGTTTTTAAACACACTCCTATCCTTACTTTACACTTCAGCCAGTTACTGTGTTTCCTATGGGTTGTTCAAAATGTGAAGCACATGTGAAATGTTCTATGAGAAATAGTTTCTTTGTTAAGGTGTCACTCAGTTGTTGAGGAAAATGGAACACTGCTGCATTATCACGCAGAATAAAAAGATAGTTGGCATCATGGCCTTTTGTCTCTGTTCAGTTATATTTAAATTGGGAGCAACAGCAGATTTCTCCATTGTGTGGGAGCCTATGTCTAAGATTTCTGTCACAAGAGGACTGACTATGTGCTGTTAAGAATGAATAATTACATTCATAGTTGTGCCAGTAATTTATAAAATAATATATATCATGGTTTAGGAATGGTGCTTCACAGTTCAGTGCATCCACTGAGACTCTCCGAAAGCACACTGACCCTTGCCTCCTGCTCTTTTACTCTGCCCCTTTCTGGTCTGGTGGGGGAAATTGAAAATTAGGGCACAAAAGGTGAAGATCACATGTTGAGAAAAGAACAATTTGCTGGAAACGGCAATGAGATAAGAAAATTAACAGTAACAGCAACAATATGAATAATGAAAGTGTACAAAGAGAGGGTAATTCACATGCAAAGATGCTCACCAGGGACACCCAAGACAGTGAACCAACAGACAATGCTGCCATGTTTTTTTCAGCCATGAGCCCTGTCCTCCCCCACAGGAGCCAGAGAGTCCCTTACCCCCAGCTCCTGGCAGTGATGTGAGGTGGTATGGAATAACCACCTGCCATGCCTCTTCAGCCATGCTCCCTCAGCTACTGCAAAAAATTAACTTTATCCTAGCCAAAATTAAGGCAATATGGAAGGGAACAGTTAGAATTTCCAGAAAGAAATGTTCAGATTGGTTTTTGATGCCTGAAGACATTACAAAGAAAAACATTTTAAAGGATAGAGAAATAAATGATTTTGTGTCCAGCCAACTCTTGCTTGACACAGTTTTAATGAACAAGGTTAACTATTAGTAGAATAAGCCAAAATATGTTAGCATGAGATATTACTTACTAGGAGAGTTATATAGTTGGGTAATAGCACCTACTATAAATCTTAATTCTAGATCCTGATTACTTTCTGATCAGAATTACTGTCCTGACACTACAGACATAGAGAACCAGTAATATGCCCAGGTAGTGACTCCTCTGGCGAGGTGAAGGGCTTCAACTAATAAAATTTACCTGAGAGCAAGGTGTCAGATCAGTAATAAAGTTCTAACTTTCCGTTTTCTGTAGTCATTTAAATCAAAGATAATGACATGTCCCCAGGGCCATTAACCTAATCAGTAAAGAAGCTAAAACACTGAGCAATTCTCCAAGGAAACACATAGGCATAATCCAAAGTTCAGTGGCTTAGTAGAAAGATTGAACCAGTTCACAGGACTTTGGTTCATATACCTTATTAAAATATCCAGTAAATCTTACCTACTGTTTATAAAAAATGTGTTCTAAGATATTGCCAAGGTTTATAGAGAATTGTTACTGCAGATTAAATCTGTTTGTTATGTAATAAAGGGCAGGACACAGTCTCCATAAAACCTGAGATAATCCATCTAATGCAAATATACATAAATGGAAACTTTACACAAATACAGAGGGTATTTGCATCAGCCAGAAGAGTGGAAGCACAGACACCAAGCAGATAAACTGCATTCCCTGAGGAGTGTCAATGGTGAAGGCAGTACTGGGAGGAGGTCTCAGAATGCCTGCTGTGAGCAATCCAACCTGGATACCAAAGACTCCACTGAGGCTCAGCTGTTTCCTCTGGTGCTCAAAATCAAAAGTAACTGCAGTCATCCCACTGTGCCTTTACTAGGCCAAAAGAAAAGAAAACTCTTCTGGCAATTTCATTATTCCTGCATGCAGAAGAGTAGGACCAATTCTGGACTGATCGTTGTGTTTAGTCAGATTCTTGTAACTTGATATTGGCATATTAAAGGAAGGTAATGTTCCCAAAGCAGAGCCACTAGAGAGGACATGTGATCCTTGAATCTATGTATATTGCATTTATCACAAAAGATAAAACGAATCAACATGACATACATGCTCAGCACAAATTTAATTCAAAACAGACACCACAAAACCACTACTGGTCATTACTGTTATTTAATTAAAATGGAATGAATAGGTTAAATCTTTCAAAGAGACACTGAATGCCATCAAACAGAATAAAGGCCAGGTGCCTGATTGGGATAAATCAACATTACTCTGTTCCTGGATTTGGGCAGATAGGAGAAGAGGATCTAGTTGTGTTTACGTAGCTTTGTGTGTTTTAAATGTTGGGGACACAACACATAGACTTTATGAGAAGGACTTTGCTGCAAAGAGTTAAAACTAGGAATGTTACAGTTCACTTTCTGTGAAAAAATATAAGCATTTTTTTATCAGTGCAAAAAAGTACTTAAAAACGAGGTATAAGCCTTGAGGACTAATAGAAAGAAAAGATGTTATAGTTGAAGAAAAGGTATGCAGGAAAAAGCAAGCCTTGTATTGCTCAGAGAATACTTACCCCTGCCAAGGGAAGTGTCTACAGCAGGGAAACTGTTGCTAATTTGACTGGACAATTTTAGGTTATGTGGTTACAACAAGGAATGCAGCCCCTGACCCCCTGCGTTTGAGACTCAGTACCACCATCCCGGGCTTCTCCTATGTGGCATCCGTGGTATACCAACCTCTTCTCAGCCCAGGGGAGGGCTGTGGGGCTGAGTGCCTGCTTGCACCCCTTCCCCAGTGCTGATAGGAAAGGATTTGCTCAGGCTTCCCCCTTTCCTGATCAGATGTTCAGTCTGTGAGCTTAAAATTATCTGTCTGTGATGGGTGGTTCAAAAAATGGTCAGTATATGAGTATATGTCAGGAAGGAAAACATCACGAAGTTGCCACTCCTGGCCCTTTTTATTTTGCTCTCTGACCTTTTTCTTTTGTTTGTTGTACTCTGTATAATGGAAGGGAACATCTGGACTCCAGTGACAGCAACCAAATTTGCATGCATATAGCAGATAATTAAGCACGTGTCTATCTGCAGCTGCAAACAGCAATTAGTCATAGATAGCTTTGCACACCCCTTCCTGCCTATTCTTCTGTTCCCCTCAGAGGGCCCTCTCACGTGCACATCTCTGAGAGGCACTGAGTGCTGGCCTCCTTTTTTATTTGTGAAGACAGTTGTGCAGCTGAGCTTAAACCCTTCAATGTAACTTTGAATAGATGAACTTCCTCTGATCTATCAATTTCCAGTTGGAACGGCTTTCTGCATAAGACATGACGCGGTGACCCAAATCAAAACATCCGTGCTTACATCCCAGCATAGCTGACACCATAAGCAGATTTCTTTCCTAGTTCTCCTCTTAGATCTGAGGAAACTGAGCTCTAGGGAGTCACTTCTGACTGCTGATGTTTTGTGTGGCTAACTCTTGTCTCTTTGCTTTTGCCCAAGGCAAATATTGCCTTCCCTACATCCTGCAGCTAGGAAGAAGTTTGTATTTTCCCTACAAACTCCACATCAGGGCCATGAAAGGTATTTTATAACATCCTACCAAGTAAATACATCTGTCCGATGCCTGTCTTTTCAGTTGTAGAGTCCCGTGGCAATGAAACCATAGATAGCATTTTGTTGCCTAGAACAGGCATCCTCAATTCTCCTGTCATAGAGTCAAATTTTCTAGACAGGTAAAATAGAAGCTGCTCAGTGCTGCAACTATGAGACACAGTTTAGGGTAATTTAAAAAGCAGAAAAAAATTCAAGTTTGTTGAAAACCAAAGACCTCATTGCAAATTCCTAAATTTCAGGCTCTGGCATCTTATATATTAATTTATATGTATGCTAAAATGGAGTGTAGTAATAGGGTGAGCTTCAGCTGGGGCAGGCTCAGGTTGCAGAAAAAAGGGCTGGAGTGTGATCAAAGAGACCCCTGTGCCTCAAGCAGGGATTAGATTCAATGGAATGGCTTCACAATCTGGACAACGGTGATTATTCCATGTGGCTCTTTGCTTTTGCTCATTGTGTGACCCAGCTGCCTGATCAAGGCTTTTGTTGAGGTAAGAATCTACATAACATTCTCTGCTGGGGAATTCCTGTGCATGTTTGAAATAACATTCTTGAGTATAATTTGTGATGTTTCCATTGGATTTACTTCTGTGTGTTAATAAATGTAGGCATTCCCAGCTATAAAAAAACTCACATAAATTGCAGAAAGTGTTTGCATCAAACAGTCATTTGAAAACAAAACTGCAGTTTCAGAAACTTACAGTGGGAAGCACCAATGAGGTTTTTTGTGAATGCCCTGTAACATCAATGAGCAAAGCAACCCTGGCTGGCATCAACAAGCACTGTAGCACTGTCACATGCATCTGCATGTCATGCATAGTTGTGCTTACAGGAGCACATTCCATCACCAAATCCAGACAAAAATGTTAAGGCTTTTACAATAAGAATAGGTGAACTCATTATTTTTCATTTGGGAACCCACAGAAAGTTACAAAGTACGTGGACCTATTTGATTTTAAGCAAATGGAATGGCTAGACAGACTTTGGTGCATACAAAATCAGACAGGTAACACCCACTTGGCTTGAATAAGACCCATAGCCTTTGTGAAGCAGTGTCATTACTCATCTCACAACTTCAGGTGGACAAAAATAGGTTGTCTACGCTAGGCTATCTTTCTATAATCAGTGGAGGAGGGTTAGTTATCCCCTACCAAAAACACACCCAGACACCATCTCGAACATATGCTGTAAGAGCACACAGCAGCGGCCAACCTAGTTCTGAGCTCCAAGCATGAAACCTACTGGACTTATTTCCTGAAGATGGATGCAGCACTTGGTTATACTTTACTCCTCAGGAATACTTTACTCCTTATGACCCAACTATAGAAATATCATTGTGTGGTATTGTCAGTAGGCCACAGAGAAGAAAAGAACAAGCCACAGGAAATTATCTCCTGCTTCCAGTTACAGGGAAAATTTGACATTATAAATGCTTTTGTCACTCATCCTTTTCAATACTGAGTCACCCAGACATAGCATGGTTAGCTTCTGGCATCTCCATATGATGAACTACTTTTTTCTGTGCTTTGTATGATTTGAAGCTTGAGAATCTAAGAAGAAAACGTAGGTTGAACCCAAATGAAAGGCACATAAAGAGATGTGAGAAGGCGTATTTATGTGTGCTTGTATATGTACAAACCCTCTAAAAATAGGCGAGTGCAAGAGCTGTAAAATGAAAGGAATGGAAAGGAAAACAGAGGAATGATAATTTCTGGATGAATTGCAGTAGAAAATAGCATTTGAGAAAAAATGCTAATGAACTGAAAAATGGAAAAGTGTACTGAAAAAATAGAAGATTATTTCTCCTTGTGCTGTGCCTGGTAGATGAGCTCTGAAGAAATGGCCTGCAGTAAAAGCACAGCTTTTCGCGCTGTATTACCCTGGTTATTGCCGTGCATAACTCATAATGGCTAAAATTATGCAACTCAGTTTGAGGTACTTGCCACGTATGTAGCTCTCAGCCTCAAAAAACGTGTTTGTAGAACAATTAATTGTGAGTCAGTACAGAATAAGTCACCCAATGTATGGTTTTAAAAGGCACTGTGCTTTCAGAAAGGCAGGAGTGCTTTCGGAATCCAAATACACTTTTAAAAAGAAGAGGATTATTAAATTTAAAAATCTTGTTGTGAGTTAAGATTTGTAAGTTACTCCTGTGGTTACCATTACACACACTCAGAATCTTGACTTTGATGTCTCCCTTTATCTGCAATGCAGTGTTTGCTTGCAGAGCTGCCACTTCCTGTAGTGGGAACTGATTCTGGTAGTCACAGCTTTGAGGAATCTGTAATTGTCAAGAGTGCTTCCCAATTCACATACCTTGATTAACAAGTGCCCAAATAGGGATATATTATAAATTACTCTGTACAGAATATGTATGCCAAATAAATGTCCTGAGTTTCCAGAAGTAAGTGGAAGAATGGAAAACCTAATGGAAAAAGAGAAATCATTCCTTATTGTAACGACTAGGAAGTCACCTGCATGCTGCTTATTTCATTAAGTACCAAGAGGTAACACATACATTCCTGGGTTTGCTAATTTCAATACAGAGCTGTCAGCTCAAAGTGTAGTTGGCCAAGCAACAGCTTCCAGTCTCTCAAATTTTCTTTAAATGTTGGCTACAGAAAATAACCTCACCAAATGACAAGAGTATACTTTCTATGTCTGTTCTACAGTTTTTCACATCAAAATTTTGAAGAACTTCCATTCATATCAAGTGGCACCCCATTCACTTAATGTTCATGACTATAGAACAACAAATTAAGGCAATGACTAGAGAGGAGATTATTAAGCATGTGGATTTATTTAGCTGTTGTCTCCAGATAATGCTGTAACCTGAGTGTATTTACATATACATACTCTCTGAGTACACTCTTAAAAGAAAATGAACCCTTCACTTCAGGTTTATACAAATAGATACAACGACTTTTCTTACAAATTAAATGGTTTTCTAAATTAAATGGTTCAGCTACTTATTTTCTTGAGTGAGCAACAAAAGTTGTCAGACCAAAACATGTTTCACAGATGAAAAGCTAGTATCTAGATATAAAAACTTTGACATCTGAGGTAGCATCTGTCTCTCAATATGGTTTCTAGTTTTTTTATGACTTGTGATATATGCTGCAGATCATACTGCTTCTTATAAAAGCCACTTGCCACCTCTATGTGTGCAAGCCTTAGAGAAGAGTTTTGTAAAGAACAGAGCACTGTGCTCCAGAAGACATGGTTAAACTCCCAAAACATAAAGAAGTGAAATACCTGGGGACAAAGGAATCAGTAGCTAAGCAGGTGTAATTGCAAGGGAAGGAGCTCACCATCTTTGTAGGTATGGTTTGTATGCACACTGCTGACAGAGCTGCTCAAATGAATGTGTCCTGTGTGGTTTATTCAGTGACAGAAAGTCAAAATGCTTTAGTGTGAGGCTGTTGTAGATAACCAAACATCTTGATGTAGCATAGCCACCAATGTTGATGCACAAAATTACTGGGTATTAACAAATCCCATCAACAGATATGAGAACCAATGCATGGAGGATTTAAGTGGCTTGCTCAAAGGCACTAGTGAAGCAAGTTCCTTCATATGTGACTGACGTTTGACTGTCAGGGGACAGTGGTTTCTTAGACCATGAAGTAGTACTCCCATCTAAAAATGTACAGAAAATGAGTAAACAGGCCAAAAGGGGCATCTCCACAAGAATTCATTGCTTGCAGTTTTTACTAATGCCAGGAGTGGGAGATTCACAACTCTGCCATCTGTGGCTGCTTCAAAACCTCCCGATGAGTTCTCATCTGCCTTCATGGGTTGTACCCAACCATCAGCCCACCTAGACTTTTTTTCTCATGCCTTCCTTTCTGTTTACCTCAACTACTGGGCATTGCAGTTGTGATGATCTTTCAAAGTGAGGAGTATAAAGCTAGGTCTTAGTCTCCTCTAGATGATTATCTGGACAATCTGGCTACATAAACCTGTGTTTCACATCAGAAGAAACCTTGCCACCAACTGGGTCTGCTGACATTTTTGTCACAATAATTTTAAACAAAATATTCCCCACTGTAAGTCTAGGAACAAAAAGAGGGGCAAGAAATACATATTTCGAAACTGAAAAATAAATGTGATGCCTAATGGCCAAAATAAAGCCTCTGTAGCTCAATTCTGTTGAGTGGCCTTTCCATTTCTCTAGTGAAGGACTACAGAAAGAAGAAAGTGAAAGCTGTTGAAATGCTATCTATAAAACACATATAATGCCAAAAGTCCCAAATGGAAGTAGAAAAATACAAGTGTTGCTGACAAGTGTTCTTTAAATAGTCTCACTTCAAATCACATTAATGCATAAAGCTGCTTGACACCTGTGAGAAAATATTTACTGCTAAAACAGTGAAAGAAAAATAAGCCTTAGTAACATATTATCTTTATTATGTTCCAAACAATTCAAAATGTTTTACAAGGGGTTTTGATTACTGTACATGACAAGGACTGGGGAGAGCACTAACACAAAGGGTAGTTATTATTGAGGATGATATGTTTGCCACAGGTTATCTATGGCCTTGCTGATTACTTGTTTCTCATCACAAGCTTGAAAGTACAAAGGCACATCCTCACTATCTGGGTAAATGATTCGTTGACAAATGCTATTCATATAGTTAGATACATGTGCATTTATATAGAGGAACATTTATATAGAGGAATATATAGAACAAATCCTTCAGAAATGCAACTGTTCTGTGAAGTTAGCTTCATTCACAAATGAACAATGCAGGAAAACTGGAGGGCCCCTCCAAAGCAGATCAGCAAAAATGATTAGAGGTTTAAAATTTACAAGGCGCTTGTGAAAGGTCAAAGTTGCTATTTGTTGCAAAAATTGAAAGACTAACAAGGCCTAAAGTAAGAGCCCATAATATAGAAACAAAGGTATGGAGTGGGACAAATAATGTTTATATGCTCCAGTTTGGGCAAGACATCCTACTTCACCTTCCATACACAAAACCATTAAGCTCACCTGTTTTAATTTGCCACTAACCCTCTGCTTCTGTAAGAAAGATGTGTAAAATTGTTTTCCTTGTTTACTGGAGCAAGAACATAAGGGATATTAATCTACAGGCTCTCCATACTCAAAGTATTTCAAGGACATTCAGAAAAAGACTTTTCTTTTACCATTTAGAAGAATTTGTTCTGATTCCCCAGAAAGGACTGGGCTAGAACTGGGGGATATCTGGTGATCCCTTTGGGCTTTAAATTTCCTGCTGTGTGGCAGTACAAAGCAGGTATTTTTATAACCAAATGTAGATCTGAGGTCTGTAGGAATTCATTCCTCTGAAAGTAAAACATTTTGAATTGGCTCTTAGAAATTCAAGTGGCATGATTATTTTGAGAAGAAGTCTTTCCAATTAATTTTTATAAAACAGGACAGCATGTGGCTGTTGCCTGAACAGAGCAGCTGCTAGTATTTAATAGTTGTGTATTCCTTTGTTTTCTCCGGAACTGTGTGCATATGTTTGGCCATTAGCACATTCTGGGAAAAAAAATTCCAACACTAAAAAGCTCTGTTATTTAGCATTCTTTATACAGCAAAAATTATACACCTTTATAGGCTTCAGTAAAAATAACCCTGTGTGACTGCACATCACTTTATACCATTATATGACTGATTATACATTGGGTCCAGAGCAACAATATGTGGATAAAAATAAACATTATCCAATACAAGCAAATTTAAAAGAAAAATTGCCCTTACTTGGTCTGTCTCACCTTTTACTCTCCTTTTTGAATTTGAAAGAACACTACCTACTCTGACCCAGCCATTTCTGTCATTTCTCTGTGCAGAAGTGACACAGCACAGTCTGTGTTACAAACTAAATGAGAGCAGCCACAAATCAGTACTCAAGAGACCAGGACTAAAGGATCAGTCATCTTTTATATGATAGCTCACCATACACTAAAAGGCTTCCTGGAGAAAAAAAAAAACATTAAAAAAAAACCAAAAAAAAAGCAGAGAAAACAGAAAGCTTGGTGAGAGGAAGGAGTAGTTGATTCTGAAGCATGGTCCACTGCAAAGACATGGTGGTTATTCTTCTTATTGTTATTACTGTAACTCTCTGTAATTAAAAGAAAGGGTCAGAGGACTACATTTCACTACCCTTGGAATACTTTGGATGAAGAGACTCATTGAGCCTGTTCTGTTTTACCCCAGTATGTATGCATATTCCTTGTCTATTGACAGAACAGACAAATCATTTCATGTGTGTCCTCAGGCAGGGTTTAGCCCTCAAAAGGACAATGCATATTAATCAGGAAATGTCAAGAGCCAGCTCTGAAGATTAGCTTGGCTTTGTAGTATTGCTTAGTTGCTGTGCTGTATGGAAAATGCATGATGATAACTGATGAAGAGCTCACCACTCATAAATATTTAAGTGACTAGACGCAATAAACAGGCATCTTTATCGTTCAAGATCAGAGGTAGAGTGTGAGGCACAAAACACAAGAATAGGTGACTTTAGCTACTTTAAAAGTGCATTTCCTTAGAAATGTACTTGTGAACTTAATCTCTTTTTACTTCCCATATCCAAAAAGGGAAGATCCCTCCATTTATATATTCACTAGTGATTACTGGCAGTCACTGACACAGATAAGTCTCTCTGATGTTTTGGAAAAGATGGCTGTATTTTGGATTGCAACACCGCTTCATAGCAAACAATGGGACTGCATCTGATATTGAATTAGAATAGCAAATCCTCAAAAAGGAGTTCAAAATTACAGAAGCAGATTCTGCAGGTTTGTGTCTGAGATACAAAAAGTGCAGGAGATGTCTTTATGATTCTACAAATTATTTCCAGCATGTTACACATTCATACACAGTCACATTTTCTGCAACACAGAGGAAAAAAGTTAATTCCATCCTGAAGGATTTTTCTTCTCTCTACTGAAATGAGCAGTGATTCTAACTTAAATGCTGATTGTCAAGTATTCTAAATCAACTGCTGAAATTTCATCACCATCCTAAAAAATGTAAATTGTCCCAGGCTTATTGAGGTGTTTCAGGACAGAGGTAGAGTTTTGGAACAATATAGGTAAAGAGAAACCCAGCAAAATCAGATTTTGGGCACTTAGAGACAGAAGCAAGGAGTTAGGTTGCTGCATCCAGACACAGTGGAGAAGAGCCCTGAGACAAGTGGGACCTAATTTACAGACTGTGAAAACTAAATTAAAGAAAACATGAATATAGGCCTGCCTTTGAATTTAACTCTTTTCTCTCTGATGCTTTAGATAAATCAATATGACTTTCTGTAATAATTTTTTCCTGCTACTTCAACTTCTGCTATTCTCCGTTGTTTATGAGTAGGGCTAAATTCCAGTTAGACTGTGGAGGAAAAACATCAATATTTTTTACTCAAGGAGTAGTGTGTGATGACTAGCAGGACTTCTCCCTGTCAAAAGCAGAAAGACAGGGCAGAAATTGGGAAATCTTGTCAAAGGGAAGAGCAGTTGAGTATTCAAAGGTACAGTCTTATCCTGAACAACAACAGTAGTGTTGTGCAAAGGAGCTGTAACACCACCACAATTCTGTATCCCCTATGGGATGTGATTATTGTAGCTACTTTATCTTTCATTTATCTAACAGCTTCTGGGAAGCTAGAGTAAAGGTCTTGGAAATTTCAGGCCAGTTAATTTATTAAAAATACAATTCTTGCTCACCACTTCACTGTCTTTGAGTAATTACAAATCAGCTGCCTCAGCTACCTCTGCCTCAGAGGTAAGAGCCCACAGCAGCACAGGTTATTCAATACTGCCCTACAGGGAGCTGTGAGGTGGGGAGAAAGCTAGCCACGGACCAACCCCTCTGCTGAAATGGTTGGCTGATGACTGCCTATCTTGCTGATGATAATATGCTACCAGGAAGTAAAACAAACAAACAAAAAACCTCAAGAAAGATGCTTAGAATGTTGTTAGACTGTAAAGTCAATACAAGCTTTGATTGACACGCACAAGTCATCCATGTAATCCTGTTCACTGTGGTTTCCTCGCTCGCTTGTCCATTTTTAGCAGGATGAATCAGCGGTACCACATCCTCCATGTGAATCAAACTAATTGTAACCCATCACAAGGCCTCATCTGCTGTTACAGGGCAGGGAGACCTACAGCTCTGCTGACTACCAATCCAGTTCTGCAGGAAAATGAGGTTGCAGTGAAGATCACAACAACAAGGGCACTATAAAACTGCTGCAGCTCAGCTGATGAAGTCAAACTGCACGTGTTAACTTCATAAAGGAAGGTGTGTTCAACATGTTACTTGTCTACTTGAACAGCTGAAGTGCAGTTTCATTCTGCCATTTTTTTTCTGTACTTTTATAACCGTGTTTCTGTAGAGTTTATTCAGCTATTAACATCTTGAGTTTGAAAATTAATAGCTAGCTACTGGGTACTTATAAAAGCATTTATTACAGAAGACAAATTATCAGTGCCAGCCCTCAGCAAGATCTGGAGTAACTGGGTACTAGAAAGAAGATCTCAAAAGAATTGTAGCTTCTTTTGCATGGGACCCAAAGTTGCAGGAAGCACACAGCCCTGCTATAGTATTATTCAAACACAGGGGCAAGGAAATAGGAGTATATATTGGAGAAATAGAGTAGGTGTTGCACAAATGACTTGGCTCTTTGGTGCTCCTCAGAAATAGTACTTGGAGGTAGGAGTTAGCCTATGACAAGTTTTCAGGGAAACCATAAGAAGGTTCATCGCTTCTTGATTGATTGCATCTGACAAAGGAAAAGGGTATAATAAACTGCTCCACCATGAGCCCCTGCCCAGAGAATCCTGCCCAGCAGATAATATTACACGAGCAATAGTTTTCATTTGGAATGCAAGGTCTTGAAACAGACAGCATGAAACAGAGAATAAGGGCAGTGCAACTGCAACCTGCAATTTCCTTTTAGTGATGCTGCTTGCATTTTTGGAGTCCAAATTTCACAAATAACCTGTAAACACACTGGAGAACACGCTGTTCCCTAGTCATGCTGTGCTGACTTTCTAGAAACCCTTTAGGATTTCTAGGCTGTGCAGATCATGCTGTTTTGGAGATGTGCATTGTAACAGAAGATGTGTGCTCTTTAAACACCCCCTGAGTGTCCAGTCCTACTCAGTAAAATAGAGAGGCTGGCAATCAGCCAAAGGAGGCAGTTCACACCTGACAGATTGCAGAATACCTCCTGGCATTAGGCAATCCACACCTTTCAAGAACTGTTGTTTCAAGAAGTTATTGGTGCAGAGTATTTCCCGAGGGGGTGGTAGCGGTTCCCACAAGGCATGTACGGAAATATGGCAACTTGATCCATGGAAGACAGACGTTTTACTTGACAGGGAAAAGGGGTTGCTAATAAAAGTAGTGTTTGGTCCCATTCTTTTGTATGCCACCAAGGAGAGGTGAGGGAAGTCTGAGCCTTAAATTTTTTTCAAGAGCAGCTGCAGCACCCTTTTAGCTGTCAGGAAGTGAGAGCAGGTTGTTGGTATTAGCCTTTGTATTCACCCAAATTTAAGCACAGCAAAGAAAGTCTCGTCTTGCAAAGAAGGATGAAAACAACGTGGGTGTATTTTCAGTGCCCAGGCACCTGGGTATTTGGGGCCAAGTTGGAATGGATATATTTGGGTTAGAATGGATATATTTACACAAATGTACTTTCTCACCCATCCAGTGCTTGGAAATGCCTGCCCAACTAGCTTGTATCTGAATCAAACTTGCAAATACTGATTTTTGCTGTCAGCATCACAGGTAAGTTCACATTGCTAATCATGAAGGTATGTGTCAATAGAGCAAATTCTTAGAAACCCTTGTTTCCCACACTTGCACTGGGGAGGTCACAAAGTTACCATTGTATGAACGAGGAACTTTTATTCTCTGTTCCAGTGACTGCAGTCACTGAATAAAACCACTAATAAAAAAAAAAAAGAAAAAAAGAAAAGCAGTTCTCTGGAAACAGAAAGCTGCATTATCAGAGGAGGACTTTGGACTTCTCTTCTTCACACTCTAGGGCTGGCTACAGCCCTAGCTGCTACAACCCACCCATTGAAAACTACAGTGGATTTTGAAAGAAGCCACAGGATTGTGGAGAACCCACTTAAGGGCAGGAGGGTGGGTGGCAGCCGCCTGCACCTGTGCAGTGCCTGTCAGCACAGCAAGGTGATGTGTGAGGGTGGGGAGGGAAGGGTGGCACACGGTGGCAGGGGCAGCTCCCCACATGGATGCCAGGCATCAGTGCCTGCCTTTCTCCCACTGGTGCTCACTGTGCCGTCCCCAGAGCTGTCGGTACAGCAGCCACAGGCAGAGTCAGCAGGGCAGGCAGGAGGGCCAACTGTGTCCTGGGGGCATCAGGCACAGCATGGCCAGCGGGGCAAGGGAGCGAATTGTCTTGCTCTGCTCTGCACTGGGGTGGCCTCACCTCGAGTGCTGTGTGTAGTTTTGGTCATCACAATATGAGAAAGACCTTAAGCTAGTACAGGTGTTCAAAGGAATGCAACAAGGATGGTGAAGGGTCTGAAGGGGAAGCCATATGAGGAGTGGCTGAAGTCACTTCGCCTGTTCAGCCTGAAGAGACTGAGGGGTGGCCTCATTGCAGCCTTCTACATCCCAGTGAAGGGAAGCAGAGAGGCAGATACTGATCTCTTCTCTATGGTGACTTGAGGGAATGAAGTTGTGTCAGGGGAGGTTTAGGTTGGATATAATAAAAAATCCGTTACTGAAAGATTTGGCACTGTAATCCTCTGTCCACGGAGGTGGTGGTGGAGTCATTGTCCTTGGATGTATTTGAGAAAAGACTGGACGTGACACTCAGTGACATGGTTTAGCTGATGAGGTCATAGATTGGACTTGATCATCTCAACAGTCTTTTCCAACCTAGCTCATTCTGTGGAAAGGTTCTTCACCCAGAGGGCGTTTGAGTACTGGAACAGGCTCTCCAGGGAAGTGGTCACAGCACCAAGCCTGCCAGTTCAAGAAGGGTTTGGACAATGCCCTCAGGCGCACAGTGAGATTTCTAGGGTGTCTGTACAAGGACAGGAGTTGAACTCGAAGACCCTTGTGGATCCCTCCCAAAACAAGACAGTCTACGACTCCGCGAAAGGCGGCCGAAGTCTCAGCGATCAGGGCCGTCATCCCATCCCCG
>VWYI01014873.1:168314-201412 GCA_013399455.1 Anthoscopus minutus | reverse complement strand
CGGCGGGGCGGAGCGGCCGCAGCCGGGAAAGCCAAGGAACGGCTTTATTGTCCCGGACCGGACCGGACCGGGAACCCCGGGGTGTGGTGGAGACCCGCGGCGGTGATGGGGCTCCGGGATGTGATGGAGCTCTGAGCATGTGATGGAGCTGCACGGTGCTGATGGAACTCCAGGGATGTGATAGAGCTCTGAGCATGTGATGGAGCTCCAGGGCAGTGATGGAGTTCCAGGGATGTGATGGAGTTCCAGGGATGTGACAGAGCTCTGAGCATGTGATGAAGCTCCAAGGCAGTGATGGAGTTCCAGGGATGTGACGGAGCTCTGAGCATGTGATGAAGCTCCAAGGCAGTGATGGAGTTCCAGGGATGTGATGGAGCTCTGAGCATGTGATGGAGCTGTGGGCACGGCCGTGAGGGTCCCCCAGGCTTCTGCACACCCGTGCTGTGTCTGTGACAACCGTGCCGTGGTACCACTGTGCGGGGTGGTCCGTCTGGGCAGTGGCAGCGCTGGGCAGGGGTCAGCAGGCAGTGCCCACGGTCAGCACTCCTCGTCGGCGATGTCCAGGATGTTGCCCAGCAGCGCGGTGAAGGTGGGGCGCTCCTCAGGCTTCTGTGGGGTGAGAGAGGAGCCTGGCTGGAGCCCGTGTCACCCCACCAGGGTGGCCAGAGGTGTCACCAGGGGTGACAGGCACTCACCTCGTGCCAGCAGCTGTACATGATGGCGTAGACCCGCTCTGAGGCTGCCTGTGGCCGGTACAGGCGCAGGCCTTGGATGACATGCTCGGTTGTCTCGCTGTTATTAAACCTCTCATAAGGCATTTTTCCCAGGGAGTAAACTTCCCACATCAGGACACCTGTTGGGGGGACCAGCAGAGAGAGCTCATGGCATGGGGGCACCTGTGCCTGCACCTGGTTTGTAGTGGAGTTCCCAGCATCCAAATTATCAATGCTGTGCCCTTACCAAAGGACCAGACGTCAGACTTGCTGCTGAACTTGCTGTACAGCAGCACTTCAGGAGGAGACCATCTCACTGGAAACTTGGACCCCATGGAGCTTGTATACTCATCATCTAGCACGTACCTGCAGCAGGAAAATGGATCAGGGTGCCTCACTTGGATTTTGCTCCTCCACACAACTGACCAAGCATGAAAGGAATGGGCAGCTCAGAATGACCAGAGGTTGCAGCTCTGCGTGGGTTAATGCAGTGTGTGTTTGTCAGGATTGCAGAAGAGATTGGCTGACATGGAAGCACAGCAAAAAGGGCATGTGGAGAGAAAGGTAAGCTGCAAAGAGAGGGGGGAAAGGGCTAGGGGAAGTAAGAAAGGGATGGTGGAGAGTGGAGAGGCAGAAGTTTGAGCCAGGCAGATGAAATGGGGAGACAATGGGAAAGCAGATCTGGAAGGTGGTGGGGACAAGGACTGAAGTATAGAATTGATGGAAAGAGAAGATGGGGTACGGAAACAGACACAAGAAAGTGATGCAGGCACATCTACCAGACCTGGAAAGACCAAAATCTGACACTTTCACAATTCCTTGGTCATTCACCAAACAGTTTCGAGCAGCCTGTGAATGGAGAGGTGGAGGCAGTTACTTCTACCTGCTCTTGCCTTTCCTATCACCCTGTAGCAGGTGAACTTCATCCCATCCTCACCCACCAAACACTTAGTCCTTCAAGTTCACCTGGACTGAGGCAAGGCAGAAAGTCCTCAGCAGAGAGCAACTGAGGCCTCCAAGCATCCTATTTATCTATGTAGGGGCAATTTCCCCAGTGGGATTTTGCCTGAACAAAGCAGCCACAGCCCTACCAGGTCTCTGTGCAGGAACTGCTTGGATTCCAGGTATTCCATAGCTTCACAGACATCCTTGCACATCTCCAGCAGCTCAGCAGGCTGGAACCGCTGCCGTGTTTCCCTCAGGAAGTTCAGGAGGCAGCCATTGGCCATGTACTCAGTGATGATGAAGATGGGGCGCTGCTTCGTGCAGACCCCATAGAGCTGCACCAGCTTCTCGTGAGACAGGTTCCTGTGTTGGGGACAAAGGCAATTCTGAGCATCTAGAAAGCCAGGCAGCAAAGGAAGTACCTGTGAATAAGGAGAGTTTGGGAAGAGAAGGTGCTTCTGGCCCAGCTGACAGTGGAAAACCTCACCAAGGAATCAGCAACAGAATCACTGGGGTCTTGGATGTGTTTTGCAGAGTATGGGGCTGCCCCAGACTGTCCCTCCACACCTCTCAGGAGTGCAGGCATTCTGGCAAGGAGCATCTAGCACTGACCTGCAGGGTGCTCACCACTTACATCATGACTTTGGCCTCGTCAATGAACTCGTCCTCTGACATGGAGCCCTCCCTGATCATCTTGACGGCAACGTTGTACTGGCCTCTCCATTTCCCATACTTCACCACACCAAACTGCCCCGTCCCGAGTTCCTTCAGGAAGGTCAGATCCTTGGGGTCAATCTCCCATGATCCTAGGACAGAGAGTGTGAGTGTAATGTGGGTGCAGGTTACCTCCCTGCATGGTGCTCCCAGTCATCTGGTCTAGGAAGCCCAAGAAAAAGCTCACAAGCATTTGCTGCCTGAAATATCATCCACAAAATCCACCTGTTCCTCCAGGGAATGGGAGCAAGGTATCTAGTGGAGTCTTTTGGTCAATACTGTCACCAGAGGGCAGTTGGGAAGTGGTTCCTGGAAAGACTATGAGCCATGGGACAGCCAGGATCCCAGCCTGGGAAACTTGCTGCCGGCAGGAACAAACCACAAACCCTGCAACCAGGGAACTCCAAGGTGGCCCAGTCTGGCTTACCATAGCCAAGGCCAGCTGTGGAAGGAGCACTTTTCTTGTGCTGAGACACAGGGTACTTCAGTCTGGATATGAGCCCTGAAAAGCAGAGATTGAAACTAGGCTGACCTGCCACATTCCAGCAGGGAACCCAACTCCTGCCTTTGGCACAGGAAGGTGGGGGTACCACAAAGCCAGTGAAAACACTGCTGGCTTCGCTCTGCCTGCACTGACCTGCAGAGTTGTGCTGGTGGTAGGTGATAAGCTCTGGGATGCTGTTGAAGAGGTGTTTTTCTGCCAGGTAATACTGATTCTGAGGGGTGCAGCAGACGACATAGTGGCGGATCATGCCTTGGGGGTCTCTGGAGAGGGAGAACATGAAGTCATTGCCGTGGGGAGGAGAGGCAGAGGGTGAGGGGTGCCTGGAGGGGCCCTCTGAGGGAGGAACAAGCTGTTCTTAAGAGTCACTTACACAGAGGACTTGGCATAGACAGAGACAGTGTATTTCCCTGTCTTGCTGGTGGAATCTCGGACAATGAAGCCCCCTTCCTTACAATAAAAGAAAAAGGGGAAAGGGCACTGGGTGGTTGTGGGGACTGCATGTGACTGACAGGCAAAATTTAAAGTAAGTGAAGATCACAGCATGGCTGGAGAGAATGCAGTGAGTCAGAGGAATCCTACTTCCAATTCTTGCATAGGAGGCCACTCCTGAAGTGGCTGCCTGGAGGAACTCACATTGGGATAGGTTCCTGGAGCTGTTGGGGCAACACTCCTCTCCCAGAAAAGCCAGGGTTGGTCCCATGCTGGACATACATGTGAGAACAGCCCATGGAGGGCTGGTGTGTAGAACAGACCCAGCCTTGGGAGGCAACACTTACCTCCTGTTTCAGCAGTTGCTCCGCTTGGCTCCGAGTGATATTCTTCGAGTACCACCTGGAACAGGGACACAGCCATCAGGGAGATCTCCACAGCCCAGTCTGACCCCGGCCCAGCCAGGACAGGCAGTGCAGACAGCAGGGCAGGGATGGCTGCCAGGGGCTGGAGGCTGTCAAAGAATGTGGAAGAGGGAGAATGACCCAGCCAGGCTGGGCTCATGGGCTGTGCAGGGTGACAACTAAATGGAAAATGTCTCCAACCAAGTGCAACTCAACAGGTCCCTGTGCCCTCACTTACTCAAAGATCTCCAGGGAATTTCTGGTTTCAGTGACGTAGTTGCTGGGGATGTATCCTTCCCTCCTGCAGGAGAAAAGGGGCTGGTCACACTCTAGTGGACCTGTCTCAGGAGGCTGAATAGAAATGGGCTCAAAAACTTTGGTGCAAACCCATCTGAAGAGGGCTGACACCCCAGCTGGTTTCAGCCTTCTCCACCTCCTCCCCAGGGCAGCCCACAGGTAAGCAGGCAACCTGTCCTCACCCTTGGGGTGCCAAAGGGGTGTGTTTGCCCACCAGTGCCTGAGCACCAGGGCAGGGCAGGGCAGCAGAGCCATGGCCATGAGCAGTGGGAGCTCTCACCCATTCTTGTCAAGGGCTTTCCACCAGGGCAGGTGGCTCTCCTCCAGGATGAAGTACTCTTCGCCCTTCTGCAGCTGCAGGTCCTGTGCGTTCATCGGCTCGTAGTCGTAGAGAGCCACCACCTTCTTCATCTCCCCTGCTGTGCTGGGGGCTGGCTTGGGAGGCAGAGGCTTCGTCACCATCTTCCCACAGGGAGAGGGAGAGCGTGGGACATGGTCAGGCTTGCACACACGCCACGTGAGACCCTTCCCAAGCCTGGCAGGGCAGTGGTCTCAGGCAAGGTCAGTGCAGTGTTTGTCTCAGCTCCCACGTGTCTCTACCAGAACAACAATTTCCTCTCCCTGGACTTTTTATCAAAACATTTTTCCTCATCTCCACAAAAGTGTTTTCTCTTTACCTTTCGGCTTAACCTGTGACTCCTCTAGCCTGCATCAACTAATGCAGGCTGGAGGATTCACAGGTTAAGCCAAAAGGTCTCTCTCAGCTGCCCTGGGAAACCTTAGGGTTGAGATCATTTGATATAGCAAAGCTATGAGCTTTTAGGCTCCATCCCCTTCTTCAAGCTCCTTTTCCCTTAGGTCACCATACTGACATCCCTCCCCAGAGCACAGGCCTGGCCTGTGCATCTCTGAGCAGTCACTGCACATGTTGGCTTTCTCCAGGTAGATCTCTTCTCCAACACCGTGCAGCAAACCCTAACGCTGGCCTTTACCTGGTCCTCCTCAGGAGTTGGGGGAAGGGGCTTCTTCGTCTTGCGATGCGACCGCCCAACTCTTAAACCTTCAGAAGAGAGGAGGGGCTAAGGTGAGAAAAGATCCCTGGCTCTGTGCTGGGGTGGTCCCCAGGGCAGGGGACAAGGCAGGGAGGGTGCCTGGTGCCTTACTGCCATTCCTGCTCTCCAGAATCTGGCAGCCCATGGCATTCTTGGCTGTCTGGGAGCAGCACAGGTACTGGCCATCGATCCAGAAGCAGGGGTGGTACTTCTGGACCAGGTCGCTGTTGTACCGAATCACTGTGGCAGAGGAGGGAGATGTTGTGACCCAACCTGCTGCAGGAGTGCTCTGCTCCCTGAATGCAAGTGGTCAGCTGCATTAAATCATTTCCTCGCAGCTGTGCGGCTCTCCCCTGTGCCCTGGTGTTCAGGTTTCCCTCAGCTTACCACTCTTGTTTCTGTGCTGTGGCTATGCAATCCCTGTGTCACAGGCTTGGCTCTCAGATCTCATTTAAGCTCTTGAGCAGCTCTGCAAAGGGGCATGAGCACCCTTGGAGCCAGTCACAGAAGGACCTGGCCCTCCTACCAGCCAAAATATCCAATAAGCCCCAGGCTGCTCTGGCCCATGGTTGAGAGTTCTTCTGAGCCCTTTTTTTTTCCCAGAAGTGGAGTGGGAGGCCAGTGCTGTGCCTGGCTTTCCCATGGGGAGAGGAGGGCACTGCCACCACCCTCTGCCCACTCAGAGACTTCTCTTGCAGGGAGAATATTCCTTTTCAAGGCAGGCTGACCAGCTTCCTCATACTTCTCCCCAAACTAGAGAGACAACGGGATGTGCCTAAACACTGCCAACAGCCTGGGGCTGGCCCACAGCAGCTGCATGGGGTGCAGAGAGCTTGTTCTCTGGTGGAGTAAGAGTAGGACATCCTGTCAGCAAAAAGGCAGCACTTCCTCTTCTTTCCTTGTGGATTCTACACTGGCTTGAGCTGCCAGAGCAACCCTCCTCCCTCAGCAGGGAAGTGGGGAGAGGACTGGCTGCTCTGCTGGGGCTCTGGTGAGATAACTGACTTCCCTGTTATCAGCCTGCCCCTCTTCCGCCTCGCTCGAGCCAACTTCCCCGCATCAACTCAAGCAGCTAATCCCACCCTGCCAGCACAAAGCCACAGGCAGACATGCACACACACACACACACACACACCAGGAGGCACATACAGGCAGCTCCTGCAGATTTTGGGTGGTCGGAGCCCCTTGGCACAGTGCTGCTGCAACATACTGCCAGCTCGAGGATGGAGCACCCTCCCAGCTGAGCATTAGCTCGGCATCACTGAGTGAGGCTTGGGGTGCTTTGGAAAAGATGCTCCCTGGCTCCTAGCAGGCTTGTTGTTCATGTTTCCTAAAGCACTGGGCACTCAGCCCTCACATGCCAAGGCAGCAGAGCTGTTTGGCCACATCTGCTATTTCCTCTAGCCCTCAACGATTTCTGAGCCTGCTTGAGCTACTTTGGAGCAGGTTTGTGAGAGGCCAAGGAGCCTCAGCTGAGGTAGCTGCGGTGCTGCCGAGGGTGACAATGTCCACCTGCTCCGGGCAGGAGCAGCTCTCTCTTCCTCAAACATAGGATAGGTACCCATGAGCCAGCGAGCCCCCAGCGCTGTGGGTCAGGCTCAGACACAGCTGAGCGCCCACGCTGCCTTCCCACGGGAGCTGCAGAGCCCCCCGCACTCACCGCTCTTCAGCTGATGGATCCAGCGTTTGCGCAGCTCCTCCGTCGGGGAGAAGATGTAGAGGGGCCCTTCGTCATAGACCACCTGCAGGACAGCGCACTCAGCGCCGCGGGCAGGGCTCTCACGACACGCACGGGGACAGCCGAGCCTGGCGGCCACCCCGAGCCAGCCCCGCCGCTGTCTGCTGGCCCCGCACGGTGCTCGCGGGACCGTGACAAAGAGGTTAAAAATAAGCCCCCTCCTCCGAGACTTTCCACTTCCTTCTCTGACTTTCGGTGTGCACGGGGCACCAGCAGGGCAGGCAGCTGGGCTGGGGGCTGAGTGGGCAGCCAGCATATCCCCAGCATCAGCCAGGGGACTGAAAGAGGCAGGTTTCCATCTTAAACAGAGCTGGCTCGGGGCTCAAAGAGGCTCACCTGGCTGCCCCATGCAGTGTGGACAGCAGCAGAGTGTCTCCAAGCAGCTGAGAGACCCCTGGCACCGGGGCAGTGATGCTGCATTTGACCCCAGGCCCCTGTGGGGTCTTCCCCTCTCAGGCCCTGCCACCAGGCAGAGTGGACCAGCAAAGAGGTGCAGTGAAAACTCACCTGGAAGGGGTAGGGGAACCGTTCAATGATTGAGATCTGCTCCATGTTGTTGTAATCCTCCCCTTTCCTCTGGAAGAGAGAGGCAGGGATGGATGCTGGCACCCTGTCACTCAGCTGCTGGCATCTCCTCTGGAGCAGGCCCACAGCTTTTGGCATCCCCCTGCTCTGCATCAAGCTGGACCCCTGGTATGGTAGGGGCAGAGCCCCCCATGCCCAGCAGGGCTGTTGCCCACTGCCACCACCCCAGGGACTCTCCCTACTCCCCCAGTGAGGGGACAGGGTTTCAGATGCAGGGGCTCTCCTCACCGGGAGCTGTCGCTCAGGGGGAGGGTTGTTTTCAGGTGCCACTGTCTCCACACAGGTGATCTTCTCAATGTCCACAGAGCCCTTCTTACTGCCCCGGCGCTGCAAGAGACAGTCTTGGTTCAAATGGTCACCAAGTGGAGACCTGGAGAGACTCAAACCAAGCCCTCTCCCTGTCCAACCAGGCTTTGGGGTGACCCTCAGACACCGGCATGGCTGCAGACTCACCCCCCGCTCAAAGTCATACTCGTAGTAAGACAGCTTGCTCTCTGTCAGCAGGAACAGGCGCTTCTTGAAGTTGAGGGGAGATGTTTTCTTCTTCTGCTGCGAGCGCTTCAAGAAGATGCTCTCCAGGATGATGCTGGCCATGTCAACCGCTTGGTCTCCCCCTGTGCTGTGGGCAAGACAATGCTGACACAGCGCTTGCTCAGCCCAAAACCTGCTGGACCTCACCCAGGTGCACTCTCCCCCTTGCCCCAAGGGCAGACAGGGGTGCTGGGAGCCCCACAGTGGGGGGAACCAGCTGCAGAGGTGTGAGGGCAGGTCAGCGTGGGTTGTTTGTGATGTGACTTCTCCTGGTCCCTCTCCCACAGCAAGCTGCAGACCAAGCCACCACCCAGATGGCTCCTACTCCTGCTGAAAGGGCCTCCAGGATATGCAAGAGGCACAGAGAGCCGGAGAAAGAGGGAAACAGGGGAAGCTTGGAGGCCCAGGGAGGAGCGCAGAACCAGCAGTGACACCCCGCAGGCACTCCTCCCCTCCAGCTGTGCACGTGAGCTTGTGTGGGCTGTTTCCTCCTGCCCCACCGCAGCCACTTTGTGCTGGGGACGTGCTGACTTGGCAGCGTGCAGGGGGTGGCCAAGGGAGACCAATCCCTAAAAAGCTATGGGTAGGTCCTGGCTCTGAAAAGTCACAGTGCAGTGCTGCCAAGAGCACGGAGCAGCCCCAGACCCATCCCTCCCCTGTGTGTCCATGGAGCCTGCAGGAGTGCAGGGAAGAAGCTCAACACTCCTTCCTCCCCTGTGAGCAGCACTTGTCAGTGGCCAGGCTTGAAGGGCTCCAGCCAGCAGGTAGAGGGGTTAAATCCCCCCCAGCCATCAGCAAAGCTGCCCTGAGCCTCTCTGGGGAAGGGCAGGGCAGGAAAGGACTCATAGAGCCCTGCATCCTACTGCTGCCTGGCCTTTAGGGGCTGGAAATTACCCTGGTCCATCTCTTAGAGCAGCCTGTGCAGCTCACCCCATCCCTCCATGCTGTCCCCAGGAACTGTGACCCCCAGGTGGGCCCAGCATCCCCCAGAGCCACGTGGCTGGAGCTGTGGGCTGTGAGCAGCACCTGACTGCAGTCTGGGGAGCTGTGTGGAGCCACTGCTGTGCTGTGATCCCCTGGAGCCTGGCTCCGTGTCTCCTGCCTGACCACCTACAGTCCCTGCTTCCCCTTCACCCACACCTTGTTCCCTTTTTTCCTCCTATAAGCACAGCTTTGGAAAGCAACCTGGGAGAAGCTGCTTTTCTCCCGTGCTCCCCACAGCCCATCTCCTTGGGGGGGAGGCTCAGAGGTGGGCCAGAGTTAGGGGTCCAGCCCCCCATTCCCCAGCTGAGTATTCCATCCACTCTCCCCACATGGGAGATGGGCATTGGCTCGCTCACACCAGGGATCAGGTAGGGAACAAAGATGCCAGGGCCCAGTCTCACACACTGTGCCTCTCTCCAGGGCAAGCCTCAGCATGGGGACGAGGAGCAGAGGTGTCCTCCCATCTGCTGGCAATGCCCAGACCCTCCCAGCACAGCCCCTGCTGCTGCAGTACTGACCCTGTCCCACTGTCCCCAGAGAGGCTGGGGACAAGCAGAATTCCCTCTCCCAGGCTTTCCTCTTCTCTCCTTGTGGCTCTTATGGCTCAGACCTCTCCAGCTTGTTTGGGTGGTAAAAAAAAACCCAACTTAAAAAATCAGTCATCAGAGTCTTTTGGAAAAAGCAGCAGCCTGAGTGTGCTGATTGAGGCCTCAGCAGGAGGGATCTGGGGTCCCTGCAGGTGGCTGGTGTGGCCCCTGACCCCCAGACTGTTGGCTGGGTGGTGGATGAGCCCAGAGTGATCCCAGAACCACCCTGTAGCCCTGTGCCTCATTTTCCCTACTGATAAAGTGTGGCTGGTGATCCTGTATCCCAAGAGCTGGAGGGCTCCCATTGCCCTCCCTGGCACAGACACAGGAGCTGAGCAGGGGGGCCTTAGGCTCCAGCCCACCCCAACTGCAGTGCCAGGTCCCTGGAGCTTTACCTGGAGTCACAGCAGTGGGGTCATGGCCAGCAGTGCCAGGCAGGTGGGACACGTCCTCACTCTGTCCTCTGGATGGAACTGTCAGAGAGGAAAGGACAGTGAGTGTCTCACAGTTATGTCCCATCATGGCTCAGCCTCCCCGTCCCCAGCACTGTCACCAGGCCTGCTCTGTCCCTGCCTGTCCCCACAGGGCTCACCCCTGCAGCCACCACTGCTGTGCTGTGACAGCAGAGTGACGAGTGGCTGGGTGGAAGCATGTCCTGTGTCCCCCTAATAGCTAATGTGACTTCCTGCCATGCTCACACCTCAGCCCAGCGTGCTCTGAGACCACCAGGCCCACGCTGCTGGCCGCTGGACACTGTCCCACCATGGTCCCAGGGCCATCCCTCCTCCACAGGCAAGCTCTGGCTGCTGCCTGATTCCTGCTAAGGAGCTGAGCCGCTGCTGGCTGATGTGGGGCTGGCGAGCCTGGGACAGAGTGTGAGTGACAAACTTCACAGCCCCCATGTTTCAGGTTGAGTCCCGAGAGTGTCAAAAATGATAAGTGGGAGAGACAGAGAGGGAAAACTCCTGCATGGGAGACTCGTGAGCAAACCCAGAGCCGCACCCCAGCAGTGCCCACTGCAAAAAGCACAGGTGGGGAATGGCCAAAGACAATGGCAGAACCCCAGCCCCTGCTCTTGGCCACCCCTGGGGGTCCCTGGCATCCACACACCACTGTGATTCCTTGCTCCAGCACAGCCTGCAGCCCCTGGCACACCCACTACACCTCCCTTCCCCGCTGCACCCCACAGCCAGGTCACTGGGGTCAGATGCCACCTGCTTGGTCAGGCTGTGGGACAACCAGAGCCCTCACAGCTTGTCTCACCTACACCACGTGTCCTGTGCCCAGCATGGCTCTCCAGCCCCCAAGGAGCCAGCAGCGCTGTGAGGCCACCAGCACAGGCCACATGGCTGTCGCACCAGCTCCTGCCAACCCGGCTGTCCCAGCCACATCAGCAGGGCTCCGCTGGTACCCAGGACCCCCGAGCCCAGTGCTGCCCCATGCCATGGCTCCCAGGACTCCATACTCACCGAGCCCTCCGGGGTCCCACTGCGCGCCCGCCCCGGCAGGTTGGGGTGGCTGTGGTGGCAGGGATGAGGAGAGACGGCAGGGTGCGCAGGGAGGAAGGACGGGGCCGGCCAACCCCACCCTTTCGGTTCCCCTTTTTTAGTTTTCTGACTCAGAGGCAGCATTTGTGTTTCCTCCTGCAGAGAGCTGGGTCACCTGGCTGCCTGCGGTGGGGTCACCACACCACCGGCCGTGGACAGAGCCTGGCCTGACCTGTGGGCAGTGCCAGGTGTTGGCTGAGGTGGCTGACCATCCCTGTGTTGTCCCAAAATGGGTTCTTTCACCCGATGTGCATGAGGCTGATCCCCACACAGAGCCGAGGTATTTGGTTTATTGATAGTTCTGTGCAGAAAGAGATGTTGGTGGCAAATTCACAAAGCCAGCAGAGTGACTATCAAAAGTTTTCACTATTTATATATTTTAGTGAATTAAAACATTAATCTTTATTGGCTACAGATGACATCATTCATTAATATTCTATCTTGTGTGTTAAATTATTCCATTGCTTCTTATGTTAATTAGGCCACATGTTCAGTCTTTCTCTTCCTTTGGGTCAGTGGGTTTATTGGGTCAGTGGTCCATGAGTCGGTGTTGTGATCTCCCCGTGCTGGAATCTCTCTTATCCACTCAGTTCCAGTTACATCCTTGCCTTGAGAGTTCTGCCAACTCTTCTTGTGCTCCTAAATGCTGCATTCTGTGTGCCCACTACCAGCGCTAAGTCCTTCTTCCCAAGCCTTGTTAACTTCCACCCAGGTCTAACATCACTGAAACATGTCAAGCCCTAAACAAGACAACTCTATTGACACATAATTTATTTTTGAAACACCTGGATGTCACCTGCAGCCCGCAGATCCCACAGGGCCCGGTCACACCCTCAGCCCCCCCCACCACCGCGGCTGCCGCCCTGCTGTCCTCCCACCGCCAGGGGGCGCTGTGCCCGTGCCCCGCACTCCCCTCTCTATGGTCCCCAGTTCGCGTTCACTTCCGCTTCCGCCCAGCGCTTCCTCTCCGCGCCGCCGCCGCCGCCGAGATGGTGAGTGCGGGGCTGGGCCGGGCTCTATCCGCTGCCATCTGCACTGGGGCTGCGGGGGGCCGGTCTCCTTCCGCTGCGATGGGTGCGTGCTGGGTCGGCCAGGCCGCTGCGGGGGCTTCGCCATTTCCGGATGGCAGCTTCGGGCCTGAGGGAAAGGGAAGGGCGGGAGCGGGGCCTTCGGAGAGGGATGTGGCGTATGCGCGGCGGCCCTGACTGGCTTCTCTCTTTCTCCTTCAGGTGAACGTGCCGAAAACCCGCCGGACCTACTGCAAGAAGTGCGGCAAGCACCAGCCGCACAAGGTCACGCAGTACAAGAAGGGGAAGGACTCGCTCTACGCGCAGGGTGAGGACGGGCTCGCTCCGGGGAGCTGCGTGCGGTCCGGGTGTCGTGTGCCCTGCACGGGTGGTGTAGGTTGGAAACGTGTGTATGGCTGGGGAGGAAAGCTTGACCTAAAGGGTATGGTGTACAATCAAGCGGACTAAAAAAGTAAGACAAAGGGAGAAAGGCTTAAGGACGTGTCAGCCCAAAGCAGTTTCTGATGTTGTCATGTAGAAATTTTAACTAATTAGAGAACGTGCTCTGGGTGAGCCTAGCTGTCTGTGAAAGCACAACTCTGGAGCTCAGACTGCCCTGCCTACTGAGCATGGGCTGTGAGTTTAAAATAGGGCCTTCAAGTCCAGGTGAAAGAAAGTAAATCCAGTGGTAGCTCTGCCAGTAGTGATATGGATTGGTTATACAAATATCACCTCAACAGGACTATTGACTATTTTTGGCTCTTTGTGTGCTGGCTTTGGGGATTTACCATGCAGCACCCTTTTCTGCACAGAACTCTGAATAAATCAAGTCCCTTGAACTTGTGTGTCTGTTGGGTGCACAGTAAAGGAAAGGTTCCACTTTTGGGGTCAGCACAAGAGCCATGGGCCAAGCACAACGCTGCTGGAGGAGGGAGGCACTGGTCTGCTGAGATTTAGGAAATGCCAGTTGTGCTTGTAGCATCTCTGAGGTTGTTGTCTGACCAGAGCCATTTTTTCCTGCAGGGAAAAGGCGCTACGATCGGAAGCAGAGTGGATATGGGGGCCAGACAAAGCCCATCTTCCGTAAGAAGGTGAGAGAGCATTGCTCCTCAGGAACAGGAAACTTGGCAACACACATGGCTGTCTGAGGCCATTCCTCAGTGCTCTGGCTGTGTTAGGGCAGCTCTGTGCTGGCAGTGCAGGTATCCCCTCCTCATCACAGAATGGATTGGGTTGAAACGGACCTTGAAGGTCATCTTGTTCCAGCCCCTTGCCATGGGCGGGGCCACCTTCCACTGTCCCATGTTGTTCTAAGGCCCAACCAACCTGGCCTTGGACACTTCCAGGGATAGGGTAGCTGCAAATTCTCTGGGCAACCTGTGCCCTCACAGAGAAGAATTTGTTCCTACTTTCTAATCTAAATCTCTGTCAATGTGAAGCCATTTCCCACTGCTCTGTCGCTCTGTGCTCATGTAAAAAGTCCTTCTCCATCTATCTCCCTTGTAGGCTCCTATCAAATACATGGCTTGGCTCATTTCCTGCTATCCTGTCTCATGGAGATGCTCCTCATTTGTAGGGTGACTTGGGCTGTGTTTGCAGAGCAGGTTCTCAGCTTTGATGCTGCAGGGGAGTGGGGTCTTTCTGGGAGGGATATTTGCAGTGAAAGGAATGTTTCCTTCACTGCTTGCCCAAGGAGACTTGGCAAAGGGAAAGGAGCTGTGTGCTTGCTTGGCATTGTATTTACAGCAGGGAAGCAAAACCCAGTGGGTGGATTTGTTATTTTGTGTGGATTGTTTAGTTATGGTCATAGAGCTGCTTGGCTTGTTGCTGGGAAGCCTTGATGCCCTGCTGGAGGTCTAGAGGAGGTCTTCCAGCAAGAAGACAAAAATGAGGCAGCGGGTTTTCAAGTTGACTTTGTGCCAGGAAGTGGGGAAACCTCACAGAAAATGCTTCTGCAAGCAGGGTACGCCAAGCAGCTGCATTGCTGGCACTCTGTACCTGTACATTGCAACTCCCATTTCTATTTTTCCCAGTTAGCATTGTATGGATGAGTGTCTGAGGTTTTTAGCTGGTGGTTCCAGCCCTGTCCAGCTGCTACAGCAGCATCCCAGCTTTGGATTCTTCCCTCTGCAGTCATTCATGTTTCATCCAACTTCTGAGTAGCTGCAGGGCTGCATTGAGCCTTTTGTGTCACTGTTCCTTCCAGAGGAAGTTTACCCTTAGTGTTGCTTCCAAGTGTTTCTTTTGCCCAGTTTTCTTCTGGATTTCTCCTGAGCATTGCTATGCTGTGCTCCCACACTATAAAGTGTGTTTCTTGCTTTGTTCAGTGGAACAACTTCTCCAGCATGGCTGATCCCTGCAGCAACCAGCACTGCCCCAGTGAATGCTTTTGCCAGCAGCTGTTTTGTGAAGATACAGATCCACTTTACTCCTGTACTTATCCTTAAAGTGCCTTCTTATTTCAGTGGAGGGAGCCTCACTGTGTTTGTAGTTTCTCTCTACACTTTGGGAATAAACCAAGCATTCAGTAGTGCAGGGAACAAGCTCTCCCTGAGAGCAACAGTTTGTCTGCTTGGGGATGTGTGGTTCACTGAAACAGCCTGCTCCTCCTCCCAGGCCAAGACCACCAAGAAGATTGTGCTGAGGCTGGAGTGTGTGGAGCCCAACTGCAGATCCAAGAGGATGCTGGCAATTAAGAGGTGCAAGCACTTTGAGCTGGGAGGAGACAAGAAGAGAAAGGTGAGTTTGTATTCTGTGAGTGGCTGAGAAAGGGGGCAATACTCACTGGTGAATAAACTCACTCTTGTCTCTTGCTTCTTACAGGGCCAGGTGATCCAGTTCTGAGCATCATCCTACTCATCGTTACGGACCATATTAAAGTAATTAGATCGATCCCTTTTTTTTTAATGTGTTTTCTCTTGGGGTGGGAGCTGTGAGTACATCAGCTCAGCAGGGAGGTGTTGTTTGCAGAACCATTTAGCAGAACAGTTTTTAATCTGGCATTTGGAAACTCCCTGCCAATGGCTGGGATCTTTTTACTGTGTTTCCAAGAGGTGTTTTCTAATGGGTGCCAGTGACTTCTCTGTATGAACATGGTGCAGGCTCCTTTATGAACTCCCCTGAACAGCCCCTGCACTTGGCTGTAGGCCCCTTTTTACAAACTGCTGTACTGCCCTGAGGAGCAAAGGCCTTGGAGCAGCCAGTGGGTTTGGTACCTGCACCATTAGGTAGGTGCCTAATTAGGTAATGAGGCAGGTGCCATTAGCTGTGGCAGCTGAGAGGTGGGGGACAGCTCCATACCTGTGGTTGCTCCTGACACATGGTGTGACAGGCCTCAGCTGCCTTCCCCTGTGCCAACTGCTGTTGGTTCCTCTTAGTATTTTCCTTGAAGGAACAAGGCCAAGCACAGCAGCGAAATTACAAATGGGCAACAACCAGAGTGTGGTAGATTGTGGGAACATCCTCCAGGACAGCTTCCCCTTAGAGAGGAATATTTCTGTGAGTAGGAATTCTGTTAGCAGGTGCTGGAAATGCAGTGCAGAGTTCACCATTAAGGGCAGCTTTCTTGTAGTGGAAGTGGAGCTGGAGGATGGGAGAGATGCCACTTCTCATCTTCATAGTGATTGAGAGCACTCAGTTGCTGAATTGTAAGGGAATATGTGTTTTTTCTTATTAAATATGGGCTGATGTGATGGCCTTTTCAGATTTGTGTAGGCAATGGTGGCTTTGGCCTGTGGGGTGGACTGTATGGCTGTATTACATCAGCTTCTCTGAGTGCTGTTCTTGTAACCATGACAAATTCCACAAAAACTTACATGACTGCAACAAACTGACCTGTTTTCTAAACCATGTTTTAATTCCAGATACCATGCTGTACTCTTGTACACTGCAAGTAAGAAAAAGCATAGCCTTTTAAATGGATTTTAATCAAAGTGCTTAATCACAGAAGAACAAATCAAGAAATCCTGATTGTATTGCAGTCAGAGGAGAATATATTTGCACATGATGGTGGCTTAAGTGATTATCCATTTCCTGTCTTGTAGAGCCCATTATTCAACCTAAAGGCTGCTGCCAGCAGTTTGGAAGCCAGCACTCAGGGATTTCTGGGAGGCAGAATTCATGGAGAAAGGGGACTGCAGTGGCCATATGAAGGGTGGAGAGGGAGCTGTCATCTAAAGGGAAGTGACAGCCACTGGTGAGAGATTCCTAGAGTTGAGGGGAAAGCCTCAAAAACTTGAGTCCTAAGGCATGATAGCAGCTGTCAAGAAAATTGCTATGAAGTGCAATGGTTCATGTCAGTCCCTGAGTTGTCAGAAAATGGAAGTGCATGTCCATGCTCTGAGCGAAGTGTTGGGTTTCCTCAGTGGGGCTGGGAGCAGCTTTTGTGCCTTGGTCTGGAAAAGAGAGCAAGGTGGCCAAGGTGTGTTTCCCCATTGCCCTGAAATGCTCAAGGACAGCTGTAAGAAGCTGCCTGTGCATCCCTTGCCTTTCTTTGCTTGGCAGTGGCAGTGGGTGTAAACAGGAGTTGCTGCCTTGCTGGAGCCCTTCCAGCCCCTTGGAGGAAGAGCTGGGTGAGATGCCAGGGAAAGGGACACTGCTCTGCTGTTCACCCTTTCTCTGTTACCTCTTGATGATGCAGTGATGGCTATCAGTCACATTAGGCTGAAGGTTCAGATAATGAATGCCTGAGAAAAAAGGCACCTGCTTGGAAGAAGGAGGTAAGTTTCCTGCCACAAGTTCAGTCAGAGCCTAAAGTTTAGGAAAAGATTGTCTCTGTGCTGCCTATAGTGGCAGGACTTTGAGCAGCACAGTGCCTGTGGGGTTCACCTCCACGCTCAGGAAGGAGATCCAGCTGTAAACACCCCAGTCCCTGCTGGCTGGCAGCACCTGTTGGATGGAGCAGGCTGGGTTGCAGGCCAGCCCATTGCCAAGGAAGGTGAGGGAGAATGTGAAGTTTTGGGGTCCTCCAATCTCCTGATGGTTCAGCACAGCCACAGCATAGGCTCGGCCAGACAGGGGCCGCTCCCACAGCTGAAAGTTCTTGTCCTGCCAAGGAGAAAACAAACCCAGGGCTTAGGCTGTGGGAGGCTGGAGTGGTGGTCTTCATGCCTGTCTGTTCCAGTAGGCTTCAGGAACAAATGGGCTCACTGGGCTCCTGTTCCCAAGCCCTGAGCACCTCTCCATCTCCTGTGCCCCACTCTGCAACCCCAGCCCTCTTGTGCTGTACCTTGACAACCTGGTAGCCCTGCTTGCCCAGTGGATCCTGGTTGATGGCGATCACGTCTTTGTTCTGGAGCAGACACTTGGCTGCAGGACTGATGTGCCGCAGGTCGTTGGACATGAACAGGGGAGCGGCCATAATGGCCCACATGGCCATCTGAGTCACCGACTGGTCCCAGCTCAGCCCAAAGTTTCCAATCACCAGCTATGACAAGCAAACAAAAAGTGCCCGGTAATGCTGCGTGCTGAGGAGAAACTGGGCCACCAGAACCAGGAAATCAGAGGGTGGGACCTCTCTGGAGCCTGGCTAGATAGGCTGAATGCCAAGAGCAGGACCAGCTAGTTGGAAAAAGCAAGGCATGACTGCGTGGCAGTTTAGGATGGGTCCCTGGTGGAAGTGAAGAAAGCTCTTTAAGTGGCTAGGCAGTGTTTTAAGAATGCTTTTAGCTTGAGATCCCTTGCAATGCTGGCACCCAGGGGTTTTCACTCTGGTGGGACATCAGCACTTGGGAGACTGTCCCCCAGTGCCACACCTGTGTTCTGAGCTGGTACTGCTTGTGGAGGCTGCATGACACAAAGATGGTGGTTCCTTGGTACTATCCATAGGTGCAGCTCTCTTTCCCTTTCTGCCCTGGACCTTCTCATTAAGATCCTGATCCTAGGGTCCCATCAGAGTCTTTCCCCTCAATGTTTCTCCCCTGGTTCTCTCCCTTCCCATTCTTAGCCCACAGCTGAGGGAAGGTTCTTTTGCATATGCTTCAAGTGGGGTGGGTGTTGCTGTACTTGCCATGTCAGGATCATTCCAGCCCCCTGGTCCAGCTATCTTCACAATGGTGTCCTGGTGAAGTGCTGTCCAGTCTAAGATACTCTTGATGCTGCTCCAGGAGTCATAGACATCATAGAAGTTCCTCCAGTGATTGCAGTACTGTTTGATCTCTGTGTAATTTGGCTGCCAGAACAATTGAGTGTGATTAGACAGAGCACCTGGCTGTACAGGAGTGTCAACAAGGCTAAAGTATCTTGGGGGAGAACCAGGATAACAGCTTCCATCACCAGCTGTCTGGATGATCTAGTGTATGTTGATTCCATTGAATGCTTTGTGCCCAGTAACTCCCACTCTGACATGGTCTAGACAACACTATTGCTCCGCTTGGGAGAACTGTTGTGACCACCAGCACTGTTACAAAATTCCTTCACAATTTTACTGAAGGCGTGACAAGGCCGGTGGTATTCAACTATAATATCCCAGTAATTACTGCTATTTCTTGGGTTTACACCCTTTGGTGAGTAATGCATTTCATTCCAGTAGGAGGGAATGGCACCATCCTGTCACAGTGGCAACAGAAGCCAGCTGTGGGTGGAGGGCAATGTGTCAGTCACAGACCCTGGCTGGCAGAAATCTGTCACTGAACAATGTGGAGGATGTCACAAAGCCTCTCTCGTGGTCCCCAGAGCTGTCTGTAAGGCTGAGCCTGCAGCACTCTGTGTCCAGAAGGAGCAACACTGAGCTATCTGCTAGGCAATGTGTCTGTATTGCCAATGGTTGCTGCTTGGCTCCTTGGAGAGAGGAAGCAGATGGATGCTGTGGTTTTTTTTGGCACACTCCATCTGGGCTGTGCCTTCTTGCTGCAGGATCCTACTGAATCTGTTTCAGCAGAGCAATGGTTCAGGAATGCTTCAGGGCTCTGGAAGAAAAAGTTTTTTCCTCCATTTTACAGCCTTGTTCCCTGTCAGAATGGAGAGCAGCAAGTTTCTCAGGATGCTGTTTTGCAATCTTAAATGTTTTTCTCTTCTTCCCACTTGAGCCCCAGGGTAAACCTTGGGAGGCACTTCTTACCTGCTGCACAGGCCTGAGGTAGAAAGGCCACTCACAGGAGTACACAATGCTCCTTCCAGTCCTGTTCAGGGCCAGAGACATGCGCCTGTATCCTAAAGAAAGAGGACAGACAGAGGTTACACAACCTCCTCGGCCACACAGTAGAACTAATCCAATGTCAGAGGTTCAGGTTTCAGTTCAACTCTTGCAAAATTCAGATTGAACACATTTTTGTGGTTGAAACACGACAGGGAGGACAGAGGAATTTAAAGTCTGTGGTTGGTCACCTGCCTCCCAAGGACAGGAGCTTTGCTTGGGCAGGCTGTCACTCCAAGACTGCTGATCCCTTTGTACATACAGCTAGAGGAAAAGGTTAAAAGCTTTCCTGTATGGCATTTTTCCTCTAGATAGCCAGGATACACAAGTCAGTATCTATCAAGTAGTGCAGCTTTGCTGGGTGATGTAGGAGTACGTTCCCATGAGGCACTTGTACCATATGGACTGGGCAGGAATGCAAAAGCTCTCGTTTTTCCTGTCCTTGTCCCCAAACAGCCCTGTTAAGTCCCTTCCAATTGGCAGGGAGGGAATGAAAAGTCTGCTCTCTCCTCTGGAACTGCTTCAGTACAACTGGATTGTATCTGGGTTACACATACGATCTAACAGGAGCTCTCAGCTCAGCTGTCACTCAGGGTGCTGAGCTGTGCTCCTGTCTGTGGCAGTTGGCATATGCCCCACCATCTGGCTTCGATGGGACTGTCATTTGGGCAGGTTCTCCCTGCCAGGCAGAGACAGGACTTTGTGCAGGACTCTTGCTGCCAAACATGGTGGTGCTGATTGTGCCAGCAGACAGAGAGCCCAGTTAAGAGAAAAAAGCTTTCTTAAGTTAAAGTGTTCTTCCCACAAATCTACTCCTGTGGCACTGGGATTTGCCTGTGCTTCAAAAGAGTGTGTAGTCAAGTCCCCTCAGCACAGGGAGCTGCTGAGCTTTCAGCTGCTGGCTTGCCACCCTTTGTGCAAATAACTTCTGAAGTAGTATTTACACTGGTGTGCTTTAAAAGGAAAACCCCAGTAGGATTTTTATGCCATAATTCCCTTCATTTTTATGTTAAAAGCCTTCCTAACTGCTCCTTTCATGACTGCTTCAGCCTTTCGTGGCTGAAACTTTCTAGCTTCAGGCTGATTCACGTTGACAAGGCCCCACCAAAGGATTAAGGGTTAAGTGTGTGAAATGCTCTGGGCTCTCCAGTAAAGGCACTGCAGAAGGGCAAAACCTGTGCTGAGATAATAGCTGAGGGAGCAGCCTGCACAGCCACCCCCAGAGCACACAGCTGACGTGTTTGTGATCCACGCTCTGGGCTGAGAAAGCTTTTCCAAGCTGTCCTTGAAGGAGAGCACTAGGAGACTGAGCGGGTGAAAACATTTAACACAGCAATACTCAACAACTTTGGGAACAGAGCCTCAGATTTGCTTTTGTAAGCAAGTCGCTTGAAATGAGTATGCTCAGGGAAAAGTGAGTCCCTGGAGCCTGATGCTGGGCCTAGAATTGCTGCCTGCAGAATATTCCTACCCATGGGAATAGCTGCCTTGAGCCCATGCCTACCTTCTGCCAGCAGCTCCAATGAGTCAGAATTGCAGCCATCAAATTTGAGCAGGTCCACACCCCAGGAAGCAAATGTTTGAGCATCCAGCTCATAGTGGTTGTAGCTGCCAGGGAATCCAGCACATGTCTTGTTCCCAACATCGCTGTAGATTCCCAGCTTCAGACCCTTGGAGTGGACCTGTGCGTGCAGACAGAAACAGACCCTGGGATGGGGCAGCCACAAAGCAGGAGGAAGAGGATTTGGGGCAGCAAGGGAAGCAAAACCCCACGGTGGCAGGCAGGGCCTTATCTCAGCAGTGATGCAGCTGTACCCACGCAGCCGTCCCGCCCACCCCTGCTCCCAGGCTGGGTCAGCACCGTGCCATGGTGGCACTCACGTAGTCGGCCAGCTTGCGGATCCCACCGGGGAACCGCTTAGGGTCCGCCTGCAGCCTGCCCTGCTTGTCCCGCGTCGGGGCCATCCAGCAGTCGTCAATGCAGATGAACTCATAGCCGGCATCCCTCCAGCCCTCGGCAGCCATCCTGTCAGCCATCTCCACGAACAGCTGCTCGCTGGGCACGGGCAGGGCGCACGACCGGGAAAGAAAGCGGAGAACGTTTGATGTCTACCACCGGCACAGCCATGGGGCTGGGTGGGCAGCACACGGGGGAGCGCGGGGAAGGCACAGGGAGTGCCAGAGCACCGGGCCAGCTGTCTGCTACCTGGACTGCCCCGGGCTACCCGGCTACCCGTGCCCCGCGGCGGTACCTGACGCAGCGGCGCGGGTCGGCGGCGCAGTCGGTGCCGCAGAGGAAGCGCTCCCAGTGCAGCCAGCCCATGGGCGGTGTCCGCGCCAGGCCGTTGTCCAGCGCCAGCGTCGCGGACACCGCGGCCGCCGCCACCGCAACCCAGCGCAGCATCCACCGCGCCGCCGCCATCGCCGCGCCGTGGGACTGCCGCGTGATTGACAGCCCGCCTGCCCAATCCTCGGGGAGTCGGCGGGCGGGGCTGATCGCGAAACCAATCCCAGCGCGGCAGCACCTCCCCCGCCGCCAATCCCGGGCGACGAGGCGCGCATAGGCCCGCCCCCTCCCGCCGGTCACGTGGGGCGGTGTCACGTGACTGAAGTGGCGTGGACCATGGCGGCAGGGTCGGGCAGTGCCGCGCTGCCGGGAGGTGCCGGGGGAGCCGCGCCCGCGGTGGCACCGTCTGTGTGCCCGCCAGCAGCGTGCCCAGCTGGCCCAGACAGCAGTGCACATGGGTGGTACAGCAGCAGTGCGGCCAGCAGGACCAGGGCTGTCCCCATGTGTTGGGCGCTGCTGAGGCCACACCTCGAGCCCCGTGTCCAGTTCTGGGCCTCTCGGTTCAGGAAGGACATTGAGCTGCTGAAGCAATAAGGCTGGGGAAGGGGCTGGGGCATAAGTGCCATGAGGAGAGGCTGAGGGAGGTTTGGGGGCTCAGCCTGGAGAAAAGCAGGCTCAGGGGTGTCCTTGTCACTCGGCACAAGTCCCTGACAGGAGGGTGCAGCCATGCGGGGGTCAGGCTCTGCTGTCAGGGAACAAGGGACAGGATCAGAGGACATAATCTCCAGCTGTGCCAGGGGAGATTTAGGTTGCACATGAGGAGTAATTTCTTAACAGAAAGGGTGATTAGACATCGGAATGGGGTGCCCAGGGAGGTGAGGGGACAGTCCCTGGAGTTGTTCAAGGACTGGGCATGACAGTCAGAGCCATGGTCTGGTTGGCAAGGTGGTTGTAGGTTAGACTCGATCTCAGAGATTTTTTCCAATCTTAATGATTCTGTGTCCTCAGCAATGCCAGGGCTGCCCGAGGGGCTGGGGGTGCTCTCAGTGTGGGGTGTATCTGTGTGTGTTCTGTGTGTCAGCACAGGGTCCTGGGGAAGAGGAGATTGTACCCATGGGCTCGGGACTTGGTTTTGGCCCTGGGCTTTCAGCTCTGCCTCAAAAACTGTTAGAAGCTCCTGAATTAGCCTTCCTGTTTTTGCAGGAGTAACACAGCTGTGAGCAGCACTGGTAACATGTATGGCTTGTCAAGGAGACTTGGAGGCTCCCACTGCCAGGTCAGCAGTGAGAAATGGGATACGAGGAGCCAATTCTCCCTTGTGCCTCTCCCCCAGGGCTGGACCAGCTCTACAGCCCCACTGGAGCTCTGGTTGTGGGTGCCACCACAGCAGGAGAGGGGGGCAGGATGGAACCAGGGCTGTGGCCATCAAGGCACAGAGCTCTGGGTGCCATCGAGGCATCTCGCTAGGTGTCCTCCGATCCCTGCTCTGGCACATGCAGGGAACAAAAGCTCTTCAGAGCCTGTGGGCTGATAATCACTCCTTGTTTCAGTGCTGGGGTCCTCCCCCTGTCCCTTGGGGAGCTGAAGCGCAGAGATTTCTCAAAGTTGGACAAAACAAGACACTCTGGAGGCTGGAAAACCTCATGGCTTTGTTTTCTCTTGTGCAAAACGATACTCCAGAACTGGGAAGTTATCCCCTATTCCCAGCATTTGGGAGTGCTGCAGGGCTGATCCCTGCTTGTCTCGGTGTTCCAGCACTCCCTCACTGTTGCTTCCCAGGTGTCCTGCCTGTCCCCAGGAGTACCTGGCACCCACTACACCCCTTGGGATGGGGAGCTGTGGGGTGCTGTGTGGGCTGCATGTGTTGGCTGGTGTCCCTAGAGTGGTGCAGGCTAGTCCCCAAGCCATGCTGTGAGGTGGATGTGGCCATGGTGCTGTGGGGTTTGGCAGGGCCTTGGTGCGGCCTCTCTGAGCAGGTGAAGGTGACAGGCTGTGATGTGATGCCACTGCTTGAGTGGCAGGGGATGCACTGGGACTCCTCTGTCAGGGGGACAGCTCTTGCAGGGCTGTGCTGATGGCTGGGATGCTGTCAGTGCCACGCTGCCAGAGCACTGTGCACCTGGATCTTCCCTGTGCCAGAAGGTCCCCATGGCTCTGGGGCTCTGGTCCTGTGAGGGCCCTGTGCCATTGGCTTGGCTGATCCCAGCAGGGCACACTGCCAGTCCAGCTCCTGGGGCTTTCCTCTTGTGTCCATTTTCCCACTTGTAAAGGGGCAGCCCTGGCCTGCTCAGGACTGCCTGGCTGACTTTGGGAGCTTGATGTTTCCTTTAAAAGAATTCTGTGCTCAGGCGACATGCAAAGGTTGCTCAGAGCTGTCCCCTGTTCCTGTGGCATTGCGTTGCCCTGGCCTTGGAGCTGGGATCAGTGTGGGACAGGCTGTCCTGCTGGCATCACTTTGTCTGCACAGGATGCTTTGCTGAACCTCTGGCAGCTGGAGTTGCCCCACAGGAGCTCCAGGCTGTGGATGTGGGCAGAGGCCCTGGTGAGGGAGAGGGGGAAGAAGGGAGGGTTTGACACCCTGGTGCTGCCAGGAACAGCAACAGAGCTCAGTGCCAGCAGTCAGTGGTTGGTGGGACAGGGGCCTGGCTGGAATGTCACTGCAGTGCTCAGCCAGGGGCACATTTCCTTGGCCCCACACAGGCCCCCCATGGAGCCCCTGGGGCTGGCAAGGTGCTGTCCCCAATCTGTGTGTGCTCCTGGCCCTGGGTATGCTGCAAGCAGGAGCTGGGAAGCTGCCAGTGCTGATGATGCTCATTTTAATGTCTGGGAGTTCCATTAACCTGGTGTTAATTTAATTAACTTCCTTTTAAACCAGCAATTAGCTTGGCCATGGCTGTTGGTCCTGTGCCCACAGCTGCTGTCTGTGGTGACTGGGATGCACCCGCCAATGCACAGCCTTGAGCAGGGAATGAAAAACTGATTCTGTCCAAAGACCATGGGCTTTTCTGGGGGGCTGGGCTGCCTGGGCTGGTCCCTGGCCGTGCTGTGAGAGCACGTGGGGCTCAGCACCCCTATCCCCAAGATGTGAGGGACCCACTGGAGCTTTGTGCTAGAGACAGTGGCAGCCCTGCAGCTGTGAGGGTGTCCCAGCAACTCCCAGTTCAAACTGGGTTGCTGGGAGGACCAAGGGCAGGGCCTGAGTGCTGCTCCCGACTCTGAAGCTGCCCTCAAGGACACCAGAACCACAAATACCTGCAGAGCCATGCAGCAGTGCTACCCTTATGCCTTTTCAAGTGTGATGCCAGCAATGAGCTCCCCACCTTGCCATGAGCAGTACCTAGGGGCTTAGGAGGGATGTGTTGAGTTTTTACATTTTTTCATTTTTTTCTGGGATGTGCTGGTCCCTGGGGCTGAATGGTTCAAGGCTGACTGCAATGTTTGTCTCCAGACAGACACTGAGTACCCAGATGTGATGTCCTGACTCCAGAGCAGGGAGGAAGGAGCTGGAGGCACCATACTGTTGTGAAATACCTCACAGCTCTCCCCGTGGCTGCATCCTCTCTCAGTTTGGGGTGGGGACAGCAGCAAGACCCTGGGGAAGCCTCATTTGTCCCATCTAAAGAACAACCCCAGCATCAAACCGGCGTGGGTGCAGCTTGCTTTCTCTCCTCCCTGCCTCAGAAGGCCCTCGGTGGGGCTGGACGGGCGATGGGGCTGCGAGGTACCAACAGAGCTGGTCTGTGAAACTTGGCTGGGAGCACAGAGGGAGATTGATGTTTGCTCGGGCTCTCAGCCCTCAGCTGCGGGCTCTGCCCGCCCCTGCACCAGCTGGGGACAAAAGCCCCAGCCCCGGGTGGCACTGCAGGGCTGGCGTAAGGCCCCCAGGACAGCTGGCAGCTCTGTAGGGTTGGCGTCTGCCCAGCGAGCCAGTGATGGGGCCGAGGGGCCACGCAGGGAGGTTTGCCCTTGGGATGCTGCACAAGCTCGGGTGTCTGAGCTCCACCACAGAGCTGGAACCCCCCCCAGCTCCTCATCTTGGGTCCTGTGCCCTGGCCAAGCCTGGATGGGTAGAAAGGGGCTGGGGTGACAGTGGGGAGCACCCCACAGAGCTGGGTGAGGAGAGAAAGTAATGAGGTTTGGGGCTGAGAGCTTGCAGGGAGTTCCTGCCCAACCCTCCTGGCATTTCCCACGTGAGAGTTAAATGTGACAGTCATCAGTTATGTCAGAAAAATTACCTGTGGAGAGGTAATGATATTATATGGTTATAATGGTGGGTCAGGGCTCCTGTCCCCACAGGGTAGTTGTGCCCTTGTCTCCTCCCCACAGAGTGAGTGGGAGCTGGCTGCAGTGTTCTTGGCAGAGACAAATCCCCAGCACACACCACCGAAAATCCCAGAAAGCTTTATTTGCGTAGGAAGATCGATTGCTGTTTAAAAACCCACCACTGCTGGAGGCTGGCGTGGCTGCCCAGTGCCTGTGGGTGCTGCTCAGACACTGCTACCTCCCTGCTTGGCACTGCCTCAGGGTTGGGGCAGCCATGGGTGCCTCCAAATGGGGTCTCCCGAAAAGCAGGGCTGGCCTGGACATATGGTGGAGCCTCATGAGGAACCCCACGGCAGGGGAGGCATGCACAGGGCTGGCAATGGGATGGAGCTGGCTCAGCCTGTCCTTGTGGGTCTCTCAGTCCCCTCATGGGGTAGCCTGGGGCCAGTTCTCTGCTTGCCCCATCTGTGCATGTGGCTGAGCACTTTGTGGGGCTCAGGGGGTTCAGAAGGGCTGGGCCATGGTGCCAGTCAGTCCTGCGAGGAAGAGGGTGATGGGTGGTGCCTGAGGAGCCAGGCCAGGGATCACAGCAGGGGTTTCTGCCTGGATCTGGTTTCAGAAGACAGTGTTGGCCTCCTGCCCATGTCCCCCTGCCCTGCAGGGTCCATTGTGCCATGGTAGGTGGGTCACTGGAACACTCACTGTGCCATGGGGGCACCACAGCCTTCAAGGAAAGGGGTGAATCCTATTTCCATCTGCCCTGCCTGGAAAACTCTGGGCCCTCTCCTGCACCCATGGCCATGGGGCCAGCTGGACTGCAGCCTCCTCCAGGCTGACTGTGGGGGCAGAGGGAAAGGAGAGCATCACCACACTCCTCTCTGTAGGACTTAAACATCACCTGCTGCTTTTATTTCCTGCAAAGCATGGAGGGTATCCAGGTCTGGAGGGCTGGAAGCCTTGCTGAGCTTGTCCTGTTGGGGTTCCAGTTGCTCTCCTCTCCAGTGGAGGAGTATAAGGGATGAATCTGCCCAGGGGATGCTGCACCTGGATGCTGGGCTGAGGAATGGGGAAATTTTCACCTCCATCTCTCTTCTGGCACCATGGTCCTGCAGGAATGCAGCAGTCTGGGGATGCCACCACTTGCTCTGCTCCTCCAAAAGGATTAGCCAAGGATTTCCCCACTGCTTTCATCCCAAAAAAATCTCCCTTGGAAGACAGGCTGTGGGCCCTACCCTGCTGAGAATGCAGTGCCATCTCCCCAGTGCCAAGTGACTCCCATCTGCAACTGCAGTTGCCATCTGTGCCCCTTCAGTAGGATTGAGTTTGCTTGCTGCCTGCCTCAGGGCTGGCATTCCCTTGGAGCAAACAGAGCCTCCTGCCCACCATCCCTGTCAGTCCTGCCTGCAGCCCTGGGCATCACGGGCAGTTCTGAGCTCTGCAGGGAGGGCAGCATCCCTGACCTGCTGCTTTGCTGTGTTTTGGAGTTGGGTGGGGCTGCAGGCCCTGTCCATTGCTGGGCAGGAGGCTACAGGGCCCTAGCCAGCACCCTGAACAGTTCAGGTGCAGGCAGGGGTGCTGCCTGCTCTTTCCTACAACCAAGCTCCAGGCCAGAGGAGAGGACTTCAGCCTAATCCCTGGCTGCTCGGGGCCCATAGCTCAGTGATGCAGGCTGGAGAAGCAGCAGCCTAACATGGTAGGTGTGGAGAGAGGGAGGGTATTTTTCTGGAAGGTGATGTTTTCTTGCCACTGGCTGTGCCAAAGTACCCCGGGGCTCTCCTGTGCCCCTGGATACCCAAGGCTTCCCCCAGCAGCGCAGCATTTCCTGGGCTGTTGTTTCCCTGTGCCCTGGCAGCACAGCATCCCGGGGTACCTGGGGGTGACACCATGCAGGAAGCAGGAGGGGTCCCTCTCTCCATCTGACCATGGGGACATGTGATTGTTGATCCCCCCACTTTGTGCCACAGAATCAAGTGAGGCACAGGGGCTTCCACATGTCCAGGCTCTGAGGCTTAGCCCAGCTGTGCCACCACTCCAGGACAGAGGGAAACATAGTTCTGGCTGAGCTTGTGGCACCCGGGCACGCTGTGGGGGTCACACCAAGAGGCTGTCATACTTTCCCAGCCTCAGGGCACCGAGTGGATGTCCTCTGAGCGCAGCACTTTGTAAACTACCCAGTAGAAGATATTGAAGACCAGGAAGGTGAAAGGGAAGACGGCTCGGGAGATGGTGTCGATCCGCTTGGCCCGGTCGATGTAGCGCCTGCGGAGGCTCTCCCCTTCCCGCAGCACGGCGCTGGCTGGCGGGGGGCTGTACACGCCAGGGCCCTCCCCAGCCCCCTCCTTGGGCTGCAGGCAGTGGCCCAGCCCGTAGCCTCGCAGGTAGAAGCGGCTGTCACGGCTGAGCTCTTCCTCCTGGTGAAGGGAAAGGCCATCAGCCAGGGCACCCGCAGGTGCTGGCACTGCAGGGCTGAGGCTGCACGTCCTGCACAGCCTGTGGTGCTGGTGAGGAGTGCCTGAGCGAGGCTGGGTGCTCTGTCAGAGAGTTCCAGCTGTGCAAGCAGGAGCACGGAGCTGGCAGTGCTGTGCACAGGGTACAGGGTGAGCACTGAGCCCCTGCCTTCTCATCCAGCGTGTGTTTGAGGGTGCATCCAAAGGCAACCCCACCCTGGCAGCCTGACACACATGCCCCTGGCTTCCTCCCAGCTCCAGCTCCGGGGCTTGGGAAGCCTGACTCTGGCAGCCAGAGGGATGGGAGGTGAGCTGGTGGAAGGGTGTACTTGGTGCAGGGAGTTGAGGTGTGCAGGCACTGCCGCGTTTGCTGTGGGTGGAAGTGTGACTGTGATGGGGAATAGGAGGGGACGGGCAGCTTGCTGGGGCAGAGCAGGGCAGGGATGCAGGAACCTGGCTACCACCAAGGCTTGCAGAGCACCCCAGTTCCTCCAAGAAGCCAGGCTCTCATTTCTCCCCATGTCTGCTTGGCAGAGACTGCCTGGTGCAGCAGAGGAGGGAGGCCGAGAGAGCTGGACTCCTTGCTGGTCTCTCTGCCCTTGCTCACCCTCTCTCTCCCCTTGCTGGCAGAGGGCTGCAGAGAGGGCAACGTGCCCCTGGCATTCCATGTTGAGGATCAAGGCTGCAAAACCGCTGTGAGAGTCTCTGGCCACAGCCCACTGCCATTGTTCAGGGCACCGATTGGGTGCCTCAGGGGCTGGCCAGCAGTGCCTGCACTCCTCCCCAACAACAGCTGTGCACTGTTAGCCTCTTGCCTTGTCCTGCTCTTTTAGCCTTGGAGAGGGTTATGTGAGCAAAGATTCGATCAGGGATGGGCATGTGCAAGCACAGGCTGCACATCTGGCTTTTTGCTGAGCCCCTGGATTCATTTGGTCTCTGTGGCTCAGCTCAGCTCCCCTCTGCCTTTGCTTCTGCTCTGTCTGGCTGTGGGGTGGTCCCTTCTTGCAAGGCCTGCTGCAGGTCAGTGCCTCACTTTGTCTGGGTGCTGTTTGGGACCCCAAACACCATCTTTGGCCGGCACTGCCCTCCAGGATACAGAGGCTGCTTGCTGAGGTCAGCCCCTGCAGTTGCTCAGCTGGCATGGGGGCTCTCATGCAGAGAGATTTTACCCTGGCATCTTTATTTAACTCAGCAATCCACAGGCTAAGCAAGATTTTACAGTGGGAAGAACAGCATGGCAGTGGCTCAGATTGCTGAGGTTGGTTGTCATTTGCAGTACAGTTTTATTTCCCTGCCTCAGGCTGAGTGCCTGCAGCCACTCTGGATGGGGGAACTGGGCTACTCTGTGTGCCCTGGGGACCAGCCTGAGGAACCAGCAGGCCCAGCCTGTTCCTGAGCCTGGTTTTGGGTGGTCTGTGGGAGGGATTTGCCCTCAGACTCTGAAACCCAGGCTTTGCTTTCTTTCTCAGGCACAGGAGCTGCTTGTAGCAGGGCTCTGCTCCCACCTCTGACTGAGCAGTACCCTGGGGTGCTCCTGGCTGCATCCAGTGATGTGCTAGCAGCACCCTGGAGTGGCTCTGCAGCCTCCCCCTCAGGCCAGCTGCACTTTGGGCTGTTCTAAGCCAGCAGATAGTCCTTAGGTTGGACAGAGCCCCCCTCTCCCTGCCCTGGCTGGGTGGGCATTGATCTCCAGGAGTCATCTGTAAAAGGCTGGCTGCAAAGATGCCTCTCCTGGCATCCAAATGCTGATGATGGTGTAGAGGAGGTGAGAGAGACCAAGCCTGATCTCCCCCCTGCATCTCTCTAACATCCTGGGAGCTTGCCCTGCCCCACACTTCTCCCTGTGCCTGAAGCTGAAAAGTGTCCGTGTGCCCTGAGCTCCTGCCTGTGCTGGAGCGGCTGCAGGCAGCTGGGAGTGCCAGAGGTGTGGGCATGGCCAGGGAGCTGGGCAGCAGCCCAGGAGCAGCCATCAGTCAGCCTCAGCAAAGGGACTGTGCTGCTTTACAGAAGGGGAACCCAAGACATGGAGTGGGGGGTTGCCTACAGGGCAATCTACTCTGTTCCCATCCCTCTCTCAAAACTTTGGAGCCCAGGAATTGGCAGCCGGATCCTACGGGCACATACTCTGTGCAAATCACCAGCCTGCTTCTTCCACAGGCCCTTGCTGGCCCCCAGGGGGGCTCCTTTTGGGGAGGGGAGGGTGAGGCTGGCTGGGGAAGCACGGGGGGCTGCCGGAGGGTCGTGCTTTACCCGGGAGCTGGAGAGCTGCGAGAGCGTCGCGTAGGTGTGCTCGCTGCTGTGCCGGCTGCTCAGCTGCCGCAGGGACTCCAGGCTGGCCGTGCCGCTGCTCAGGCCCTTTTGGCATCCAGCAGTGTGCACCAAACAGAAACAGGACAGCGGGTGACCGAGGGCTCTACCCCGCTCCCGGGGCAGCGGCTCTGGGTGCCAGGATGGGGATGATGGGGAGACTGGGGCTCTGCATTGGGGGAAAAAAGCCCCCCTCAATGTGTCCTGGCACTGGGATCTGTCTTCAGCACATGCTGGAGGGATTTGGTTGCACAAGACTCTGTGAGCCTGTGTGGTGTGTGTGTGTGTGTGTGTGTGTGTGTGTGTGTGTGTGTACTCATGTCTTCTGTGGAGATCTGGTGCCTCACGGAGTGTTTATGGCAAGAAAATGAGAGTGGGGCAGCCACATGCCTACCCCAAGCTTCTTGCAGGCCGGATGCCTGTGTTGATGGGCTGAGAGAGGGGAGGACTATTTCGATGAGTGAGGGGTCCTGTCTTTCCAGATCCTGCTGTGCTCCCATCTGCAGCCCAGACCTGTCCCTGGGTGCCACCAGGTCCCTGACACAGCAGTGAGTCCCTGTTACTGCTACAGCACAGCAAGGAGCCCAGGTTTGGGGCCGCAGGTAAGGGGAAAGTCTGGTTCTTAGCCCATGCTCACTGTTTGTTTTTCTGCATTTTTAGAGGAAGCAGAGCCTGAGGATGTCCCAGCAGCAGAAGGACAGCACCCTAAGCAGGGCCTGAAGCACTCATGGGTGCTGTGCACTGTGCTGCAGTGCCCGTGAGTCCCCGGGGTGCCAGAGGAGCCATCTGGGGCAATGGAACACAGCCCTGCCCTGGGGGCTGCTGAGAAACTGTCCCTGCAGCCCTGGGGTGTCCCCTCAGGGGCTGAGGATGAGCAGATGTCATGAGAGGGGGGGACTCACCATCCTCTGCCGTCGCTGGCGGCGGCGCAGGCGCATGAACTCCTTGTGCTGGCGGGAGACAAAGTTGACGGCTGCGTACTCCAGCAGGGCAGCGAAGACAAAGAGCAGGCATACGGCCATCCAGATGTCAATGGCCTTCACATAGGACACCTGCCAGGGTGAGAGGGGGCTCAGGGACCCACTGCCCCCACCTTGCTCATCCCCTTCACTGCCAAGAAGCACGGGAGCCCTCTCAGCCTGAGCAGCCGCTGTTTCCCCTTAGCACATGTGGTGCCCCAGCTGATGAGGCTCCAAAGCCAAGCCATTCCCAGGGAAAGGCTGCCCCTGCCCCTGGGGCACCGTGGGTGGCTGCAGCAGGGGAGCCCAGCATGCAGCCAGCACTGACCTTGGGCAGGGAGGCCCGGGAGCCGGCGCTCTGCGTGGTCATGGTGAGCACCGTCGTGATGCCCAAGCCCACCCGAGCTGGCGCCGCATCCATGTTGATCCAGAAGGAGACCCAGGAGAGGATGACAATGAGTAGGCTGGGGATGTACATCTGGATCAGGTAGTAACCCATCTGCCTCTCCAGGTGGAACTTCACCTCGATGCAGGTGAACTTGCCTGTAAGGAAAGACAGCCCCAGTGGGCGAGAGGGACCCCCGGGTCACGGCGAGAGGGTGGCAGCAGGTCCCTGGGGTGCTCACCTGTGTTGTAGTACTTGGTGCAATAGCCCAGGTCCTTCTCATCCCTGAGGATGAACTGTGGGAGTGTCAAGCCCTCTGCCACCTGCACGGCCTCCTGCTCCTCCAGCCACTCGAAGATGAGGTCGTTCATAGTGTAGCCAACTGGAGGGGATGTAGGGAGCCATGGGATGGGGACATGTACCCTGTTCAACCCCACCCTGAACTCTGTCATGCTTATGTCCCTCAGAAAAAGTGAGCTGCCAGCTTTTGGGATGGCATGGAATGGGAGGGGATGGGCTGGGAAGAGAGAAATTAAGCACAGCTTGACCCCCCTGCGAGGTACTCACAACTCTCCAGCTGCATGGTACATGTCTGGATGTCCATGGGGAAATTCTTGAGGTCCATGGGGCAGGACAGGATCAGTGTCAGCCTGGAGGAGGCAGAGGAAAGGGGGAAGTTGTTGGAGCTGGGGCAGTCAGTGGGGAAAAGCTGCCACACGGAAGGCAAGAGGAAAGCTTTGCCTCCCCACTGAGGCACTGCACCAGAGGGGAAGGTTCTACCTAATGCTGTAGAGCACGTTGCCGTTCTTGAAGATGCGCAGGAGCTTGTTGTCGGTGGTGACCTCGTGGAAATTGGCCCCTTTCTCGTTGGCAAAGAACAAGTCTGGCTTCCAGATGGAGTCGAGCATGGAGGGGTCGAGGTCCAGGGAGTCGTCGGGGTACTCCCGGTAAGCCAGGCGGGGATCGTTCCACTGCTGCCGCAGGAACACGTTCACCCGGTAGTCCTGGGACAGGGGGCACCACAGAGCTCAGCTGCGAGCACCCATCGGTGCCCAGGGAGGAGGAGGAGGAGAAGGAGTAGAAGGAGGAGGAAGGAGGAAGAGGAGGAGGAGGAAGGAGGAAGACGAGGAGGAGGAAGGAGGAGGAGGAAGAGGAGGAGGAAGGAAGAGGAAGAAGGAGAAGGAGGAAGAGGAGGGCAAAGGAGGAGGAAGGAGGGGGAAGAAGGAGAAGGAGGAGGAAGAGGAGGACGAAGGAGGAGGCAGGAAGAAGGAGGAGAAGGA
>VWYI01014873.1:124539-164388 GCA_013399455.1 Anthoscopus minutus | reverse complement strand
CCCGGAGCGCGCCCATCCCGCCGCAGCCCGCAGCCCCGTCGCCCCGGGTGCACGGGCATGACCCGGCCGGCAGCGGCGGAGTCCCCGCTCCCGCTCTCGCCGCANCCCGCCTCCTCCCCGTCCCCTCCGGGCCCTCTGCCGCCCAGCCCGGGCTGTCCCGGAGCCCGTGTCCTCCGTGGGACGGGCAGGCGCCGGCAGGGACCGAGCCCTGCGGGGCTTGGGAGGGTCTCGGAGCGCTCTGGGGTCGGGGCTGGAGGGGTCTCGGGATGCGCCGGGGTTGAGGAATGTGACAGCGCTGATGGCTGTGCAAGGGATGCTCGGAGTGTGAGAACAGTACCGGGATCAGAGGACGTGCGGGGCTGAGCGATGTGTGGGGCTCAGGGATGTCCCAGAGGAACTGCCCGTCGGATGGGGGGGAGCGGCTGGGAAAAACCGGGCTCCTAAATCCCTCTGCCTGGCCTCGGGGCCACAGCTCAGGTCCCTCCTGCTGGGAGCCCTGCGCTTGCCTTTCTCCGAGGCTCAGCGGATGGACAAGAGTGTCCTGGGTGACCTCCCTGGACAACCCAGGATGGACAGTCATGTCTGCGTGCTGCGGGAGCTGCAGTGGCTGCCAGGGAGAGGGAAACCAAGGCAGAGGGAGGGGAGCTGCCTGTTAGCCAGAGGCAGGGCTGGGACTCGGGCTGCTCGGCTGCCTTTGCCCTGTCCCCTGAGGCCACCCGGCCAAGCCGCAGGGTCGCCTCTGGTCCAAGGCAATCTATGATTAATTTGCAAGGAAGTAAATAGTATTTAAAAAATATAAAAGTGCAGAATAAATGATTCCTGGAAGATATGTCAGGTTTCTGTTCACTCTACTGTGGCTGGCTCATCTCATTTATTTGTATTAATTGCAGTCTGGTAATGGCTGGGAGCTGCTGTACAAAGCCATTGCTGCAGGGGTCCACAGAGGAGATGTCAGCGGAGAAGGAGAGCACGGTGCCCGCCGTGCCTGCTCTCCCCAGGGCAAGTCAGGGGCTGCTCAGGACTTTGAGAGGATTTGCTGCAGTGTGGGTGAGGGCTGGCTGTGCGAGGCTGAGCCCGGGGTGCCCGGTCCAGCGCAGGGCAGAGGGGGCTGGAGGCAGGGCAGCGAGCACTTGGCTTGAGGCAGCGTGCCGGAGTCCTCAGCCCCATTCATCGGCTCTCCCAGCACCAGGAGCTGGGAGAAGTCTCCTCTGATTACTGTTGCCATTAATGTTTACGGTGCCACGGTGCTGGGAGGCACAAGGCACGATGTGGAGCCCCAGGGAGCAGAGCAAGCGCACGCTGTGTGACAGCTCCTCTTCCAGACACTGTCCGAGCTAAGCGGACCTGACACTTTTGGGGAGGAGGGGAGCCAGTGCATCCTCTCTGCTCTCTGGGGAAACTGAGGCACTGGCACGGTGTCCCCGCATCAGCTGAGGGGTCTGAGGATGGTCAGAGCAGCTGTGGGGCCAGCGTGTCAGGTGGCCACGAGCATGGGAGCTCAAGATGACCAGCTATAAGCCATGAGTGCACATGCTGTGGTCAGCAGGGAGCTGCGACCGAGCTAACGAGGCCCTTGGAGAGGCTGATGAAGCCAGCGTGGCTCCCTGACGGGCAGCGCTGCGGGGGAGGTTGCAGGCACAGCCCTCCTGCCCTTCTTGCAGCTCTGCAGGCAGCCAGCACTGCGAGGAGTGAAGAAGCAGCGCTGAAAATCATCTCTGAGAAAATGAAGGCAGCGAGCATCCCATCAGGAGGGCGAAGGCGGTGCCGATTTGTCGCTGGCTGGCTCGGGGAGATGGAGCAGGAGCGGCACAACCAGAGCCCCAGCAGTGCCCAGGGGATCCCAGGATGACACCTCATCCCGGCCGGGGGGTTTTTGGGAGTGACAAGAATGGGTTTATCCCCCGTGTCCCTCGAATCAAAGCTTGAGGTGGATTTTCTGTGGAGAGTCGAGATGGCAGCCAGCAGGCAGCTGTCAGCATCAGGCTCCCGCAGACAGGCACCCACCACCAGGTTGCCCTGTGGCTGCTCTCCCCAGAGGCAGCAGCACCGGGCAGGGGGCAAAGACCACGCTCTGATGCAGTGGCTGCCAGCCTGGTGCAGCCCCCAAGGGGACCCCGGCCCCAAAGCTGTCCCTGTCACCATGCCAGGCTCTGCCATAGGAGACATGCAGGCAACAGAGACGGGGTTTGCTCAGATGGAGCGAAAAGTGGGATATTTTTTCTCCCTTTCCCCCCCACTATCTCTGAGTTCAAGTCAAACTGCTTTTTTGAGGCTAGACATTTAACAGCCTCAAACCTGCCTGGCTTCAGAGCCTGGAGAAGGGCTGTGCCAGTCCACGCTGCCTGAACCCAAACTCCCCTCTGCTGCTCAGCCCTGCATTGACACACCTATAGATTTAATCCTGTCTGATAAACAAAACCGTGAATTGTATCTGCAGACAACACCATTACAAGGTGGGGCTGAGTCATTCAACCTCTTGAAAACAGGTTTGGGTTTTTTAACAGAGAAAAGGTTCAGGTGCTTAAGCTCAGTTTCAGGATAAAGACCAGCTTTGTGCTATTTGTGTTGAGGGGTGAGGGAGAGGAAGGACAGCAGGCAGTGAAGGAGTGCATTTTGCTTCTCATGTAGGACCACAAAGTCATCCTGCTGCTTCCCACCTGTCCTTGGTCTCTCCTTTGCAGAGAGCACAGATTTGCCTTTGCCCTGGAGCTAGGAAGACCTGAGGCATCAGGAGGGACAGCAGCTTCAGGTGGGCACAGGATTGTGGCGGGCTTTGAGCAGCCTCCAGCAGGCTTGGAGGGTCAGTTCCTCTGGGTAGGGCTTGGTAGCAGCTTAGAGGCAGCTCCTGGTTTGGGGGCATTGCTTGCTCTGCATCTTTCAGCCTCAGTGAAGGGCTGGCATGTGGGCCAGGACAGGATAACAACTCTGCAATTCATAATGCACAGAGTCTGATGCTCTGGGAGACTGTGCTTGTTGTAATTAGAAAGCACCACATCACAGGCACCTCCATCCTGTCTCCTAATTCTCTCCTGACTTCCTTCCCCTCTCCCAAGGCTCCCAGCCAGCCCAGCCAGCTCTGGACGTCCTCCTGTCTCTTTTGTCCCAGGATTGGGATTTTCATTTGCAGAAATCAAGGTGTGAAATAGAGATGCTGTGTACAGAGGACTCTGCGGGCGTGCAAGGGCTGCTGTGCACTTCTCTAGAGCAACTGCTTAAATGCTTAATGAGCCCTGGGGAGCAAAGCACTCCTTGTGAAAGATTCAAGTTCTCTGTTGCCTTCAGTTTAGGGCCATGTCAACTCCCCTTTCCCTTTTTTAATCCTCTGACCAGTGAAAATAAGGGAGAGTGGGCACAGTCTCATCGCTGTTTCTAAGGAAAGCAGCAAAACAAACAGGAAAACCCCACGTGCCTGCATTAGGGGGGAGAACATCCCCTCCACCCTGGGGGGACATGGAGGCAGACTCCCTCAAAGCAAACATTTTGAGGCATTTAATGGGGTGTGAAAATAATGCTGGAGAAAACACATTCTCTGCTGCCAGCCTGCGGCTCTCCGGGGCTGCCTGGCATGAGCCTGGTTTGGACACTGTTGTCATCTAATGTCACTGTTTTTCCAGTGTTGTGCTGGTCCCTGCCTTTCCCTGGAGAAGCTGTATAATAGGCTGTGGGTGCTTTCCTTTCCCAGCAGCAGCAAAAATCATCTCATTGCAATAAGTGGTGAAGGGATCAGTAAGTGTAGTGGTGCTTTGGTGAAGGGACTGGGGTCCCACTGGTGCCAGAGTGTGGGCAGAGAGCCTAAAGATGCCTCCAGTCCTTAGCAGGGCAAACAGGCACTGGGTTCAGGTGTAGCCACCAGAGGCACAGGGCAGGATGTCCCTTTCTGTGGCCTGGAATGTCACAGGGGATATCTGGAGCTGCTGCTAAAGGCGGGTGGCACCATGGGGTAGGAGGAGGTGGCACTGGGGACCCCAGTGGGGGCTTGGTGTTTATGTGGCACTGCCAGCAGGACCCAGTGCCTCACCAAGCAGGGCAGGGTGACCCAGAGAGGATTGCAAGGTGAACTGAGACATTGGTCCCAACTCCAGCAAATGTTGCTCTACGATTCTGTGGCACTTTTCCAGGCTAAAAATACCCCTGGTGCTGGTGCTGGGGGTGGGCTCTGTGTGCAGTGGCTGTGAAGGGATGCTCTGTGCTGCAGAGCCAAGGGCAGCTGCACCATCCAGCTGGGGTGGCCCTGCCAGCAGCCATGGGGCTGCCCCTCCTGCTCCATGAGCAGCCAGGCGCAGAGGTCACCTCTCCTCTCGCTCCAGATGACCTGGCACCTCTCTCCAGGGCTGTGCCAGATGCAGCTGCTCATCCATCAGTCCCCAAAACACTGTGTGGGCACAGGGCATCCTCAGTGAGCACTCTGAGCTGTGTTTCAGCCCAGCACTGGGTTCTTTGCTGATCCCAGATCACTTAGGCTCACCTGGGAGCTCCTCAGGGGGTGGGATGTTGCAACTCAGCCCATTTTCCTAACGAGGAGAGGATTTTCCTCATTTTCCTCGCTTCCCTCAGCGAGGCCTGAGGATTCAGCCTGTCAGTGTGGCTGTGGAGCTGTTGCATGTGCTAAGGAAATGTGCTCCCAGACCCTGCACACAGCTGTGGGGGGACATCACTGGGCTGAGAGGGCACTTACCTGTCCCTGTGTGTCGGAGCTGCTGGGGAGCTGGGTTTGGAGGGGCTGGCTGGAGGGGGCCGGGTTGAGGAGCATCTCTGAGGTTTGGATGCAATCCCATCGTGGCAGGATCCAGCTGGGTCAGCCCCATCCCATTTCAGTGCCCTCCTGGCTCCTCTCTGTCCTTCCAAGCAGATCACTCAGAGCATCCTGGAGCCCCTGAGCACCTCCCCTGCAGGCTGGGAGGTTTTTCAGCTGTTGTTCTGAAAGCCATCAAAGAAAAAAGTCCCGTGCTTGTTCTCCAAAACCAGCCCCCTCATCAACAGGTGCTTATCCTCATCTGTCTAACATATTTCTGATATTTTATGGCAGGTTCTCAAGGAACTGTTTTGTGTACATCCCACCCATCACGTCCAACCAAATGACTGCCACCCTGGCCTGAAGACATGGACTGGATGGTCCAAACTTTCTTTTGTCTGTCCATTGGCTGCAGACCTTGTGTCTCCTGGCCCTGGTGGTGCTCTGCTTTGGGGACACTTTGTGGGTTGTATTTGCAGCTAGAGCAGGTGAGGAGGGAACTGCAGACAGAGGGAAAGCTGGAGCGATGGCACTGCCTGATCCTGTGACCTTGGCAAGCCAGCAGGATGAGCAGGGAGATTTAATTTAGATAAGTGTCAAGCAAGATTCTAGGGGAGAGCAGCAAAGCCTGGCACGGATTCCAAAACCCTCAGAGGACACCTCGCTTCCCCAGGCTGCTGGCCTGACCCCTGCTCTGGTTGTCTCCAGCATTTCCAGTGTGTCTGGAGAAAATCAACTGGACTTTGACACTGCAGGAGCCCTGAGCCCTAACCTCTGCCTTGCCCTCACCCACTGCAGCTCTTTGCCGTGCCTGAGCAGGGGAGGGGAGGAGCTGCTGTGCCAAATCAATGCCTCAGCTAGTGCTGGGCTAAGGGGTGGCAGTGGGGGAGTGGGAGCAGGGTCAGCGTGGTTCCCCAGTCCCCTCCCCATTTGGGGTACCCAGCTCTGAGCATCCTTGGCCACAGTTGCCATGGTGATGCACATCTCTCCCTGCAGCAGCAGCACTGGGGTTTGATGAGCTCTTTTCTAGCTTCCACAGCTCTCCTGCCCTCAGCCCCAGCAGTCTCCAAGCAGGAAAGCAGAAGGAGATCACCAGGAGCAGACCATGGGGTTGGGCTCTGTGCTATTCCCTGTAGGCTGCCTGCTCCCACCTCATTGGGTGGGACTGGCTTCATTTTTTCTTCAACTAGAGACCTCCAGGAGGAGCAAGTTTGGAAAATGGAACCAAAATGGAACATTTCACTTCAGGCAGCAAGTGCAGAGAAGAAAGAATAAGAAACCAGGCCCTGTGCCTTGTGCCCTCTGCCCTGTGCCCCTGCTGGTCCCCTGCACCTCAGCATGGCCTCTGTGGTGGAGAGGGAGGATTTATTCAGATGCAAATCCTCCCACTGCTGCCCAGATAAGAGCAGCAGCTGGTTCCAGGGGGAATATTGACTGTGGCAGAGCTGCCACGGTGGCACCCGCATCCCACAGAGCTGGTAGATGTCACTGTGCCAGAGAAGCCATGGCTGGGAGGGGACAGTGCTGAGTGCCACTCGGGTGGTGTTGGTCATGTGGCTGCAGAGGACGGTGCCATGAGGAGGCTGCTGTGATCCCAGGCTCATCCTCACCCTGTCCTCTGCCTCTCACTGCTATGGGCTCTGTGCTGTCTGTTCTGGGGCCCCTGCTGCAAGTGGCATTTTGGCAAAGCATCCCCTCTGTCACCACCTCACCACCCCCAGTGCGGCTGCTGGCACAGGAGGGGACATCACCTCAGGGAAAGTAATGCTTGGAGCCACAAAGGAGTCCATGGTCTGCAGAGCCACCCCAGAACCTCTGTGGTGTCCATGGGTTGTTCCCAGCTGGAGAGGGTTTTTGGCTGCTGTCCCCAGTCCAGTCTCTGAGAGCTGCCTGTGTCGGCAGCCCTGGGGAGAGGCAGTGGGTGCCGGGTGGGGAATATCTGCACCTCTCACAGCCACCTCCTGCTCCCACTGTTGGCTTTGCTCTCCAGGAAACACCACAGCACAGTCTCTGTGGCTCAGGCACAGGGAGAGCTGTGACATAATGCCACCCTGGGGCTGACACTGCTGTCCTTTTGCTGTCCAGGCCACTTGCTCATCCTTCCGGAGAGCCCTGCTGCAGCTGGCACCTGCTGGGCATCCTGCCAGCCTCAGGAGGGGGGCTCAGAGTGGCTGGGTCACACCCTGGCCCCTGGCCCCTGAGAGGGGCATCACCCTGGCATGTGTAGGGGCTGGGGCTGGCATGGGGACAGGTATGGGACACATCCTGGGCTCTAGAGGGAACTACAGGGATGGGCTCTCTCTGTGCAGGAATCCAACACTGCAGGCACAACCTCCACTGCTCAAGGGCTGTTCTGACTGACCCAGGACCCCCCTCTGCATCACTGGGCCTCCTGTGGGCTCGGGGAAGGTGTGGGACAAGTTTACACCTCCCTGGCTGTCTTTGGAAGCACATGAACTCACCTGAGCCACTTCAAATGAGTGCCCTGGGCAGCAAGAAATAAATGGGGACACCCCAGAACTGAGCCTGGTGCTGGCATTGCCTGCACCCCCCCCTTTACAAAGCCCACTGCAGCTTCACAGAGACAGAGCAATCCTGGGCTGTATTTGCTGTTCTCATATGCCATCCCCTCCAAGGAGGCAGGATGACATTTGTCTTTCCCTTCCAGGATTTTCTGAAAAGTAAATGAGAACAGTTCAAGAATATGACCCCACGAATGGCAGAGTGAGAGAGTAATGAACAGCCTGGAAAACATCAGAGTGAGGCATCTGTTTACCCTCCAGTAGGAAGGAAATCAAGGAGAAAGGCAGTGGATGTGAAAGGCAAATCTGCTGGAAAAGGAGCCAGGGGAAAAGAAATCACCTTCTCCACAAACCTGTAATTAATCTGAGGGACTCATTGCACCGAGTGAAAAGCTTTGTGGGAATTTCTTTTGAAATTAGAAACCAGACTAAGAAAGTTGTTTGTGCCACTGTATTATCCCCAATTTCTGCAGTAAATAACAGGGCTGTTTGGTGGATAAAAGGAGCAGTGAGCAGCCAGGAAAGCTCCCAGTGCCTGAGCTGTCCTCCCACCAGCTGGGCCCTGGATAAGGGCACTGCATGTGCCATTGCTGGTGCCTCTTGGGTGTACCCTGTGTTCTGCTGCCAGCAGCTGCCTGTTCCCCCCAGGCACAAACACAGCCTGAACACCTGCACTCACCTGGATGGCACAGCCTGTGAAAGGTGTGGGGACAGCAGTGAGGCTCCAGCATGGCAGGCAGCCTGCCCTGAGCACGGCTGGGCAGCTGGTGGTCCCTGCTGCTCCCCTAGCAGTCAGCCCAGGCACAGTGCACAGGCTGGACAAGAACTTCCAAACTGGAAAACTTGGTAGGTTTAAAAAGTCCTTGCAGAGGGAGCCATCAGCCAGAGACACCTAAACAGATGGGCAGAGCTGAGCATCTGCTCAGCTTCTCTGAAGGGTGACTGTGCGGGAGGTGAGCTCATCTCGGTGCCACCCCTGCTGGCCAGCACCTCCTGGCTGCCTCTGTGGTCCCACATAAAGTCTGGACAGGCAGGAGATGAGCGCTGGTGCCAGGTAGGTGGGCTCTGTCCCCAGGTTATCCAGCACTGTTTGTTGCACTGCCTGTGACCCTGCTTGCTGGGGAGGCTCCTGAGAGCCCCAGAGCATCCCTGGGGGGCTCAGGGTCCCACAGCTGAGGCTGGCACCCCCTACCCAGCCCTTTCTGAGCCTCTCCTCTCCTCATCAGCCCTTCCTCTGTCATGCAGCAACACTGGCCTGTCTGTCTGTCCTTCAGCACTCCTCCCCTGTCCTCTGACAGCCTCAACCAGCTGCTTCTTTTTTTTTTTTAAATTTAATTTTTATTAGCGCATTTTGCAAACCAGGAATACAAATAGGACAGTGAGGACAGCCAGCCCTGGGCATAGGGAGTGGGGCTGGCTCCAGAGGGAGTCCTTGGCATCCTGGGAGGAGACAGCTGGACAGATGCTGCTGGAGCCACCACAGCCTCCCCACGGTCACTGCCTCCTCTTAGTTTGGTCGGGGCCACCTGGGGAAACAGGAGATTTTGCACGGCAGGAAAATCCCTGCAGCTCGGGCTGGTTTCATCCTGCTGGTGAGGTGGGTGGTGGGTGAAGAGGAGAGTTAAAATCAGCAGCAGATGACAAGAAATTCAGCCTGACCGGGGAAGTGAATGGCTAAAAATAGCAGCAAGGCTCTCAGCTGTGACAAGATACGCTGGGGTTTCTCCTGATGACAGATGTATAATGGATTAGGGCACTGCACGTGCTGCTGCTGGTGTCCCTTGGGTGTAGCCAGGGCTGTGCCTGCGTTTTGGGGAGCAGAGTGGAGGGGCTGTGTGTGTTCTGCAGGGTCAGCACATGCTGATTTTGGCCTCTGTGCATCTTTGAAAAGCCAGCCCCACGCCCAGGGGAGTGCGGAAAATGAGGAGTGCAGGGAGTGCAGCCCCTGTGGGGCTGTAAGCAAAGAAATCGATTAGCAGGGAATACAAATCCTCCCTGGAACTGCAGGAATCCCCCTTCTCCCAGCTGGCCTCAGCCCAGGGAGGGCTGCCTGCATGCCCAGCATGTGCTGGGAGGGGGTAGGACAAGCAGGAGGCTGTCCTGTGCCATCAGAGTGATGGGACAAGTGTGACAGCCTGTGGTGATTGTGGGGGATGTGGCTGCAAAGGGACAGGGACAGGGACAGGGACAGGGACAGGGAGGATGCTTTGGTCCTCTGCCCCACATGTTCCTGCCTGCTTTTCCACCTCACTCCTTTGCCCTAAAGCATGGAGTGGCATGAACCAGTGGTGCCTGTGTGGCTGTCCCTTTGCCATTGATGTCATTTTCTTGTCCCCTCCAGCCCCAAGCCTGCCTTCCCCATTGCCCAGGGGAAGTCTTGGGTCTGAGCTGCAGCTGTGAAGAGAAAAATCCACAAAAATTCCAGAGAGTCCTTTCCACGTGGGGAGTGTATTTAGAGATGTGTGCCCATCCAAATACTTCATTTTGGTGCAGTATCTCTGCAGACCGTGGGTTCCTAGGGAAGGAAAACCCCCTCCAAGCCTTGCCCGTGTCAGCCTCCAGCACAAGGGGCAAAGTGTGGCAGTCCCAGGCTCTGTTAATGAGGGCTCTTAGCTCAGCCCTTCATTTCCCCAGGGAGTGGGGGCAGTTTTGGATGTAATTGATCACTGCCCAAGGGTCAGAACAAATTGCAAGGTGATCCATATTGATTAATAAGCACGTTTATTTTTACCAGCCTGGCGTGCTCCCCTCCTGGCTGGCAAACAGGGATGAGTCCTCCCTTCCCCACCCGAGAAGTAGCAGTGTTCTCTCTGGCAGGGACAAGCCAACAAGAGAACTTTGATGTGGGCTGGCAGGCTCCCTGCAGCTCCCCTGGGGCCTCATCCAGCAAGGGGCTGAGCTGCAGGATTGCTCTGAGCGTGCAGAAGCGTGCGGTTGGGTTTGCAGCAGAGGCTTTCACAAACTCTCCAGCTGAGATGCGAAGGGAGAGGGATGCAAAAAGGGTTTTCCAACATCCCCATGGGCACAGGTGGCCCCGGGGCTCTGGCCCCCATAGTGCAGGCACGGGGCAGTGATCGGGGTGGGCTGTGGGCTGCCCCACCCACCTCGGGGCAGGGTACCCTCCATGCTGCCACAGGAGAGGCAGCTTCAAACACTTTCCTGCACATTTTCTTCTCCCTCAAGCCTTAGAAATCTAAGGGGGGGATTTTTTTTTTCTGCTTTTTTTCTCCCTTTTCCCTGTCCTGCAGCCGTGCTCTGGAGCATCCATGGAGCACTACCAGGAGGTGGTGGGCTGGTCCCCACTGCCCCAGGGCGAGGGGGTTTCTATCCCACCTTTTGTCATCCACCTGCTGACAAAAAGTGCCTAATAGCCAAGAATTTTAAGCCACTTTGTGCAAAAATTGCAGTCCCTCTTAGCTGCTCACCTTGTGCCCAATGAGGTAAAACTCCCACTTCCCTCCAGAGTGTTCAGAAATGGCAGAGTCAGCTAGCCTGGAATTTCTGTGGAAACAGAGGGGCTGGTATGTTTTTGCCCCATGTCATATTTTATTCTTTTCCTCTTATGTTACATTTTATATATTTTATTTATGTGGGACTTTTAATGTAATACTTTTTCCTGCTGGTGGCTGGGGGGTCTCTCTGGGATTCCCTGGGATGCAGGCAGGGCTCTGCTGGTTTCTAGTGGCTGGAGGGGTTCTGGTTATTTCCAAAGGGGTGTTGTAAGTCTGACACCTTCCCATGGCCATTTCAAGGCCATCATGGCCAGGTGACATCACTCTCAGGCCGCCTGGGTGCCACCTTGGGAGCTAAGGGTGCCACAGTGGTGGCAGAGGCTCCCCCTGCTCTGCTGTCCCCTCCCACCCCACACCTGGCTGAGGACATCCACTGCCATCCTGCCTTGCAGTGGGAAACTGAGGCAGGGGGCAGTGCTGTGGGGCCAGGAGCTGATGTGGGGTGCAGTTGGCCACCACAAAGCCCTGGCAGAGTTTGCACAGATGCCCGAGTGGTGTTTCCCACCATGGGGTGGCTTTTTGGGTTGGTGGCGAAGCAGCAGGGTCCCCAAAGGGTGGCCCACCCTGTTCCTAGCTTGTCACAGCCCAGAGACTCCCCAGCCCAGCAGTGTCCCCAAGCCCAGGGACAGCCAGGCCCTGCCACCTCGCTGCCTGGCACACAGTGGGGCATTGAGGGACACAGCAGGGCTTTGTCCGCCCTGTGCCTGCCGGGAAGGGGCCGGTTGCCCTCTGCAGGCTCTCTTGGCCCTGTGCTGCCTCAACAGCTGCAGGGGACCAGGGCTACCCACGGGAATTGTGGCACCCAAGGGACCAGGCTGCACCTGCTACAGCCCCGAGGCCATGGGGACCCCGCCAGTGTCCCCACCAAAATGCCATTGCCCCACGGGGGTCACAGGGCTGGGGAAAGTAGCTGCAAGATTCCCATCAAAAGGGGGAAAACTTCCGGTTTGGAGCCCCCAAAGCTGAAAGCAGGTCCCTGGGATGGGGAACCTCTCTTCCCCACTGCCAGGGAATCAGGGAAGTGACGGGGGGACACCAGTGCTGTCCCACAGGGCCAGACTCCCACACTGCCTCAGTGGGCAGCTTGGACAAACACAGCCTGGGGGGGCTGGGGGATGTCCCTAGAGCCATCAGTGAGGGGGGACAACCCCCTCCCCTGCCCCCAGACTGCTCCCTTACGTGTGCAAAAGCCTTTTACCCCGGGCTGAGTGTGGCCATGGGGCAGCCCTGCCCAGGCACCCAGGAGCTGGCAGCCAAGGGGTGCTGGGGGGGCCGGGGAGGGCGGTCCCGGTCCCTTTAAGGGGGGTGGCTGTCACTCAGAGAGCCCTTTTCTTTGCTGGAGAGCCGGACAGGCACCCAGAGGGGGAAATACAGGGCGTGGGACCGCCTGGCAGGGGAGGGCTCCGCACACAGCACCGAAGCAGCAGAGTGGGCGCTCGGGGGAGTTGGCCAAGTCCAGCACGATGGGTGAGTATGAGGTGAGGGTGGGGGCCACCTGGAGAGCTGCTGCTGGTGTCTCTGGGGACTTTATCCCAGGGCAGAACCCACTGAAACTTTCCTCTGGCACCGGAGAGGTCCTGGTGACCCCCGTGTGCCAAGGGAGGATGCCATGGCATGGGAAGGGTGGCATTTTCTTTCCCAAGGAGGTTTTCTGTCCCAGTGTGCTGGGGTGCTGTCTGTGGGGGCAGATGCCATCCCCACAGCCTGTCCCACCTGAGCCCTCACCACATGGACTGGAGAGATGAGAGCTCCTGCCTGGGGCTGCCAGGAGCTGCGAGGTCCAGGCAGGGCACTGAGCTTGTCACAGCTCGTGATGGCACTTGTATGCCAGCAGCCTTGGGAAAAAGGAGGCACGCCTTGTGCCTCAGTTTACCCACTGATACAGCAGAGCTAATACTCACCCTGGGGTAACAGGGTGTACTCCTGGGGTACCAGGGCTGCTCTGTTCCCAGGGGTTCCTGGTGCTGCTGGCCCCCCGCCTTCTCCTCCTGTCTGCAGCACGTTGTTTGGCGCTGGCAGCAGCAGAGCCTGGGTACAAGGCTCGGGATTGTGTGGCACAAGGGCTCTTTCTCCCCTCCTTTCCCCTCCCCAGGCTTCCCCACTGCAGCTTCCCAAAGCAGAGGGGCTGTGGCAGGGAGCCCTGTTGCAACCCGGGACTCGCAGTCCCCTGGGAATGGAGCTGTTTGCTGGCCCAGAGTGGGCTCCTCTGTGCCATCTCCCAGGTGGCCCAAAATAAAACCAGGAAAGGCAAGTTGGGCCCAGCACCCTACTGGGTGCACAGGGCCACCTCTGTGGGTCCCAGCGAGGCTGGCAGCAGTGCTGGCCAGGATGAACGAGGCCCCCCCTGGATCTGCTGCGTCCAAGGCAAACAAGAGGGAGGGGTCCCAGCACTCCCCTATAGCGCTGCCTTTGTTTCCTGTTTGCTCTTGGCATGGGGCAGCCACCGGGGTGGCAGTGCCAGGACAATTCCCCATTGTCCTCGGTGCCACTGCACAACCTTGCTCCCAGTGGGGAGGGGAGAAGTGGCCAGGGCCCCACGGCTTCCATGTGCTCTGGGGGTGGAGATAAGCACTGTGGGGTTTGTGGAGAGACTGTGGGTTTGGTGTGGGTGCCTTTTTGGCATTCAAGGCAGAAATTCTATGCCCAGATGGGATATGCCCAGGCAGCCACTGTGCCCTGGGCAGTGGGGTGCCAGAGCCCACATCTTGGGGAAGGGGAGCAGCTTCCCTGCATGCAGGTGTCACACAGCCAGGGCAGCAGCTTGGCCCAGCGTAGCTGGAGCCAAATGCTGATGAGTGCAAACCCACCTGGCTGGCTGCCCCTAAAGCAGGCAGGAGACCAGCTGGCTGGGCACCTCCCAACCCAGCCCACTGGGAAACTAAGCCAAGACTCCTGCACGTTAGAGCCCCGACGTGCAGAAGGAGCAGGTGCCCATGGCCTCGCTGCTGAAAAAATCCAGCATTTAGGCACTCCAAGCAGCACACCGCCGTGTGTCCTTGCTTTCCCTGCCCACACACAGGTCCTGGAGGACTAAACCTATTACACAAGTGCTGTCATTTGTGGAACTAACACGGCTCCTTCCTACAAACACATCTGTCTACATAAAGGGGCGGCTGCAGCCAAGCTGCCTGCGGGGTGCCAGGCAAGGGGCAAGTGCCCAGGGTGCCACCTGGAAGTCCAGAGTGCTCAGGGTGTGTGCTGGCTCTTGCTGTGCTGCCCCAAGCAGGGCCACCTCGTTGGATCTTCCCTGGGGTCTGTCTGTGGAGGTGCTGGGTTCCTCTCCATCTTTGATGGCAAAATCAAGCTGCAGGCAGCTGGCATGGCTGCTGCCCGCAGCCGGGCTGTGGTGGCAGTGGGGAGCCCATTAGCAGCTTGTTTGCCAGGTCCCACTGGCATTATGCTGCATCACGCTCTATTTCCATCTGTTTGTCACAGGTCAGCATGGCTGGCTCGCCTCAGCTCCTCACAGCCCCTGTGCCCCACGCTGCCACCATCCCTGGGCACCCTTGGGTGGGCTTCTCAGCTGCTCTCAGGGGAGCTGCTGGGTTTGGCTCTATAGCACTGCAGTGGGTCATTTCTGGGGTTTTCCTTCAACCTGTTTCCCTCCTCCTGCCAGGCACCTTTCTCCTACTGCGCTTGTGCTCCTGAGCTGTAGGCTCCAAGCAATCCTTGTCCTGGCAGTCCCGTCCCACCTCACCTCTTTTCTCCACAGGTTTACTCGAGTGCTGTGCCAGATGTCTCATTGGGGCACCCTTTGCTTCCTTGGTTGCCACTGGCCTGTGCTTCTTTGGGGTAGCGCTGTTTTGTGGCTGTGGGCACGAAGCCCTCACAGGCACTGAGCAGCTCATCGAGACCTACTTCTCCAAAAACTACCAGGACTATGAGTTTCTCATCGATGTGTAAGTACCCTGCTGCAAAGCACCCTCCTTGTGCCAGGGCCCCTCACAGCTTCATCCTGCTCTGTGCCAGGCTGAGGTGTCTGGCTGGGCTAGCCAGGGCCAGGCTCTCACCTGGGCACCAGGGAAACCCCAAGCTGCCTTTGCCCATGGCTCCATGGCAGGGTCCAAGTGGCCACTTGTTTTCATTTCACACCAGTTTTTATCTGACCCTTGCTAGGTGTCCTGGGTAGAGCTGGACCTCTGCACTGGGTAGGTATGGAGGATGTGGCAGAGTCAGTGGCAGCTTTACTCACCACAGCTTTGCCCCAGCTTGCTCTTCTTGTAGCTTCACCCTCTGCTTTGGTCCCCTTGGGGCAGCATGGGGAGGGAAAGTCACAGCGGCCAAGCTGCCACACACAGGGCTGAGCTCTCCAGCACCACCCCAGCACCTGAGCACCCCTCCTCTCCCCAACAGCATCCACGGTTTTCAGTACTTCATCTATGGCACAGCTGCCTTCTTCTTCCTCTATGGAGCCCTGCTGTTGGCCGAAGGCTTCTACACCACCGGTGCCGTCCGGCAAATCTTTGGGGACTACAGGACCACCATCTGCGGCAAGGGCCTCAGCGCAACGGTAACTGGGGGCCCGAAAGGGAGGGGAGCGCGAGGCCCCCAGCGAGCGCACTCGTGGCAGCGGGTGTGTCATTGTTTGGGAAAGTGGCTAGGACATCCTGACAAGGTGATCTTAACCGGGGTTTGGCACCCCTTCGCGCGCCCCAGCGGGTTCGCCACGCTCGGTGTGGCCAAAGGGCAGGAGGCTGCGGCCGTCCGGGTTTTGGGATATCCCAAAGGGAAGCACAGCCCTGCTGCCCTCCCCCAGGCCTGCTGTGTTTTCTGGGGATCAAAGGAGCCCAAATGGTTACACTTAATAAAACTGCTCTGTGTTTAAACATCGGCAGGGAGAGTTGGAGCATCCCTGCAGTGCTGGCAGCTCAAAGCTCTGTGGCACTCGGTACCCCTGGGGTCCTCTATTCCTTGGTTTGTCCACTCTGCTATGCTTGGGAATCACGACAAAGTGCTGGCAAACGGATCCTGTGGCCTGGGGGAGCAGAGGGGCATGGCTGTGGTTCCCTCAGGGGCTGGTTGGGGTGGCACCATGGAGGGAGGGCAGGAGAGCCACGCTGACCCGCCAAGGCAGCTTTTGCAGCTGCCCTTCTGCAGAGACAAACCTTGCTTGGCCGTGGTTTCCCACCCCCTAAACGCGGCAGCCATCCTGCTGCTGCGGGTGACCCCCATGCACGCACAGCCGGGTGTGAATGTGGGACTGGCACTGGTCCTGTGAGCTGCAGGAGCCCCTCAGCTTGGGCTGCTGTCCTGTGCTGCCTGCCTGGGGACACGCTGGGTCTGGCAGGCGGTGCAGAGCTGGGTGCAGGCAGCATCGCAGTCCCCCACCTGCCCCACGCCCTCCCCTGCCTGGGGAACCTCGCGCTCCCCTGTCCGTGTCCTCGGCCACTTGGTAACCACGGCTCTGCCCGGGTTTGTCCTGCCCCCTGCAGTTTGTGGGCATTACCTACGTCCTGACCATCATCTGGCTCCTGGTGTTCGCCTGCTCTGCTGTGCCTGTCTACATCTATTTTAACACTTGGACCACCTGCCAGTCCATTGCCAACCCCACCAAGACCTCGGCCAGCATTGGCACCCTGTGTGCGGATGCCAGGATGTACGGTGAGTGCTGGGCTCGCCACCCAGGAGCCAGGGCTCAGGGCAGAGGAGAGGGGATGGAGGGCAGGGCCCAGGAACGTTGGGTGGGATAAAGCAGGGCAAGTGCTGAAAAGCCCCAAAATGCTGAGGGTTGTGTCACAGGTGGCTGCAGGAAGCTGAGCAAGGAAGTCAGCTGTCAGCCATGCCCCACTCACCTGGCTCCCACATCTCCACAGGTGTCCTGCCCTGGAATGCTTTCCCTGGCAAGGTGTGTGGCTCCAACCTGCTCTCCATCTGCAAGACCAGCGAGGTGAGTAACTCCTGCCACCTCTCATGTGCTCCCCTCAGTGTGACACCTTGACTCTGGCCTCCCCAGGCAGCACATGGGACCCCGTGAGCTCACCCTCCTCTTCCCTTGCAGTTCCAGATGACTTTCCACCTCTTCATCGCAGCCTTCGTGGGGGCAGCTGCCACGCTGGTCTCACTGGTGAGTCAGTGCTCCCCCTGCCCAGCCGTCTTTCTCCGCCTGGCAAAGATGTGGGGGAAAAGGACAGCGAAGGTGGTGGGCATGGATGGGACAGAGCCTGTGCTCGTGTCATTTTCTGGCACGTAAGTGCAGATGGTGAATCCAGGTCATAATGCAGAGGTGGCTGCAGGAGGGGTTCTGGAGAGGCTTTAGGAGACTGCCTTGTCTCCTGCTGCCAAAGCAGAGTCCCCTGCCTTTCCCATCTCTCCTCTTGCTTTACACCAGCGGCACGACGCCGCGGAGTCCCGACGGTGCAGCGGGGCTGTGGGGCTCTGCAGGGCACTGCTCTGTTGGGGTGTGGGGCTGGGGGGCTGCCCCCTCGCTCACTTTCTTCCTACCCACAGCTCACCTTCATCATCGCTGCCACCTACAACTTCGCAGTCCTCAGGCTGATGGGCCGAGGCACCAAGTTCTAGCCCGCGCAGCGGAGCCCAGCCAGACCAAACGCCCTTCTTTTGTCTAACCCCGAGGCTTTAACACTGCAGCCACCTGACACCAGGTCTCCTGCGTTAACTCTGCCTTTGCTGATGACTCCCCTCCTCTTCCTCCTTCACATCCATTGTGCTGAGCGTGACCAGGAAGGAGAGCTTCCCACCAATGGACGCCTCTTCATGCACTTTTCTCTCGTTGCTCATCCGTAACCGGTTCGCTCCAGAGCCAAGCCCATCAAAACCAGCCAGAGAAGAGGAGGGACTTCTTCCAGTGTCCCAGTGTTGCCTAGGGATGAGCAAAGGCCTTCAAGCTCCTGGGAGGAAGAAATACATGCAGGTTGCTCCATGAGCAGCAGGAGGCTACCTAGAGAGAAAAGGAAGTTGGCTCAGTCCTGGTACCATTGCTAGAGACTCTCCTGGAGCTGTCTGCTGTCACCACCCATGGATGGAGAATAAGAGAAGGATTTTTTTTCCCTTAGCAGAGAAAGATGAATTTAACCTAAATCGCCTGCTGCAGCCACGGCAAAGGGAGTTCAGGGCAAGGATCTTCCCAGTGTGGAGAAGAGAGTGCTGATCCCAATGCTGATAAAGCCCTAACCCAGCTGCCCCTATTAAAGCCTAAAGGAGTTTGGTGTCTGTAGACAAGGGGGACTCTTGGCTTTACCCTCCAGGCAGCAGAGAGGCAGCAAATAGGTTTGACTGAGGAGGGGACACCTCTGCACCAAGCCTTGGGAGCGTAAAACCAGAGCCATCCCTCCGTAGGCAGGGGATAACCCTCGGGACCGCGTGCCTTGCCTGCCCTGCCAGTGCCCTTCACAATGGTGCTCTACTCTGGGGTGATGTCTGCTCCTCTAACCCCCGCTGCACAGGAGAGCTTGGCTCGCTTCTCCCCCTTGTCAAATGTAACTGCTCCTCCTTCCGTCCCCCTACGTCCCCTCACTTCTTTTTCTGCAAGTCAGGACAGCTGTCTTGTGCCTGTCAGGGTGGGAGGGACTGGCGGCATCTGGCTTCCAGGTGAAACCCATGGAGGAATTGAGGAGGGAAGGAAAGGTGGTGGTTTGGGGGTCACATTCGCAAACACAGCCTGTCTCTGCAATCCAGATCCTTTCTGGTGCCAGTCTTTTCCCACGGAGAGGGGTAGGGGGCAAGGGGTTGGGTGGAGACCTCTCCTCCATGACTGTTCTGCAGCTGGAGGAAAAGCTCTCTGGCTGGGTCCAGCCAGACCTTCAGAAGTGCTGTTTCCAGTCCTCCTTGACAAGTGGTGATTTGTTTTGCTCTCCCTGCCTCTCTTCTTAATGCTAATCTTTGTGTTTATTTATTGGAGAAACAACTTTCAGTGGCAGACTGTAGCTCCATCTTGCATGGATTTTTTTTTTCATGTCTGTATTATTGTTATATATATTTTTAAGTGCTGGTTTCAGCAGGGGCAAGGATAAGGAGGCAGATCTGCTGAGCAGTGCATTTGAAGGATCCTTGCCACCAGGAATGCTGAAATAGGTTGGCCAGGCTACCAACGCACACGGGAAGGGGAGGGGGGAGATGCCAGGAGGGGTGGCAGGGTGAGGAGAAGCCAGTCAAGATCTGGAAATTCACATCAATGCTATCTCTCTTGGGGGTTTGCTGGGAGTTTTTTTTCATATCCATTTAACAAAAAATAACCAGGTCCTCCTTCCCACCCTTGTCCCCAGACCCCACACACGCACACACACATACACACAGACACACACACAACACAAAAAGACTTAATCAACTGAAAGTGTTTCCTTCATTTCTGATCTAGAATTTCAACTTGTTAACCAGCAATAAAAAGGAGCAAGTTTTTAGAGACTTATCTTACAAGATGTATTTTATAAAAATTAAAGAAAATACATTAAAATTAAGAACATTCTGAATAAGATGTACGTCTGCCTGTCCATTTGTTGTGCTGGCTTTCCTACCTCCCACTCCCAACAAGAAAAAAAAAGGGGAGGATCTCCAGGAAAAGGGAGGCTGCAGAGGAGAAGGTCTCAGAGGAGCAGCACTTATTGACCCATGTGTGTGCCAGCAGCCCCTGCAGAGCTCTGCCCACTCCAGCCACGAGGTTCATAACTCTGACTTCAAAATCATTGTTCCCAGCTGGGAAGGGGCCATTAAAACCTTTTATTTCTCCTCCAGCCACCCTGAGGAAAGCTAGGGTCTTGCAGCAGCTGCTTGCTTGTGTTTGATAGTGCTGCTGCCCTTTAACACTGGGCCCACATGCTACCAGCCTCTGCTATGTCTCCTCATGTAGCACAACAAAACCACAACAAAACTAACAGGACAGCTCAAGCCAAGCTGGCTGGCACTAAAGCAGCATGTGTGGGATGAACACGGCCAGGGCCATTCAGGGTGGGCGATTCTCTTGCTTGCAGAGAGCCCTGTGTGGAACAGGATGGTCTTGTTCAGGCACAGGGACACACTGGGCTGTCACAGAGCCCTGCATGTTCTGTCTGTGGCTCTTTGGTGGCATTTGCTGCAGGATTGTTAACGATGTGCACAGTGCTGGTGCTTGGGAGGGCATCAGCTGCTGTCTTTCTGCCCCAGAAAACCCTTAGGTGCATCTTTCCACAGCAGCTGCTCAAAAAATACTGATTCTAATGCTCTTTCTCTCAGAAATCTCCCCAGGACTTGTGCTCAGGGACCTCCAGGGAGTGAGGCCACAGAGGGATGCCCCCAGCCCCACATGCCTATCCAAAAATTGCAGATTTTAGGCACAGCCACATGCCCAGGAGTGGCAGGGTAGGACCTCCACAATGGGACTCTAGCCCAAATCCCACTCCACCCTCTCTTCCCTGGCTTCAGCCCCCTCAGACCAGGCAGCAAAGTTGCCCATGCAGCCTGGCCAGGGGAGGTTTAGCTCATGTACTGCTGCTGCCCCAGCTCAGTGGCACAGCTCTGCCTCGCCCTGGCTGACAGAAACCCATGGGGCTGCAGCCAGCATCAATGGGGCCCTTTGTTCCCTGCGTTCCCAGATGCCATCACCCTCCTCTCCCCATGCTGAAAGGGTCCTGTGTGTGCACAATCAGCCGCTGGGCAGGAGCGAGCCGGGGAACAAAACACCATCTCTTTCCCCTGGCAGAGACTGATGCCCCCCCGGCCGGGGTGAGGGCTGGAGACAGCGAGTGCGAGGTAGTGTGTGAGAGCAGCCAGCAAGGCCAGGGTGCCGGGCAAGTCCGAGGGCCAAAGGACACGTGTAGCCTCATCAGGTGTGCGCTTGGCCGCGTCCCTGCGGGGACACGGGACCTGCCCTCACAGCTCCTTTCCTGGGCACCCAGCGCCCTCCAGGAACTGGCTGAGAAAAGACAGGGAATAAGCTCTGCTTCATACCAAAACCACAGCTCTGAAAACCGGCCCATCAGGAGAGCTCCGAGCAGGGGACCCAGTGCAATCACCTGTTTTCCCTTATCTAGCGGCTAAAATGTAGCTGTATTTTGCGTCCGCGAAGGCTGGACCACAGAAAGGGACCCTGGAGCAAGTTCCGTGGGCTGGCTTGCTGGCAAGAAGGCGAGGTGATTCCCATCCCTCCATCCTGTGCCCTGCCGCCCCGGGAGACGGCCCTGTGTGCCTTGAGGAGAGGAAATCAGAAGGGAGGGGATGGCGGCACCCAGGGGTGTTGGTGATGACCGCGGCTCCGCAGCCCTGCGTTCAGGCAGCCCCCAAGGGCGAAGGGCCGCCGGGCTGATGCTGCTCCCGCATCCCCGGTCCTGCGGCTCCTCCCCGCGGCCGTCGGGTGCAGCAGCGGCTCCTCGGGCAGCGAGGAAAGCGGCAGCGACCCCCGTTCCCCCCGCAGCCCCGGTCTCCGTCCCTGCGCTGCCCGGCCTCGGCTGACGATGCTTCCTGGGGACCCCTCCGCGGAGCCTCCGGAACACAGAGAGCCCATCAAAATCATCATCAAAGGCTCACTGCTCTTAGCACGGATTTGGACTCAGCCCTGGAAAGGCTGCGTAGGATGATGTGCTGGTTGCAGCAGAGCTGCTTTGGACAGCCATGCCTGGCAAGCAGCTCTGCCTGCCAGGGCCATGGCATGGTACTGACACCCACCCACTCTGGCTAAAGTCCTCTCCTGCATCTGATCAAACACCCAGCTGCTTTCTCTCCAGCTCTGCACGGTCCAGCTCTGCCAGGGAGATGTCTGAAGATGAGGAGGGAATAGTAAGCAGAAAGTCAAAAAATCATAGAATGGCCTGGGTTCAAAGGTTAACAATCATCCAGTTCTGACCACCTGCCATGGGCAGGAACAACTTCCACTAGACCAGGTTGCTCAGAGCTCCGTTCTGCCTGGACTTGAACACTTCCAGGGATGTGGCAGCCACGGCTTCTCCAAGCAACCTGTTCCAGGAGTCCTGTACCTGCACGTGGCCATGTGCACCAGCCACCAAAGCACCCCAGGAAGTCACGAGGAAAGAGCTGCTGCTCCAGCCATGCAAGCACTGCAGCCAGGGGATATCTCTGTCCATCTCTTGATTGCTTTTGCAAGAGCAATCACCTCAGCGGGTAATCCACCACTTCACAGATTAGCCCAGTCTCCCTGTTAAGGGACTCTGACTCACCTGTGGCCTTCAGAGAACCACTGATGGAGCTGCCACCACCTCCCACCTGGGCCATGCAGAGTGCTCCTTAGCCCAGAGGAGAACACACCAGTGCCCCAGTGTCAAAGCTGTCCTCAAGCCCCTGTTTGGAACTGGAGCTTGGAGAAGGGCTCAGAGGTTCCTAAAGAGGCATTTTTAAGTGTTTATTCTTTCTGCTCAACCTCAAATTCACACAGTAATATGCTGCATCCAGAGATCCCTTGAATCTCCTCAGAGTTTACTGCCTTGAGGAGCAGCTGCACTCAGGGAACACCCCTGGCCACCCAGAGAGCAGGCTCAGGACATCTGCAGCCACTGGTGCTCCTCTGAGAGTGGTCCTTGAGGAGAATCCAGTCTCCTCAGCCCACCACCAAGTAGCTGCATGGCCTTTCAGGGGCATTACCTGGCCCAGAGCAGCAGAATTCTCAAGAGGTCCACAGGAGAGAAAGATGAATGGGATCAGGACACTCCTCACCCTTCCTCCTCTCCAAACACACTGGGATATGATACAGTATCTGTTCCACACAGAAGCAGCTCATTGCTTTCCTTTGGAAACACTCCTTTGCCCTCCAGAGATCCACCCTCTCCCCAGCCCATGACAAAATCTACTGAGCCCTCTGACAGACCCTTCCTGACATGAGGCAGCCTCACCCAAACCCCACAGTGCTTTCAGGCCAGAGCTATCTTCCACCAGCGTTGACTGTGTTTTCAGCTGCCTTTTGAAATGGCTAAAGTAAGATGTTGGAAGACCACAGATACTCCAGCCCAAATTAAAATGCACAGTTTCCAAGGACTTTGAACCCTACACTGCCTCCAGGAATCATGCACAGTGCAAGCAGACCTGGGAAGAAAATAAACTAAAAGGTTCTGCCAAAAGAAACAGCAGGCACAGGCTCTGCAAACACAGAGAAAGCCTCCCAAAATAAGCAGCCATCCTGGCAGAACAGCGAAAGAGAACAGTCCCCATATGCTGATTTCCTTCTCAGCATCCTATGGAAATCATGCCTGGTTAAAACCCCCTGGAGCCAAAGGAACCAGTTCCAAGATCACCGGAAGAATTCACAGGAAAGTACCGGACTTGCTGCTGAGCCCAGGCTGAGAATTTAAGATGTAGTGACAGAAGGAAGCCATGTGGAATATTTCTGTTCTGAAACTGTTTTCTGATTCTCTTGAAAAGACAAAACTGGTCACTGGATTCAGCTGTTGAGTTCTGATCCTTCAGCTCCTGGGCCAGGAAGAGACACAAAGGAATATCGCTCTGAGCCCTTAGTGACTTCTCTCTGCCAGATGCTGTAACTAACCAGTCCTCAGAAGAACTAAAGCTGACCTGAACATTGATAAACTGAGAAAGCAGCCACTTCCCAAACTCACTTCAATACATCCATGTTTTATTTGCTTAAATAAAGGTAGAATCTTGGTTTTACAATTCCAGTTCTGTAGCAATAGCAACAACCGCAGCAGCATGGGTGGACACAGAGGAAGGGATGGCTGTTGGCACTGAACTTGCAACAGAGTTCAAAATCCTGGTTCCTTTGGGAATTGTGCGTTTCATTTAAAATTAATTAAACAATTGAAATATATTATACTCCACCTTAAAAAAAAAACAACCCACACAAGCCTAATATAATAGGGGGTTTTAATATAAAAAGAAGTCAATGATCCAGTGTCTGTTGGAAATAAAAGGTGCTAAGTGACATGTGCATGCACAGGGTGCTGCAAACAGCTGCACATGTGCCTCCTGCACCGTGGCATGCTGAATCTCTGCCTTCTTCCATAGGAAGTGCCAGATGCCAGGAGATCCATGGGGAAGTGGCAGTTTCACCTGCAGGGAGCTCCCTCGGCAGCCACCCTGGCAGGGCCAGCCAGCACAGGGGGGCTCGAGTCCGTTCTGACCCGGAGCCCCTGTGCAAACCAGCTCCAGGGAATGAGGCTGCTCAGGGATGGAAACTGGAACCACAGGTCACAGAGCCTGGGGAAGGAAATATCAAGCAGTGCTAATGAAGAAAAATCTAGAGGCCTCAGGAGGTCAGACATGGTTAAAAAACAGCAACAATAACATCCTGTAAATCTCTTTCACCTACCTACAGAGGGAAAACCTTCTCCATAAGGGACCTGTTTTTCCAGAGACAACAAGAGCTGCCTAAACAGCATTCACTCCTTATGAATGCAGCTCTTCAGGCCTGTGTAGAAATTAGATCCCCCTAAAGCATTAATACTCCAGTCTCTTCCATTCACAGTTGCCCTGCAGAGAAGGGCAAGATCTCCCTGGGTTACCCCAGAGGAAATGGGGGAATGCTCATGCTCTGCATGCTCAGAGACTATGCTCTGATGGGGACAAGCTGCCAGCACAGGGCAGAGACTGCCCTGCTCTAAAGCACAGCTTAAGGGAGGGTTGCTTGATTTGAGCTACAAAATTTACCATCCAGCAGCTGATCACAGTGGGAATCACAGCCAGCAGATACGTGCTCAGAGCAGGCTCCTGCATGCCTGTGGGCAGTCACAGCTTTGGCCAAAGGTTTGCATGGGAGGCTGCAGGGCACGAGGTTTGAAAGGCAAAGACAGCAGTCAGCAAGCTCATCTCTGCTACACAGCCAGCCTGGGACTAACACCTAGCAGAGGGCAGGAGATGGGAGCAAAGCCTTGCATCCCTTCTAGAATGTTCCTTGGGCCCTCCACTCCCATTTTTCAGCCACCTTGAAAAGAGAAAGTGCTGCAGCTTTATACCCACTGGACTGAACACAGCAGTCAGTTAGCCAAGCAGACACTTGACCAGTCTGTCATAGGAATTACAGATAAAACATCCTGGATTTCCCATGAGGGATCAAGGGCCAGGCTGATGGCATGGGCTAGCTGTGCTCAGCAGCACTGTGCCTGACACAACAGGTGAATGGCTCCATGCCGCAGCATTCAGATGGGAACATCCATGCTAGAGCAGCTGAAGGCATGGCTCTGCCAGCTAGTGGGGCACAGTGGTCACTGGTGCCAGACTGCAGGTAGGTTTAACAGCTGACTGTGCATGAGTCCCCCAACCACCTGCACACCTAGGAGACAGCCCACCCACCTGCCATCTGGTCTGCTAGAGCACATCACCTCAACACAGTGATTACTTGTGGCAGAAACCAGCTGAAGTGTCACCCTCCAGATCTCCTGAGTAACCCTTTAACATGACCCAGTGAGCATCCACATCAGTGTTTTTCACTCAGGGCTTCAAGGCTGAGCTTCCACAAGAGACAAGGAAACATGTATTAAACAACAAGCAGACAGTCTCTCCAAAAAATAACACTCACACAAGACAAAGGTGAGGAAAACCAGACCAGAAATAGGCAGCTGTGAAGAAACAATGCTGTCACACTGAAACACAGGCCCATCCCTCCTTCATATGTTGCTTCAGGTTAGAGCTCTGACAATTCTCATCACAATTCAGCCTCAGGACACAATGCACTTATCCCAAACAACAGACACACATCCCAGCCATTTCACTATTTGGTTTTCTCACAGTCACACAGGCCAGAGTCTTTACAACAGGTTTCGTTCAGTATGCTGAGTGGGACTTCCTTTGGCAGTATGGTCATGAGTGGGTCTAATATTTTTTTTAGTTCAGGACTAAAATACTTCAGTGTCTAGGATGCTCTCAGCTTTGCTCTGCAGGCAGTTCTTGGTACAGAACAAACCCCTATTGTCTTTAGGGAATTTAAAGGACTTTAACTCAGCCCTTTAAACCTGTTAAAACAGGCAGAGATGGAAGCAAGACTACGCTCGCATGCTCTGTTAACAGCTCCCTCCTGCAGATACATGCTCTGTGCCTGAAAACTCCAGGCAGGATTCAGATGGTGAGGCTGCAGCTCCACAGTGAGCAAACCACCTCTTGTCCTTGTGGCCACTCTCCTCAGAGTGCCCCAGGGCTGCCCAGGTGGGTTCTGATCCAGCTGCTGGCTCGACCACTGCTCCCAAAGCAGCAGCCACTCTCAACAACAGGAAGAGCCTGATTTGGAGCTGGAGTTCAGGTCAATGGTGTGGCCCAGCATGCAGTGCTCCAGCTGCTCCTCCACCGCCAGCACCTGTCGCACGGCTTCCTCAAAGGCCACTGTTACATTGGTGTCATCCTTGGCACTAGTCTCCAGGTATGGATAGTTACCATTTTCCATGCACCAGGCCCGGGCTTCCTCTGTGCTCACCTGTCTCTCCAGTTTGTCTATCTTGTTGCCCAGGACTACAAATGGGAAGTGTTCAGGGTCTTTCACATCAGCATAATAGATAAACTCCTTCTGCCAGTTACTGAGGTTCTCAAAGCTCTGCCGGTCATCCACGCTGAAGGTCAGCAGGCAGCAGTCTGCCCCCCGGTAAAAGGGTGTCCGCAGGCTCTTGAACCTCTCCTGTCCTGCAGTGTCCCAGATCTGGAGGGTCACAAAACGCCCGTCCACCTCCAGGTCCCGGTTCAAAAACTCCACCCCAATCGTGTGGAACGCCTGCGAGTCAAACTTGTTGGTGACGTACCGATTCATGAGGGAGCTCTTCCCAACTCCACCATCTCCAAGCAGAATGACCTTTAGGAGCAAGGACTTCCCACTCATTGCAGCAGGAGGGGCAGGGTAACAAGGCAATCTGCAGGGTTCAGAAATAGTACAAAACAGCCATTTGACTTGTGGGTTCTGCAGAAAGACATGCAGAGAACAGAAGATGGTATCTGCATCCCCATTTCTGAAGTTTTGTATATAGGAGGTGGTGTCTCTTTTTAGAGACATCTTATTATCCTAATTTCTCTTATTAGACAATTCAGAGCTGGGAGCTGGACAAACTTTCAGGCATTCAAGTCCTCCATCAGGTCCAAAATGGATGCAGCACACGACCCCCTTAAGTGCAAGGTAAAAACAACTGCTGAGAGTTGTGGGTCTAATACACCACTTTCAGTGAAAACTCTGTATCAGAAAGCTTGTTCCATTTTTCCAAACACATCAGCACTATTTAAAACATCTCTCTGGGCCTGCATCCAGCGAGGCTATCACACAAATAGCAGAATCACCAGGGGTGGCCATCACCAGGCCTTCCTTTCCACTGTACCATCACCAGCTAAATTTTCTCCTCTCTGACTTGCTCTACTGAAAGAATATAATAGATGTGCAGGTCTAACATCAACACAAGTAATTTGTCAAGCCAGTTCTTAATCACCCTGAGGATGCTGACTCACCTTGCCAGCGGAGCTGCGCGTGATCTCCGTGGCTCGGAAGGGGTTTCCCAGGCACAGGGACCAGCTGCTCTTTGCTGGCAATGCCTGTCACAGCCTAGTTTGCTCAGGCTCAGCTGCAAGTCCACATTGCAACAACCCAGACACCACAGGTTCCTTAGTCAGCAACCTCAAGGCCAAGTGCCAGTGCATCCTCCCCCTCCCAGGGACATTCTGCAGGCTAAGGTAAAGGCCTGACAGGGAGTAAGAGGTTTGTTTGGCTGTTGTACTGTACCTGCTCTGTCTCCAGGACTGTCCAGGGAACACCCTCCTCCAGTGTACCAGTCACTAAAAAACAAACATCAGTCATCAAGGTTATCAGAGCTGCCCTCATTGTCTTTCAGTTTGTGATGCTCACCAAGGATGAAGAGCAGAACTCTTGAAACCTGCACGTGCAGTACTGGCTGGAGTAAAACGGCAAGAACAAAACACTGAGGAGTTTCCCTTGCCCTGAGTGAAATGGAACACAGCCCATTTCTGGCCAGGGCAGAGCCAGTACAATGTACATGCTTAACCCCAGGTAAGAACAGAACAAACTGAAGGAGCTCTGACATGAGAGCACAGGCTGTGCACCCTGTGTCTTCCCCCAATCCAGGGGATGATAATAACTGTGATCTGTTTGTCCTGACTATTCACACACCCTGGAATCTGATTTGAGGACTGAACATGCACCTGAATTTGAAAGTGAGCCAGCTGGTAACAGCTTGGTATGAAAAGACACGGAGCATGCTTACACCTGCTACCAACATTCCTGGGAAGGGTGTGGATGAGTAGTGCTACTTAGTGATGACATCTCCAACCCACTGAAGCAAGAGCACATGGCACTGCTCAGATCAGCACTCCTACTCCTTTCAGGCCAAACCTTGCTTTCTGCCTTAATTTCAGGGGGTGCTGTTCAACCTTGATTCTGCTCTTTTTGCAGAAAGTGCTTACCTTTCAAACAGTGCCTACCACAAAGCCAAAAGCAGAAACTTCTGCTTTAAATGAGTTTCTGCACTTTCTGCACAAAAGGCTCACAAATTTCACTTCCCTGCACAGAAACATCTCTGACCAAGCACAGCTAAGCTAACCTGATGGGCTATTTGAAGAGCAGCGTGTGACCCAGTAGTTTTAAAGCAAAGACCTAAATGCAAATGTCAGAAGAGATAAACAGGAACTGTAGCACAGGTCCCCACAGCCCATGGCTTAGGGGAAGTCCCACCCCGTGAGCAGGTGTTCAATACCCTTGTTCCTTTCCCAAACCTTCCCGAGGGGTATTAAAGACAGTCACTGTCACCAAAGCTCCTCCTGGCACAGGCCATCAGCCCCCGAGTAGAATTTCTGTTTAGAAATGCTCTGTTAGCAAGTGACTCTTTTTAAAAATGACTAATAGCTTATGTCGGGCTGCTCCAGAGCCTGCAGGTCAGCACGCTGCCGGCAGCCGTGACACAGCCTTGACATCGCCAGCCCCATTACGAGCTATTCGGGAGGCTGAACCCCACTGAGGCAGGGCCGACCCGGTCCCGCAGGGCGCCAGCACCTGTGTGCAGGTACCAACAGCGAGGTGGGCACACCGGGTCCGACTCCCCCCTTCTCCCCAGGCCCCGGCTCGGCGGAGGCGAGACCCTCCAGCAGGTCGCATCCCGCCCCACGGGAGCGGCCAGGGAGGTGCCCGCAGCCAAGCAGCAGCACTGCGAGGAGCCCCCTCGGCACGTGCCAGGGTGAAGGGGCGTCTTTGCAGCTCCCCCTCCGCGGGTACCCCAGCCAGCGGCGGCGGCGCCGGGCCCGCCCTTACCTCACCCTCACCGCCCTCCGGCCGCCGCCGCCNNNNCCTCCTCACGGTCCTGCATGTCCCTCCTGTGTCCTCTCACGGTCCTGCATGTCCCTCCTGTGTCCCCTCACGGTCCTGCATGTCCACCCTATGTCCCTTCATGATCCCGCATGTCCTCCCTGTGTCCCCTTACGGTTCCGCATGTCCTCCCTGTCTCCCCTCACGGTCCCGCAGGTCCCCCCTGTGCCTCCTCAGCCCCCTCGCAGCCTCACCTGTGCCTCTTCGCTGCCCGTCCTGGCACTCCTCAATATCCCGTTCCCTCAGTGTCCCCCTGTGCCCCGAAGTCCCTCACTGCCCGCCCTGGCGCTCCCCCAAACAGTCCCGCATGTCACCCCGCAGCCCCTCACAGTATCCCCGTCGCATCCCATCCATGCTGTGGATGGGAGCATGTCCCCACTGTGGCCCGCAGCCCCGCGCTGCTCGCCCCTGCCACTCTCCTCAGTCCCCTCTGTCACCCCTCACAGTCCCCGCGTGTCCCCTGCCCTCAGCATATCCCCTTAATGCCAGTCCCTGTCATTTCCCATCTCCTGTCTCCTCATGTCGCACCACAGCCCTCACCACTCTTCCCTGTCACTCCCCTCACAGTCCCCCTTGTGCCCCCTCACTGCCTGCCCCTGTCACTCCTCTCATAGTCCCCTCGTCCCCACTGTGTCACTTCAGCGACAGCTGCCTGAGAGAGCAAGACTCCCCCACCCTCACAACTGCCCATGGGACCAGGAGCGAGAAAGTCTTTAAGAAGGTTTCCGGGGAAGAACAGCTGATATAGACATTACAGAGAGTTGAAGGGGAAAACTGTGGCAAGATCTCACCAGCCTCGCCCAGACGGAGCAGAGGGAGGGGGAAACCAGACCCCCAGGTGGCTGCAGAGGGGTTTCGGGGAGCAGCAGCCACTTGTGTGTTCCCCTATCATTGGCATCATCAACTCTTCTTCCTAATTGTGTCTGGTGTTCACCAAGATACACCTTTGAAACTTGGGGACACACCTCACTGAGGCTGCAACATGCCTTGGACACCTTCTCCAGGAGGAGAAGAGCAGAAACCCCTGGTATGGACATCCGGAGCTTTTGGCCATCTGGATCCTGCCTCAGCTCCAGGGCAGTGGGTGCCACAAAAGTGCATCAATTCCCTTTTCCCCCCGGGAAAGCATGAGAAGGGAGGAGGATTTAAATTAAGCCAGGGATTATATTAATACTGGCCTCAGTGATCTGTCAGAAGGGATGGGGAACAAGAGGAGCCTAGCAGGGCAAGGAGGGGCCAGGCAGCACAAGGGCCCAAGGTCGAGGCTGTTGGCAGTAGGGGACCAGGGCAGCCCGGGGCAAATGTGGGAGCTCCAGGGGTGTGCATTTGGGGCACCACTGTACACAGCAGCACCAGGGCAGAAGTGCAGGTTGCTGCTGGTACCAGTGACAGATGCAGCCTGCACCACCCACTGAGAGATCCCTCCAAACTAGTCCAGATCCCCATGCCAGCTCTGTCAGGACCATGCATTGCTGGAGTGAGCCTCTGAGCATGGTACACCTGGCCCTACCAAGTTCCCTTTGCCTCGTAGACATGCAGTCCTGTCATTTGCCAGTATTTATTGATTAGGGATCTCATTCAGCATGTAAGGGGCGAGCCCTGATCCTGAACAGGGAAGAACCACCATGACAGATCCTGCCAAGGCAACAGAGGCATGGTGCTCTGCTGCAGCACTGTGCCCATGCTCTGCCTTCCTGCACTACCCCTGTCAAGCCTGGCAGCCACCTAATCCTCAGGGGATGCTGCCTGCAGGGTTTAGAGAGGGCAGCACGTCCCTGCAGCTCAGCCAAAGATGCCACATGGTCAGTGACCCCAGCTGACCGTGTTTGTGCTCCAGGAGCCCCTGTATACCTCCAGGATAATCTGTGGGTGCTAGCAGCTGTTGGAATCACTTGCCCACCTGAGCAGGGATATGCCTGGTCTGGTTTGGCTCCCAGTGGCTGTGCAGTCTGGTTGTCTTGCTGAGCTGGACAACAACCTGTTTGCCATCTGTGGTGGACACCAGTTGCCCATCAAGCTGCTCTAGCATACCCTTCCTCAGCATGATAGGGCAGGGAGAAAGTAAGATGGAGAAGAACTTGTGGGTAAAGATAAGGAATATTAGTAAGGCAAAAGCAAAAGCTGCATGCAGAAGCTAAGGAAAGCAAAGGATTTATTCTCTACTTCCCATCAGTAGGTGATGTCCAGCTGCTTTCTGGAAAGTAGGGCTTAAGCACTCATAGTGGTTGCTATGAATGATGGTTGCCTTCTTGTGTCTCTACAGCAATTATATTGGCAGCCTTCTTGGGATTTCATTCTCTTAGCAGCTCTCTTCTCTCTCATGTCTCATACATGGGCTTTCTGCATAAACTGGGTTCACCATCCCTCTGCTTGTTGTCCTCCTCACCTCAGGCAAGAAGAAACAGAGTACACCACATGCATGTGGGGCTCACTCTACCTCTGAGCAGGGCCAGAGTTGACAGATTTCTTGGGGTGCCCCTGACAGCCAAGGCACTGGCTTATAGGGATGAGGAGAGACAGATATTTCATCTAAGCTCTGGAGATAAGAAAGTGTTTCCTTCACAGCTGGTATTTTCATATCTGGACAATACATTGCTGTCAAGTTGCCAAAATGACACTGGGGTACTCGGAATCACCTTCCTCCACACAGCCTGTGTGCACAGAACACCCTCTGGATCTTTGAAGACATCATCATTGTTTAGATCACTGTAGATAACCTCCAGCACCACTTAATTATCTCAGGTGCTGGATGCCTTCACCTGTGCTGATCCACTTTCCTTAGTTATTCACAAGATCTTCCCTGAATAGATATCTTGCCCTCACACTTGAGAGGAGCTGCCTGCAGAGACCGTAAATTGTTGCCACAAACCCCCAGTTGTTAATTAGTAGTTTTAAACAGCCCTTGTAAGGGTGAGCAGGAACCTCGTGAGCCTGCACAATAAAGTCACCACATCAGTCCTGGGTAAGGAGAGGGAGATGCATTCCCTGATCCTCTCCGCAAGGCAGCTCCTCCAGCAGAGCAAGGCCATCAGTGCCAGGGCAAAGCACAGAGCCATGGTTTGTACTAACATGTTCCCAAAGCCCAGCAAAGTAAAGATAAGAAATGCAGCCAACAAACACTGTGACCCAAAGGGAGCTGCCTACTTAGTAACTGCTATGACTAAAGCACACTTAGCACAAGTTAAGGAACGGGCTTATTTGGGCATGACCTTGTGCTGGTGGGAACCCTCTGAGAACAACACTGCCCTGGCCTCATGGGCAGGATTCACAGAATTCACAGAATGACTAGGTTGGAAGAGACCTTCAAGATCATCAAATCCAACCCATGCCCTAATACCTCAACTAGACCATGGCACCAAGTGCCATATCCAGTCTTCTTTAAAACACAAGGATGGGACCTTGCCTGGGTCCTGGGCCCCAGAGAGATTTGTCTGGAGATGGGGACATGGCCCAGAAGCCATGTTCTCAGTGAACTGTACCAGGGCTGTAGGGGCTGCACTGGGGCAGGGACTCTGCAGGGCACAAGGCTCCTTCAGCATGAGAGGTTTTACTCCCCTGGCTCAGCTGCATCCCTGCCCAGAGAGGCTGCAGCATGTTTGTGGCTGCTTGGCTCTCACTGCCAGCTCTGGGAGTTAGGGTGAACAACAGGAAGCTGGTGCCCAGGTGAGGAGCCCTGATCCAGCTTCGACCCCCTGCTAGCCTGTGGTCACACAATGCTGCCAGCTCATGCCCCAATTAATTCATCACATATCCCATGCTGCAGCTGAGGCTTGGGCCTCTGTCTTTGTTCCAGCCCCAGTGCACAGCTCTGCAGCTGCTTCTCCAAGGCGTGTACCCAGGAGCAGCTCTAGCCCATGGCATCTGCTCTGAAACACTTTCTAGCCCAGGAACCTCCTGAGCAGTCCTGCCACCCCTAGCCTTGGCCACCCGCATTTGCCCTGAGCTTACAGGTCTGAACAGGTAGCCAGGTACCTCATCATCCATTTACCTCCCCAGGAAGGGGCTCCACAGGTGGAGCTAAACTATGGAAGACCCCATCATTTATCCCCCTCTACCCCACACAGCTCAACCTGCCCTAAGGAAGTGACCTGCGTTGTTTTTATGAGCTGGTCTGAGGCAGCAGGGAGAGGGACATGCCTGGGCTGCAGAGCTGCCTCTCAGACACAACACTGCAGGCAGAGGCTTGTTCCAGCTCCAGTGCAACCACAGACCTGGCAGTGGCTGAGCCATGCACCACTACCCTCACCTCCCTGCCCATCCCCAGCTCTTTCCCAGACCCCCTTGGCTGGTTTTTAGGGATGTGTTAAATGACAAGGTGGCAGAGCAGGTAGCACCATAGGAGGCAGCACCAGAAATAGTTCTACCCTGATGTAGGTGCACAGACAGGATGGGCCTTCAGGAGACAGCACAAGGTATCTGTTGCAACACATTTATCTGCTGCCCATGGCTCCGGAGCTGGTTCCTGGAAAACCACAGAGGAGTCTGTCAGGCACTGGCTCAAAGCCAGGGAGAGGGGAGTTCAGCCTGTGCTGCCACGGACTCTGCTCTGGGACCCACAGAAAAGCACACAGCAGCAAGGGACAGAGGAGGGGGACAAGGGGGCACATGGTATCCTGGCTCTTGCTTGGCAAGGAAAGTACCTGTATAGAGGAATGGGAAGAAGCTGCTCCTGCTGCAGCTCTGGAAGTGCCTCTGCCCTGCTTGTAGGTGATTCCGGGGGAGTGGCAAAGGATCAAATTCCCAAGCTGACCCCCCAGTTTGTACCCTGCACCCCACCCACCGTGCCAAGCTGGTACCCTGCACCAGACTGGCCCCAGGTTCCCTGCAGGCAGCAGGAAATTCCCATACAGGTTCATCCAGGCAGCTTTGGGGCTGTGATACCACAGGGTGCCACCAGCACTGGCAGAGGGGCACACAGGCTTGGGGCAGCTGTGTCCTTGGAGAGGGCAGTGATCTCTGCCCTGTCCAGACAGAGTGAGGGGACATTTCCTAACCCACCGTGGAAAGGTTTTGATTTTGTTTTTCCACCCCTCACATCATGAAGGTGCATGAGCAGTCTCAGGTACCCCTGGCAAACTCCTGCCAGTTGCGCCGTGACTTGGGCATTGGGTGCATCCCTGCTGCCATCACTGCCATAGGTTTGAGCCCCCACCTTATTTTCCCCTCCACTTCCTGGGATGTCATACCCCAGCTGTTGCCTGTGGAGAGGAATAAATCACGGAGAGGGGGCTATGCATTGGGAACAGGGGAACAAAATGGCTTTTCATGCCATAATCCTTTGTAATAAAACACCAGAGGCAAGAAAGATGATAAACAATGTCTCCTGTGTGAGCCAGCTGCTTCCTAAAATAAAGCGCTCCTCTGCTCCGTCAGCTGCCCCGGTTGGGGTGCAAGTGCGGGCGCTGCCGCAGACACCGGAGCCGCGTTCCCGCAGGAGCACATGCTGCCGCAGCTCCGGGCACAGCCCCTCAGGCCCGCGGGAATCTGCAGAATGCAGCCGGGGGGGGCCAGAAGCGAGCTCTGAGTTCCGGCCGCTGTCAGGAGCGCGCTGGGAGCCCCCGAAGGGCTCGGCATCCCCGGCGCCTGCGGTGCGGCCAAGGCACGCAGCCCGGCTGCTCCCAGCTGTGCCTCGTGCCGGCGACAGCCCCGGCAAATGCGGGCAGCGCGGGGCTGCAGAGGCGCTCCCTGCGTGACTTCCCGGCTTTGTTCAGAGGCAGGTGCTGGCAGGAGCCTGGTCCTGAGCAGGAAGCTCTGTGTGCTCCCGGTTCGTCACTACTCATGCTGAGCCCTTGGCGGAGGATGAGTAAGCTCCTGCTGGTAAACCTGACCTTCAGGGCATTATTTCAGGAGCAGCAATAACTTTTGCACTACTGGGGAAGGTGTTGGGTTGTGCTGAGTGTGTGCAGCCCACAGGCCAGTTTCCCAGCACAGGTGTCCAAGGCTTGCTGTGTGGCTGCCTTTGTGAGTGCAAAGGGACAGTGGCTTTCCCTTCCCAAGGGTGTGGGGGTTCTTCAGCACAGTGCTCCTCCTCACCTCAGGATGTGAACAGCTGGTCCATCCATCCTTCCCATGTCACCAGCTGACCCCATCACACACAGCTCTTGCACACCATGGGGGCCTACTATCAACTCCTTGGCCAAAGGACTGTGTTCACTAGTCCCACACAACACCTTAATTTCTCCACTATTGCTCCTTCTCTTCTGCCTTCCTCTTTTACGGCCACATGCTTTCCTCTTTATCCCCATGTACAGATCCCAAGCAGAGGTTTCCCCTAGCAGCTCAGGCCTGCTGCCCTTGGCTTTCCCTCTCAACCTCAGCCACCATGGGGTGGTTTGAGCTCTGTGCTTGCAGCGTGTCTGTGTGGGCAGCAGAGACCTGACAGGAAAAGGCCAACCCAAGTGACACAGAAGGTCACCAAGTGACACAGAGTGACACAGACATGTTTTCCTCAGGGATGCAGGGAACAAGGTGAGGGTGAGTAGGATCTACCCATTGGGGAGCTGCAGCATTCACCTGTCTGTGCAGCCTGGCTTCACCTTATCCTATTTGCTCTGGTGCCAAACACACACCTGCTAAAGGAGGTTTGCTTGGACCATCTGTAGTTCAGGAGGAGGTTGGCAATTTCCTGCCATCCGGGAGGTGCCTTAGGCCTTGATCACCGCCACCTCTTGGCTTTCACCACTTTCTGCTGCAGTTCTGGGGGCTGCCAGATGGGGAGTGGCAAAGGGAAAACCCCGGCTGCCAGAGTGCAAAAGCCTCCCTTGCCCTGGGTGAGCTGTGCTACAAACCGGTGTGGTGCTGTGGGACATGAGGAAGGTGTCACAGACTGGCAGGGAGCCGTGGGGCACAGGGGAGCCCAGTACAGGGCCATGCACAGGCAGACTCAGGCACCTCCTGCCACAGATAGGGTTATGATTCTACACAGATGTGTGTTGGGCCAAATCCTCTCCTGTCTGAGTCAGAGGGGATGGAGCAGTGGCAGGGGCAGACATCCATCCCAGCCACAAGTCCTGATCTGAATTCACCTCATGCTGCTGGTCACCAGGTATTTTCCCAAATTCCTCCTGATGGTGACTCACACTTCTCCTCCCTCTTCTGCAGAGAGGCCACAACTCAGCATCTCACTGAGCATGGGAGGAAACCACCCAGAAGCAGCATGATGGGAGAGGCATGGATTATATTCTCAGGGCATTGCCAAGAGGGGCTGACATGAGTAACTCACCTGGTGCCCAGTGAGGGAAGGGTCATAGGGCCCTTCAGGAAGGCTCAGCTCCTGGGATGGCATCCTCTGTGCATGGGTGCCTGCATGGGGACATCAGTCTGGCAGGTGTCTTGACTTCCCACACTCCTGGAAGCTGTGGGCCCAGGAGTGCCAAGGTGAAAAGGTGAAGGTCTGTGCTAGGGAGGGAAAGTGCTGATATAAATGCTTTTCTGTAATGGTTCTCCCCTTACTGGCTCACACTCTGCTGGCAACAGGGACATTTTGGACTCTGGTTAGAAAAATAGGTAACTCTTTATCCTCAGTCTTGAGGATAGGGCATTCAGGTGTGTAGATAGGGTATTTAGGCAATGTGTTCTGATACTTCCTGTGCACCATTCTGGAAGAGATGTGGTGGGGAAAGTGCCTGGACTGCCCTCATTTTAGGCGAACACAGGACACCATAAACACATGGAGACGTGTTTGCTGGGGAGCTGCTCCCAGCTCCAGCTGATGTCCCTGTGTCTGGGCTGGGACTGCCAGCCCCTGGGGTGGTCTCCTTGGGGCACAGACCTGGCAGTGCCAGCACTTAACCCCATGTCTAAGCCTGTGTTGCTACATGCCCAGGTTGACTGCAGTGAAGAAGCAACCCAAACCCATCAACACCTCCAGAACTCCCCAGGATGCATGGGGGTACCATGGGCTGCTTCCACAGACCCAATGCTGGGTCAATGCTGGAGCACTGCCAGCTTCTGGCACCAGCCACCCCGCCACGTGGAGCAACCCACAGCCCCAGCCCTTGTGCTACAATCCTGTAGGATTGTACAGCTGGCTCTGTAAGACTGGGGTGCCCAGCACCCCTGGCAGGCTCTGCTGCCTGTGAGCACAGCACAGCACAGGGTGAGGGGGAAGTTATTGTAAGCACAGCAGTGCCAGGGAGGGGACGCTCCTGCAGTGGCCTTGCAGACATCCATGTGACTCAGAGAGAGATAAGTACCCTGGTGCTTTACCCTGGTGCTTTTCCATGCCTGCAGAGGGGCCCGTTGCAGCATGCAGCAGGGAGAGGCACCGGGGCGGTGTCAAGAGCAGCCAAGGTGCTCTAGGCAGCCACTGAGACCTCCCTAAGCCCAAAAGCAGCACTGAGGAGGGATGAGCACTGCCACTTTGTGTTTCCAACCCAAAAGCTTCACTTGGTTCAGCTCAGCCTCTGGCTCTCCGGGATTGAGGAAAGGGTTCAGGCTGGCTTTACCTGCCTGCTCCTGCTCCATGAAAAAATACCACCTCTGAGCAGGGACACATTGTCACCCTGACAAACCACCCTAGCTGATGGCACTGGTACATACAGGCACATCCAGGATAGGGTTCTGTCCTGGGGACATCAGGGTGCTCAAGGGGCACAGCTACCCTGCTGGGCTTCCCAGTGCTCAGCTCAGTGTAGCAGCAGCCCCAGCTGGGCCTCTGCATTATTCCCCACTGCCCTCAGCCCATGGAAAACCCCACACGCTGCCCCGACAGCACATAAACACCAAACTTATCTGCAGCTCTTTCAATTCTGCTTTTTAAGGGGTGGAGGCAGTGGCAACCACACAGGCAGTGTTATTTGCAGTCCTTGGCAGGCAGCATGGGTGGAGGCACCAGGCAGATAGGCACCGTGTCCAGACAGGCACAACTGCCCTGTGTTTGTCCCCAGCTGACCAGGCTCATTAGGAACACTGACCAAAACTGTTAGCTGGCAAGTTTTGGCTAGTCTGCCTTCACCTCCTCCATAAGTGGCCTGGTGTGTTCACTGACCCTGCAGTACAGGTGAGGAAGTCTTGGCAGTAGCCAGGAAGCCTCAGCATAAACCTGGAGGCACTGTCAGAGTTCACCCAAACTGTGCTGGCGGCCAACTGCAGGACCCAGGGATCTCCACCCCTGCAAGGCAGGGCTGGGATCAGCCCAGGGAGTACCAAGGGATTTACTGCATTCAAACCCATCCTTACAAGGCTGCAAAAACCACTTGCAGTCAAGGGTAGGGGTGGAGGTTGGCTCAAGGGGAACAGGAGGGCAGTGCCATGCAGTGACAGGAGAACTGTGCTCCAAGAACTGGGTGGGCAGAGCTGGCGTAGCCACCACACCAGCAGGACCCAGGCCAGCATCTCCACTGCCAGCACCTCCAGCCATGCTCACAAGGCACCAGTCCAGCTCCACGGGGTTTTAGGCAGGGCATGCCAAGTTTTCAAGGCAGGAGGCTCAGCCTTCACATGGGAGCAAGACCCAGGTTAGCCTCTGGCTTTTAGATGTATCAAGAAACCACAGTGGTGGTGGAACACTGGCCACGATCATGCCAGCAGTGCTCCCAGTTCCCCCAGGAACCAATCCCCAAGCAAACATCAAGCTGGATTCACCCTGTAGGGAACCATCCCACATTGCCCTCTGAGCAACATTGAACAACCAGCACTGCTGCAGCACCAGGCAGAGACCTCCCCACCCTCCAGGGCAAGCCAAGCTACAGCCAGAATCTTTGTCAGGGAAGAAGCCACGAGCCAGAGGTAGATCATTACAATTTTTTATTTTATAATAAACTTCTCATTTTTCCCCCAAGGAAGACAAAAAACTGTGAGTGAGGCTACAGAACACTGTCAGTGAATATGCAAGACAGACCCAGGCCAGAGGTGAGGCCAGAAAGGTTCCCCACTCCCCCAGGCAGAAGGGGTCCAGGCCCAGAAGCCTCCATGGCCCTTGCTCATCTCCCCACTGCATCAGAGCAGGATCAGTGCTGTCACAGGAGGCAGCTGAGCAGCAGAGATGGCATCGGGTCAGGCTACTGATGGACTGAGAGGACCACACTTTGTCTCCCCACCTGCCAAAGCTGCCAGCAAAGTGGGACAGTGTGTTAGGTGATACAGCTGTTTTCTATACATGTATGTGATGTAAATTTAAAAAAACCCACATGATTCATTTCAAAGCAAAATAATTGAGTAGTTGCTCTTCCTGCTAGGCAATCTCTCTCTAGGAAGACTTCACACATTCCTTCTCCTGCTCAATAGCTGCAAGAGAATAGAGGCCCATTAGTCTCTAGTGCTTCTTTTTTGTGGAAGCACACACTGGAAAAGGTTTCAGAGGATTCACTCAGGCCCTGGTGGCCAGTTTTGCGGTTTGGTCCCAAGTGGGGCGGTTTAACAGTCAAGTTAGAAGATGACAAGCCACACGTGTGCATCGCAGCAAGTCGGGCACCTGTCTGTGTCTGTCCGCAGGAATGCGATGCCCTGAGGAATCAGTTTGGCTCAACAGCTCTCTCTGAGTGCCCATGCCCGCTGCCCCCGGCTGCACACACCTCTGCCCGTGGCTTTCCTCAGGCCAGAGCCCTGCCGTCCCAAACCGCCCCTCTCCCCCGGATGCCTGGGCGGTGAGACCGGCCCCCGAGGGCACTGTCCCGCCGGCCGTGCCTCCCGCCCCGCCAGCCCCCGGCCCCGCACTCACTCTCCTTGGAGGGCAGCGTGTTCTTCTCCTCCGTGTTGGTCTTCTTCAGCTTCTTCTTGTCGAATTTCTCCACCTCCGAGAGGTCTGGTTTGTCGCACATTTTGCCTGCGAGACCCCCGCCGCAGTCAGCCGAGAGATGAGAACGGGAAGACAAAGGCGGCCCCGGCCCCCCCTCGGCCCCCGCCGCGGACAATAGCGCAGGGCGGGGCGCGCCGCCGCCCCGGGCACCGCGCCGCTCCCCGAGCCCGGGCAGC
>VWYI01014873.1:107857-124472 GCA_013399455.1 Anthoscopus minutus | reverse complement strand
CGCGCGTCCATTGGCTGCCCGCCCGCCGGGAAGCGCGTGGCCCGCCAGGGGGCGGCCGCTCCCGCCGTGCCGCGCGACGGGGGCGCGAGCGGGGCCGAGCGTGAGGGGCGTGAGGGAGGCGGGCAGGGAGGGGGACAGCGAGAGGGGAGCCGCCGAACGAGGCGGGCACCGGGGACACGGCTCGCACACCCCCTCGCAACACACACGGACGGGCGTCACACAGCTCCTGCTACCCCCACATACGGGCATGCTTCCCGCTGCCCCTCCTGTGCACACACGCACATGGGTGCCAGGTGTGGGGGGCAGCAGGCTGGTCCCCCATGAGACTAGATGACTCCAAAGCCACGGTCTCAGCCTCAAGCCTCCAAGAGAGGCAGCTGTGGCCCGTGTGTGTGTCAAGGGATGCTCCCACTGCTGAGGCAAAACTTGAATAAAGCAAGGCTTGGGCTAAAGCCAGCACCCTTTTCTGACACCTGTGAGCGATGCTTGTCCACTGCCCAGCTCATGTCCACACCGTCTTTGGCTACAGCACTTCCTGGGGAGATCTGGTTACAAAAGAAACAGCATGGGTGGACAAGAAGCTGACCATACTCACAGGTTCTTGCTTGGCTGAAGCAGGCCTGGGGAGCAGCAAAAAGTGTGCAGATGGGCTGGTGTGCAAGTGGAAGAAACACCTCTGGTGGGAAAAAGCCAAGGAGCAGCACAGGCAGCCTATCTGATCCCAGCAGAAAGGATAGTGGCAGTCTGGGGGGCACTTGCATGCTGGCCACCAGGACAGAGAAGAGGTAGAGGGACAGGAGGGTCCTGTCGGTGCTGAAGAGAATTAGGAGAAGGAGAGGAGGCAAAAGAAAAAGTATCCTGACAAAAAGCGCTCAGATGAGGCTTGCCATCTCTTTCTGCAGAGATCTTGGTGCCATGGTGAACAGGAACCTGTTACAGAGCACCGAGGGGTAGCAGCTGTACTGCAGCAGCTCTCTCACCTCCACCTCCTCCTAGCCTGCCAGCCTCTGGGTTTTGCTCCAGGCTTATTGGAGATTTTGCAGAGAAAATCCCCAGCAATCCGGAGGGAACACTTGCTTTGTGTTCTTTAGCAAGACGACTGCCGTCTTGGCAGGAAGGACTGGTGCTATCCAGCGACAGCAGGTCACGGCCGGAGGTGGCCCTTTGCCGCCAGCCCTGAGGCACCTTCCCGCTCCAGCCAGAATTTGGGCTCTGAATTCAAGAAGGGTCAAGAGCTGGCAAATGCTGAAAAGGCGAAGGCCAAGATCTAAGGCCAGGTTGCTCCTCTGAGAAGAGTCTGGATGGCAAACAGCCTCCTGTTCCTGTGCCTGGTGGAGAGAGAGGCAAAGCTCCAAGCCAGGTTGCTCCCAGAGCAGCTCTGATTTGGTGCTGTGGCCCCAGCAGGGCCAGCTTTGGGTAGTGCCACAGAGCCAAGAGCTGCAAGCCCAGGCAGAGCTGCCTTCATGAGCATCCTTCAAACCCACTCTGCAGAGCCTGCATCACACAGCCCAGCCCCAGTGAGAAAAGGCTCATCTTTACTGCACAGCCAGCGAGAACCAAAACATCCATTCAGTTTCAAAATGAATGCAGGAAATCCTTTTTGCCTTCACAGGCAAATAGTCAGACAAGTGTTTTACCATGTGTTTACTCTCTGGCTGTGCTCACCTTCCCCTCAGCTTCCCCTTTTGCTCGCCTGTTCTCCACATGCTTCTCCTTTGTGGATGCTGCAGTCTGACGTAGCTTTTGTCCCTGGCAGGCAGCGAGTGCAAAAGAACTTGATCCCCACCCTGCCTGTGCACAGCCCCTCGCCAGCACCAGCTGCACCCAAAAACCTGCTCACCATCCTCCCAGCCCTTCAGCAGACCAGCTGCACCCTCCACTGGCAAGGCACAGCCCCTGGCAATGTGTTGCATCTCCTGATGCTGCAGCACTTTGTAAGCCCCGGGTCTTTGTCTGGGCACAAAGCCACCACGGTGGCCACGCAGGCAGGGGAAGGGGAGCTCCCCCTTCCTCAAGCCACACAGGCACCGCGGCCAGAGCAGCTTTAAAGCCAACCCTGTGCACTGCCAGCAGGGGAGAGGTGGGGCTGCTGCTGGGGAGCTGCTAAAACCCATCTTGCACAAAGAACAAGAAAGGAGCTTATATCCCAGCAAGAGCTTTTCCCCCGACAAATTAGCAAAGCCTCCCATAACTGCAAAACCAGCTTCTTTCTTACGTCTTTTGGCATTTCTGCTTTCAATAATTTATAACAAAAGAACTGAGACATCAACAGAGGGAGAAAGCAAAAACAGCCCTGACCTGAAATAGCACAGACTGACTGCCAGCCATTTTAGATGGGTTTTAAATCTTGCACAGAACACGGCTGCCAGGGCTGATAGAGCCTCTCCAATTGCCATTTCCAGGAATGCCCTATTCTCCTGTACAAGAAAGAGGCAGGAAGTTTTCTCTGAGCAGAGGTTTTTCTCAGCCTCCTGACCCATCTGCCTGCAGGGCACCACCATGACAGCTGCCAGGCTGAGCCATGCCACAGGGTGACAGCACTTTCTCCCGTTTTCACCCCAGCCTCCTGCCACAAACCTTCACATCCATTGGAGCAGGAGCAGAGAGCCCCAGAAAGGCAGCAGCACACTGGAGCTGTTGTGTTTTACAGGAGAGCTCATTCCTCCTGTGGACGTTGCTGCAGTTTGCAGAAGGGCTTGCTAACACCATTTTCCACTTGCCCAACAGCAAGATAATGTGCAGCTTTCTTTAGATCACAGAAACACCAACTCCAGGAGACCTCCTTACATCAGTAAGGCAGGAGGGAGGTGCCAGCAAATTATTTTGAGATGTGTCTCATTGTGCTTTAAACAGTGGACACATCCTGCTACCTGCAAGGCACACCTGGTAAGCTCAGCTCCCACATTGTGCATTAGTTTCAGGTACCCAGGCAGGTGAGCAAGGCTGATACAGGACTAGTGGTTGATGTGCTCCTTGTTCCTGTGAATTAACAGCAGGCAGGCACGAGATGGCTACCAGCACCCATACCAGCATCCTCACACCTGCAGCCACACTCTGGCTGTGCCTGTGGCAGAGCTGCTCGAGCTCTATCCTGCTCCTCCAGACCTCCAACTGAAGGAGCACAGCAAATGGCTTAATTGAGATTTTCTCCTTGTTTTTTACAGTAGTAACTCAGGCAGCTATGAGGAAAGCCTGACACCCCACAGCTCACCTTCAAACTTTTGGTGAAGTCTCCATCCCTTTTGATCTGGAGGTTTAACTTTTCTCAGTGTAACTTTACTTGGGTATGAGAACTGTCCCAAGGGAAGTATCTCCTACACTTTTTAAGAGCTACAATGTCATACAGAATATTAAGTCTGTGCCCTCTCCCAACCTGAAACCCTGGTTCTATTAAAGTAAGTAAGAAAACATTACATACTCATAGCAATGGTCTGTGTACAAATGGCTATAAAGCTGTTTTTTTTATCCAAGGAAGGTGAAATCTGCTACATAACCCTGACAAGACCCACAGCACCTATCCCACTATTTGCAGGAAAAAAAACCCACCCATTTTTTTCACTTATTCACTGGCCAGTACTGCAAGACATTTTAACAAATGGATGACAATTGTGATCCTCAGTCTGCCTGAGGCAGTGGTCGTGCACAGTCCAGGCCTGGAAGTCTATCTGTAATGCCAAGGACCTTTCTCTACACCTGCCATCTCATCCTTCTGACTTCATTTATACTTTCCCATCTGCAACACATAAGGAGAAAGGTTTATGGTTTAGTCAGAACAAGTGTTCCTCAGGACATCATCCTACCGTCTCTGATTATCAGCTTTGTGTGAGACACTTACAAATTCTTCATTTGTACTTGTTAAAATATTCAAGCTTCCCCCACCTGAGCATTATGTGAACAAATCTGCTCAGATACATAATTGAACAGTACTAGTGAAGCTGCATTATCACCCCTAACAATTAAGTCCAGGAAATCAAACATGGACAAAAGCAATTGCTCAGTGCTTGGTTCATTGTTTTTCTTCCATGCAATGTAAGCAAAGCCAACCCAAACCTCACACGCACAAGAGTTAAACCAGATGGCCTTCCAAGGTCCCCTCTAAATAAACTTCATGGTCTGCCCTTAAAATGACCCAACCCAGAAGTTTCATGTCACTTAAGATATTTAGAAGCACTTACAGGCAGAGGCTGTGGTTTTTAAATAAAAGTTTAATTCCTTCATCAGGTCTTAACTTTAAACACAAATGCTGCTGAAAATCCTCCCAGCGCTGCTCTGATGTCCTGGCTTTTGGCTCTCAGAGCAGCAGCAGGACGGCAGCAGGGGCTCCCATACAGGAGGTGGGATCATAGACTCTCAGGAGAGCTCAGTGCAGGATGCAAAGCAAAGAAGCAAGAGATGCACAGTTTCCAGACAAACACCCATTCTTATACAAAAAGAAAAGCTCTACACTAATAGAAGTGTTAACGTTGCCACAGGACAGGAGTTTAGGAAGGGAGAGAAGTCTTCAGTAAAAGGCACAACTAAAGAAGTACTTCCCTAGATTTTAACCACATCTTTTAGTTACTTCCACTTACACCCCAGCCCTCAGCCTCTTAAAGCCATGCTGGTTACTATAGAAAGTAATTTCAAGTTCCTTCTTTTCCCTTTTTCCCTTCCTCCAGCTCAAAAACAAATAAAAGGGGAGTGCTTATAAAAAAAACCCAAAAATACAACAACCAAAAACAAAAAACCAAAACAAAACCAGAATCAAACAGTTTGGTCTATAAACCGTAAGAGTTCAAGAGAGACTTAGCAGTTTACCTTACGATTGTCTGGTACGTTTTTTAAGTATTCAAGTTTCAGATGATACCTACTACAACCAAGAGCCTCAGCCAGCTCTAGTTTTGGTATTTTTCTTTCAGGCACTTTGTGGCCTGTTAGGTTGATGTTAAATCTGCAGTTTTCTCATTATTACGTGTCACCAGCTTCTTCAACCCATTGCCATGGACACTCCTGAGAAGCATCAGACCCACTCCAAGTGTTCCTTCAGGTTTTGTTGTCCTGCATCCTGCACTGCTCCTTGGCTTAAGGTATTTTGCAAGAAGCAATGCTTTCAAGGAAAGGCAGACAATGAGCAGGACAGTGTGTCAGTAACTTCCAGGATAACAGGACTGTAACAGGCAATGAACGAGAGGCTGAGCCAGCTGGACACAAAGCTGTTGTGTTTCAGGTCATCCCAGTATCTGAGCAGGCACTTACTAGATTCAACAACCCTGCTGCTGCTGGATAAAGAAGCTCTGTCTACTACTGTACTGGTGAAAAAAAAAAGGGTCAGGGGGTTGTACAGCAGGTCAAGGTGCAGCTGCAGTACGTGACAGCAATCCTCTAGTTAGCTAGCAAGGCTAACAGGAAGCTGCGAAATTGAGAAGCTGGTTTTAGCCTGCACTAGAAACCAAAGCACACAACCACCACAAGTTCTCTAGGTCAGAGTTTTCAGAAAAGAACACTTGTCCAGGATGCACCTTCCCCACAAAGCCAACACAGCACTGCACAGACTCTGCTCTCACCCTCACTTTAATGTGTAGCCCACATTAAGGAGCATTTAATTCTTCAACAATTAAGAGGAATTCAAGTTTGCAAGCTACACTGATCTCTTTCCTGGGAGGAAGCTGTAGCAGAACCACCTCCTAGGTGTCTCCCAGGGCTTCACCAAGGGTCAAGCTTGGTCAAGACACAAGCCTTCCCCACCACTCTCCAAGGGCTCTGTCAGGTACAGTGTGGTAAGACAGCCAGCAGTCTCTTGGGCTCTTGCTGTGTATCCAGATCAACATGTCCTAGGGAGCTCTACTTCCCAAACAATTTAGGGTGCACATGCCAGAACATCTAACCCTGCCCACAGGCAAACCCTCTCCCTCCCCCCTCAAAATAATTGTGGCAAGTAGCCATGTGTCAGTCCTGCTCTCCACAGACCTGCAGAATTGAGTCAGTGCTACTGATCAGCTCCATGCACAGGGGTGCTGGTGGAGTTGGCTGCTACAGAGATGAGCTTTCCCCCCTCCAGCCTCCCAGTGTTGGGAACAGAGCCAGTAAGCCTGACTTAAGCAGGAGCTGTGGAGAACTGCACTGGAACAAGCAGAGTCTTCTACTGAACTTTACAACAAGCTGAACAACTTTTGGTTTTAAAAAAAAAGCCATACAAGCAGCAGCTGACATCTGTTGTTATAAAGGGACATGGCTGAATAGGTAGGAAACAGATTCCCCATTATGAGTCCTCCTGATGGCCTCGGCAAGGATCATTGAGATGTCAATCACCTGGAAGGGAAGAAAGATGCATCAGCACCATTGAGAAAAGACATCAAGCCTGAAAGAACGGCTGGGAAGTCAGGGAGAGCCTGAAGAATAAACTCATCACCCACATTTATAACATGCCAGATGCAGACAAATTACTTCTACACAGGATTAGGATTTAATTACATATAAGCTTGAAGATACCCTATAAATAGCACCACAAATATTCTAGTTGGTGTGTCAGAGTTACAGTCTACTGTCGCCTTGCTTTGCTCAGACTCCCTAGGCTCAGTCTGTTTACCACAGGACTCTTACTCATTTTGTGCAGAGCTGTTAGGGCAGTCTAAATCAAGATGAAATCACTTCTGAGCCAAGAGGTTTTACCACTGCTGCCAGCAGTCTGAGAGATGAAGCTGCTGTACTGCAGCTCAGCTCCCAGGCGCTGTGCTGGCTCCATCTGGTGGGGTCAGACAGGTACCCGGAGGAAAAGTCTAGTCTCAGCCAAATGCCAGCTCTGAATCCCCACAGCTAAAGCATTTCAATATATGTAGTCTAGGAAGAATCACCATATTCATGGTGCATTGAGGAAACCAAGTGAAAACCATATTTAGTATTTTTTATCTTCTAGTTTGTCTCTGAAGGGAAGAAAGAATCAACGAGCTGCAGAGTCATGTAGCTCTGTGTTCCTCAACATTAGACATCAGTGTGTAAATGAGAGGGATCAAAGGAGAGCCCAGAAAACTGCTCCACTGCAGTCTTTGGCTACAGCTACTTACACAGAGATTGCCAATTTAACATTTTGCCTAGAGTGGCTGCTCTGTGGAGCCTGGAAACACGGTGAAGCACCAAACATGTTTTAGATGTTGTAGGAGTATCATCCAGCAGTTAGTGCTGAAAGAAATGCAACCCAACAGCAGCTTGCAATCAGCTTATAACATAGTTCCAAAAGCAGCTTAAAATTGACCGCAGCTTCAACCAGTTCAGCTTCCCTTTCACCAGCAGCCCACTAAGTGGGGAAACTTCTACACTCACACCACAAGTATTGGCTGAGTGTGAGTAGTGCCAGAACTTCTCCAAATGCCTGTTGATGCCTGGAGTATTCTAGATATTGGTGCTGTGAAGCCAAGGCCCATCTGGAATTAAATCTGGCAAAGGACACCAGGGACAAGAAGAATGTTTTCCTTTTGTTATTGATGAATTTGGAAAAATCTAAGAATAATGTGGGACTGTTTATAAAGGGAAGGGGGACTCTGGTGACAGAGAATGCAGAGAAGGCAGTTAGTGAGCACCTTCTTTGCAGCAGTCTGCACCGACAAGCAGGAGACCGGGGTAAGGGAGTGCTGGCAGGAAGACTTTTCCTTAGGGAGGATTGGGTTAGAGGACACTTGGCCAGACTTGATATCCACAAGTCCATGGGCCCTGATGGCATACATTCATGAGTACTGAGAGAGCTGGCAGACACCCAGGCACTCATGATCCACTTTGAAGATCCTGGAGATCAGCAGAGGTCCCTGAGGACCAGAAGAAAGGAAATACAACCCAGAATTACTGGCCAGTCAGCCTCACATCAATCCTTGGACAGATGACAGAACACTTCATTCTGGAGGCCATCTCTGCACAAGGATGACAAGAACATGATCAGGAATAGTCAGTATGGATTCATCCAAGACAAATCATGCTTGAGCAACCTGATCACCTTCTATGAGGAAGCAACTACCTTGATGGGTGAGGGGGAGTGGATATTGTCAACTTCAGCAAAGCTTCTGACACTGTCTGTCCTGAACTCTTCACAGGAAAACTCATGAAGTGTACACTGGATGAGTGGATTGAGAACTGACTGAACAGCAGATTCTGGGGCTCATTATCAGCTTTTAGTTTTCATATGGATGGCAAAGGCTGGGCATAAAGTGACAGAGACAGCAAAGCTGTCAGCACCAACATCAGAAGATCCTGTCTACCTCTGTTTCAGCATTGCACATCACTCCTCCAAAGGGCACACATCCAACTACTTGCCTACATTGTGGCCCCATTAAATCAGACACCCGATCTGATTTAATGGTAAGTAAGTAAGTAAGGTAAAATAAGCCCTGAAAAAAAGATCCTTTAATGAACTGTTTGAGATGAGCTGGAACAGAAGCTGCTTTATATCAGTGGAACATGTCTGTTACCCCACAGCAATAGGGGCAAGAGAACTAGGCAACACTGATGGCAGAACCACTGTCAGCACTACACAGTATTGTGGTGTTTTCAGCCTTAACAGTTGAACAGACAAGGCTGTGCCCATGCCCCAGGAGTGACAGAAAATAGATGCTTACCTGGATTTTTGGGCATTGCTTCATCTTGTCCTCCTGGGGTATTGTGTTTGTGACTACAACTGCCTCAAAACAGGCATTGTTGATCCGGGAAATTGCTGGCCCAGAAAAGATCCCATGAGTTAAGATGGCATAAACTTTGGTGGCTCCAGCTGACACAAGCCTGCAAGGGGGGAGTAAAGGAGAAGGATGAGTAATTCTCAGCAAGTATTAAGTTGACATTAGTGCAGGGCACATGGTAAGCATGACAGGAGACAGCAGCATGTGCTTAGGGAATAGGCTACCTTTGATTACCCCTCTCTATTGACATGGGGAAAAAAACCCTGTTTTACAAGTACCATGAAATCCACCACAGGCAAAGCACACACTGAAAAAACCCCATTGTTCTTAGCTCTGAAATATTTGGAACAGATCATACAAATAACCTTCTGTAATTTTTGCTTACACAAGGTAGCAGATATTTAATACTGTGTTAATACTTTAATACTGCATTTAATACAGTATGAAATACGGAGCTAATATTTAATACTGTGTTTAACAGTTAACTGTCTTGCATATGTTGGTGTTTCTACTGTAAAAGACACGAATGATACCAAAGTCTGAAAAGCTTATTTCTAACACAAAACCAGCTGATGGACCACACAACACTTACTTCTACCTGGCACGGTCAGTGATGATCCATTTCCAACACAGAAAGAAAAAAGACACTATGCTCTTCTATACCTATTCCCACTGCAAGCACTTTTACCGGGTTTTCCTCCTTATTCTGTATGACATGAATCATCAAGAAACTGCATAAGCCTTGTGAAACTTGTCATGCAAATAATCTGCTTAACCCATTACCCAATGTTCACTAAGAGCAGGCTCCTGGGCTAGGAAGGCAGCAGTCAGCCCCACTCACTTGTCTGCAGCATGGCAGATGGTGCCACACGTGTCTGCCATGTCATCTACCAGGATGGCCACTCTGTCCTTGACGTCCCCCACCAGCACCATGCGATCGACCTCGTTGGCCTTCTTGCGCTCCTTGTGAATGAGGGCAAAGTCTACATTCAACCGATCTGCAATGGAGGTCACTCTGAGGAGAGAACAGTTCCCAAACAACACTTAACTCCACACAGCAGCTTCAGTCAAAGCTCTTTCAGTATCAAGCACACTGCACTAAGAGGAGCTGTCGCCACATCTGTTACTGCTCCCAAGCAATTAATAGAGGGCACTCTGCCACCTTAGTTTCCCTTCAAGCAGGTAAACTGCAACCTCTGATCTAATAATCTCTCTCAGTGACAGCAAATACATCTCATCTTTCATCATGACCACTGTAAACTAATTTGCATTTAAGCTGAAAACAAACCTTAACCAGCAAGGTCAGCAAACGTGAAGTGATCCAGACACTTTCAAAGCTGCTGTCTTTGTAACACTACACTGGGAAGGCTTAAGTTGTGCTATGACAAGGCTTTACTGTTACTCTTGTAAGCACTCAATCATCATGCACACAAGCACTGGAACAGATTGTGGCAGGATTACACACCCAGGAAATTCAAATACACCACTTCACATTTATTTCCATTAAAGTGACTGCAGAACAACCTTACTAGAGGGATCTTACCTTTATATATTGGTACTGATGCATAGTACAGAGTTTAAAAGCATTAAGAATGGAAGGAGTAAAACACACATGCCCCAAAGAAATTTTACACTTGAGGTAAGTAGATTCTTAGCCCCACTGGACCAGTCTTACCATCCTGATGGCCCTACTGTTAAAATAAACTTAAGTATTTGGCTTTGCATATCCCCATAAAATACTGTACTAGCCAAGATCGACACATTTCAGAATAAGAGGCTTTTGAACAGATTTTTCATGAGTCAGATTACATCTGGCTGGCTTGGCACTTCATGTACTGTGTTATGCAACAAGCTACAGAAATAGCTGAATATACAGAAGGTTTTGCCCAATCCATGGACCACAGCAGAGCTACAGAAGACATACAGTGACCTACAGTGTCAGTGTCTCTTGGCTGTTTGTAACACATCACTTAAAACATTCTGAGGCACGTGAATCAGATCAGCACACGCCAACATTTTGGTGTGACAGTCCTGGATTAAAGAATACATCCGTGTCCCTTTACTGTTCACATGTAGTCCTCAGATAGAAGCAACAAGGAGCAGCTTAGTTTCTCCTAAAAAGCACCTGAGAACATTCTGAGCTGCCCACAAACTGGCATGTTTGTCTGCAGGGAGATGGGAGATTGTCAGGCTATCAAAATAGAAATGTGCTATAGCATATGCTGCTGCTTTTTGGAAAGGAACCATCTATCTTCCTCGTTCTCAGGGAAGATGAGGAATGGCAGCAGGCTTAAATCACAGCTAGGTATTCAAATCCGGGGTAATAAAGTAAGAAAATGCCTCAACAGACTAAGTTTAATTCTGCAAAGAAAGCAGCCTGGATAAAAATGCATCATTAATCATCAGCAGTAAGCTTGTCTTGGCATAGGGATGTAAGCCACACCATTTCCCCATTCAATTGGCATAAATACCCTTGTACAAATTGGTTTAGTCCAAGGGATGTAGCTGTTGTGCAATTCCTACCTATGCAGCTGTGATTCTAGAAGCTATTTAATGCTCCATGTAGCCCAAGAAACCTTCTAAACATTCCCTAGGAAGAATATCTGACCACTCTTCACCAGCTGTCCCAGACTGTCTGAGAGAAGGCAGACTGACAGAAGGAACAGGTTTTAAAAATAGAGGCACATTGAAGTAGACACAGAAGCAGCATCTCACACTACCTGTATGACAGCTCACCTCTTGGCTCCACCAGCATCTGGTGAAACAATGGTGCAGTTCTTCCACTCTGGAATATTCTCTTTGATCCATTTCAGTACAGCAGGCTCAGCATATAAATTATCAACAGGGATATCAAAAAAACCCTGCAAGGAAGACAACAGGAACAGATGTAGCTGAAAGTCCCATCCAGAAACAGTTGTAAGAAGCCTTCTATATCACCAGGCATGCAGTCATCACCTTTCCACAGCTTTCAGATTTCCTTTTCACTTCCCTTGATGTAAGGGCAGTAGTCTTTGGGATACACAGAATAGTAATGTAAGAAGTCTTCAGAGCCAGAAATAGTTCAGCAGCATAAATAACACTTTACTTCTAACACCTCCACAAAATGAAACTACTTCTGTCCTGGGGGCTGCAGAAAGCCTGCAGCAAATGCACTAATTTCCAGAGCAGCTGGCTGCCTGTTTACAGTCAGTCTTTAAAGCTCATTACCCACACTGTTCACATCTACAAAACAGGCTTGAGTAACATCTGTCTTTAAACCAATGCAGCTGATTCATAACTTCACAGTGACCCTGCAGGTTTCCCCAAATCTCATAGGTCACTAAATGTCAGTAGTTAACCCTGGAGTAACAGGCAGAAGAGTGAGGGGCAGCTACTCCTGAGGAATTCTTCAAGGTACAGCCTAACAGACCCTTCTCAGCATCATTCATTTTGTGCTCAGCAACACAGCAACTACAAGAACCAGGCTGAAACCACTCGGATGCTAGAAGCACACATGCACAAATTACCCCATTAAATTTCATCACTGCTGCTGGTGCAAGGTCAGCCCTATGGCACATACCAATTCCAAGCCCTGAAGGAAGAGGGGGACTCAGTTAATTTCATGCTCTTTCTGAGAGCCTTCTCAGCTGTGCCCCCACAGATTTTCTTCATCTGAGGCAGTATTTCTGGGCAAATCATACTGAAGCGTGAATGATGCACTTCCAACTGTTAAAACAACAGTTTTAACAAACACTTCACTAGGCAGTAGCTACCTTACCCTTTTTGCAGCAATAAAACAGATATCCTTTCCTTTGCCACATCCCTCTCACATGGTTTATTGGTCAAGGTGGAGAGAAACATAATCAAACTGAGCTTGCAGCCCCTCCTCTCCCTGGCAAATATTCTTGCCAGTTTTCTTACACAGCCCAGGTCAAGACTTCAGTTGCCCTGTGAGATATTTTGTTCATAAGCCAACAAAGCCTATGATTTTCAATTCACTACTAGCTTGGGAGAGAACCAAGGCCAGCTTGTGTGGGAGGGTGGCACTGAATGAATACAAGTGAGATTGCCCAGCTTGCCAGAGGCAAGCTATCAGATCACTGTCCTGTTAAACAAAACCCACAAATGCAGATGTGCCATGACACCTGAGGGCAGAACTAACTGCTCACTTCTCCAAACAACACACCAAGTACCAGAAAACTCTGCTCAGAATTTAAGGATACTCTCAATCTCACATTCCTCTAAGGTCTAGTGAAGACTAAACAGTGTCACCGTGTGGCAACAAAGCTGTAGTGACCGTTTACTACTTCATTTACACAAGACTCAATACACTCAGTCTGATGAAGAACAACTATACTTTCATTTACAGGTTAACCTGTTACCCATCTCCCCATCTAGTCCCTAATTCCCAACTCTTGATCACTGCAGTATCTCAAAAAATACTGGATGACTGGAAAGCTTGCAGAGCACTCAAGAGGCTCAGATTGGAATTGGTTAAGTCCTTTCCTGATTTTTGCTCCTACCTGAATCTGAGATGCATGCAGGTCCATGGTGATTATGTGATCTGCACCTGCCACAGACAGCATGTTTGCAACCAACTTGGCAGAGATTGGAGCTCGACTCTGGTACAGGGAAAAAAATAAAAGACAGTATAAGACAAGTTCAACTCCTTCATCAAGATGTCAGCCTTCTGCTTCCAGGCAGTGATTCACAAACAGTTTCTAAAAGGAGCACTCATTAACATTGTGTCTTTTCATCAGCTAGTGACTAGACTTTAGCATATTTTCAAGAAGAACTAGATCTTTATGAAAAGATCATTTTGCAGTCCAACGTCCCAAAGTTTAACAAAATGAAGAGAGGTTGTATATTCAGAGGTGGTGACAAAACTTCATTTAAATCCTCTCCAGCAGTCAAGACTTTCAAGGTGTGCATTCAACTTCCCTGCAGCAACCTTCACCACATCCCTTACCTTGTCCTTTTTGTCCTGCCGGGCATAAGGGAAGCAGGGGATGACAGCTGTGACTCTGCTGGCTGAGGCAATCTTACAGGCATTTATCATGATGAGGAGCTCCATCAGATTGTCATTGATTTCCCCACAGCCACTCTGCACAATGTAGACATCCTCCCCACGAACACTCTCGCCTATTTCCACGCTGGAAACATGAAAAGAGTTGTAGCCAAACACAAATTAAAGCACAGCCATTACCTGTGCCTGCAGAGCAACCAACTGCATTCCCAAGGGTCTGTGGGTGCCAGTGCCATATAATCAAGGCAGTTGAGCAGGAACACTGCTGTTTATTTGCTCAGTGGCTATTTTACAGTGCTCACTGATCAGATTTAATGGTACAGCCAGTAAGGCTAAAAGCACTCAGCCTGTACTCTTGATCTCAACACAAGCTGAGCATGTAAACACCCCAGAGCAGGCCTTGTTCCCCTGGAATCACAAGCACAACCACCTCTAAAAGCAGCAGTGTACAAAGGAGCAAGGACCATGGCCAGCCAGCAGACAGAGCGGGGTCAAACTGCTACCAAAGCAACTCCACAGCCAATTAGCAAGACCGAAAGTCGTAACAGCCATTCAGTGGCTCCAGCAGAGAAGCACTCCAGCATTTCACTCTGGAAAGGCTTTTGGGGTTAATTTCCTCCTGGATGCAATGCACACTAATCCCTGCTGATGAAGGGCCTGAATACAAGCCAAAGGTTCTGTTTGCCAGCAGCAAAATGCCAGCTCCAGTGCATATATGGAGGCACCTGCACTACGAAAGGGTGGGAAAGAAACCACTTCACTTACAGAGCACCTCAGGGTAGAGCTCTAATTCTATTATTTCTTTCTCTGACCTTTCTGATCTCTTCTTCAAACTTTTTTTGATGACTGTTATCTATTTATAGCCCTACTGCTCAATATCCATCAGTGAGCTGCTGTCATCTTTACTGCCCACTGACTTCTAGGATGCATCCATCTCTTGGGGAGAGTTTCAGTCAAGGAGAACTCTCTGCTGGGGAAGTGTCTGATTATCATCAGTTAGCACACAAGCGTCATCTCCAACATTAGGGTGATTTAATTAGGGTGCAGTACAAAAAAGTCTATGAATTATTCTGTTGAAACAGTCTTACTCTTTTGGGGAAGCACCTTCTGTCATTATACTGGGTTAAATGTCTTTTAAGTCTTCAAGTCACATTACCTGCTGACATAGGAACCTGCTGGCCAGGCAACTAGGTGGGTAAGAGCAATTAGTAAAGAACAGTGCAAGGGCTGTAAATCAAACAGAACTTTTTATAACTCCTTTACAACTCTTTGTACTACTTCTGAGGTTTTACAATCAATACTCATGGCAAGAGAAACATACTATATCATACACCATGTGTACATCCCGGATTTTTGTGGGGAAAAAAAATACCGTTTCCAGGAGAAGTGGGTTGGAGCAATCAAGGTTCTTCGTGGTGTATACGCAGTTAGTGTATACTCTCAAGCAAGCTTAAGGAGCTCTGAACAACTTTAAACCTCCTTTTTAGCTTTATGTAGGATGGCAGCAAGATTTTTAAAGCATAAAACATAAAATAAGGCGAATGTTAGGTGTCAAAGCTCGAGGGAAACAGACTGCATGACTGCAAATGCACCGTGGGATGCACGAAGGTGTGAGCCTCTTTCCTTAAGAATTCTATCAATACTTTCTAAGACTCTGAAGCTCCTCGGAGAAGTTTGAAGGTACCAACAACATGCTAAAAACAAAATTACCAAGGCTAAAAATCATCAGATTTAAGCATGAAAAAGCCTAATCAGTGTAGGTGTAACTCCGAGAGGTGCCATCCCACCAGCTCGTGGATTTGAGGTGGAGGGGACAGGGTCCGAGTGGCGAATTCCACCGCTCCGACACTTGCCACAGAGGCTAGGTCACACAAATCCTGCAAGTTCAGGAGCCTCGGGCGGCCCTGGGTGCGGGGGAAGCCCCAAACGCGGCAGTGAAACCCGCATGGGGCCAGCGTCGTGAGGCGGGGGCCGCTGAACGCGCGGCCCGCGCCGCACACGGCTCCCGGGGCGCACCGCGGCCCAGCTCGTCCCGCACCGAGACCCGGCTCCGCCCGGGGGGACGTGCGCGATGCACCCGAGGGCTCCGGGGAAGCAAGGGTGCAGCGGGAGCACTCCGGGGATGTCTCCGAGCGCGGCTCCGCTGCCCCGCAGCCGGGCCCGACCACACGGCACCCGAACTACAACCCCCATCACCCCCCGCGCGGAGGCAGTACGGTACCCAGCGCCACAGCGCCGCGCGGCCTGCCGGGAGAAGTAGTGCGGCCGCGCCCCGCCCCGCCTCACCATGTCTCCTGGTTGCTGAACTTCTTGGTGACCACCTTGCCCAGCTCCAGGCCCAGGCGGTCGGCGATCTTCTGGGACAGGTCCTGGTGCGAGCTCCCACTGAAGATCTTGATGTTGGGCATGGCGGCGGCTGCGGCAGCGGCGCCCTTTTTCTCCTCACCCTCGTCGCTCCGCCACGCAGCGCCCGGGGCTGCCGTGCGGGGACCCACCCGCCTCCTGCGAGGACGCGGTACGGTCGGCGCAGGTCACACCAGTCCCCTCTACGCCGCCATCTTACCCCTTCCCGCCTGCCGCGCCAATCCTTTATAGCTTCTCCGCCCCGAGTACACGCCCCCACTCGCTTTCCATTGGCTGCACTGCCGCAGGGGGCGGGGCCCCACTCGCCGGTGCAGCTCTAGTGGGCGTGGTTTGGGGCGTCTCCTTCTCCTCGAGGGCGAGAGGAGGTGAGAGCGGCACAACGCTAGGGGCGGGGCCTAAAGCAAAAGGCGGCCTGCGATTGGTCGCTGTGTGGCAGCCTGGGTCGCGATTGGCCAGAGCGGCGACGGCCGGAGCGCGCGGCCAGCCCTGCCCCACGTGGCCGCGACGGTAACAGCCGCCCCCCCGGCGGCCATGATGGCGCCCACCGCACCCGGGGGAAGGAAGCGGGTGATGGCCCCGCTGCCGCCTCAGGGCGCCGCGCCCGCGCCCC
>VWYI01014873.1:40354-107824 GCA_013399455.1 Anthoscopus minutus | reverse complement strand
CCCCCGCCCGCCTCGCACCGCTGGGCCCACCGCCTGCCGGCCCCGCGGCGCCGCGGCCTCCGTTACCTCAGCATGCCGGTGTGCCCGCGCCCGTCCGTCCGTCGCCCTGCGCGGCGCTGCGCTGAGCTGGCGTCACCCGGCGGCCCGCGTGTGAGGCGGTACCGGTGACAGCGGGTGACACCGAGCCCCGCTGCGGCACCGCCGTGCTCCGGGACGGGCCGTGCGGCACCGCCTGGCCACGTCGGGGGTGCCGAGCCCGGCGCTGCGGAGGCTTCGGTCGTGCCCTTCAAGGGTTGTTTGGATTTTGGATCGGGGCTATTTTAACAGGCTGATTAGGTCCTGAGGGGTTTTTACGTTTATAGTCGGGATTTTGTACCCAATTCCATGCCAAATTATATTATTGATACATAATATATATAATTATATATAGTTAGATAATTACATATATATCATTATATTGATACAAATAATGTAATTATAATATATATTGATACAAATTATATATTGATACATATATAGATGGGTATGTGTGTGGATATCTGTCTTAAATACATATATATGTAACTATATTTACATTATATATTTAACTGCAGATTAATACCAGTCTTCTTGATTATTGGTTTGTATGTGACTGCATTATGCACATTAATTTCTCTTTAGCGAAATTAAACATTGTGCTTAAAGGTTTTTAACCTTTAAATCTGGATATTGTTGAATCATAGAACATTCTGGATTAGGAAGGAATCACAAAGTCCTAACTCCTGGCCCTGCACCAGGACACCCCTAAGAATCCCACCACTATGATTTTTATAGTGGTTTATTCTCATTCTAAATTTCTGATCCAGTCTCCAGTTAATAGGCCAAGTTCTGTCCTTTTTCTAAGATTTAATTATCACAAATCACCTTCCACTAGTTTGAAGGCAATGGTACTCAAATTTCAACTTGGATATATTGTTATAAACCCCTTCAAAATAAAAGGCCCTGTGGTTCATCACAGAAAATGCAGGAATTGATAATTGCTCACATTTTTGTGTTTCTACTAAGACACACAATAACCAGCAAGTCCAGGGTAATGATGACACCAAGCCAGTGACTCTTTACTCCCTGTCTGTGCTTCTTGTTTCCCCCAAAAAGTGAAGGAGGAAGATTGACACACATATATATATAGATATACAAAAAAAAAATCTTAAAAATAAGCCACAGACAGCTTCTTCAGAATTTTCATGCAATTGTGCAATTCCTACTCATGTCACCTGAATTTCTGAGAGACAATAAACTTCTGCAGTGAATTTGACATTGATTTGCTTCGAGTCCTTGAGAATTCAAGTAGAAAAAATCATCCACCATCTAGAGTTGGGACTGGCCATATTTTCATTATTTTCTTAGAACTCTCCAGCCCCAAATGCTGCTGCCATTATCCCCAAAGAGCCATAAATTAATACTTTGAGGAGGTTTTCTATAACACTTTGTGCAATATCATTAAATTAGGAATTCATCTGCATTAAAATAGATATCGATTCCCATGTTTTGCATTGATGGAACTAGAATATTAATATTGGTAATTTTGATTATTTTTCTGGTGTAACTGTAGCAGTTTTGAGATGCTGTGGAAGACAAAAAATCCAGGGAATGGGGAAGGAAGAACACAGTCCTTTGCTTCTCATTTGTTGCAAATCATTGCTCAACAAAGAACAATAACAAAATCTCAGTAGTGGAGAAAACTTCACTGATGAGTGGCTACCTGATGGTTCAGGTGATGGGATTTGTGGGTACCTCCCAAATTTCCAGGAGACACATCCCTGCAGCCATTCCTGGCCTTTGGTCTGAGGCACACTTTTGAAGTTTTTGCTTCACCCTTGTTTTAAATTCCACTTTTTCTCCCCGGTTCTTGAATACAGAATGAGAATTTTCTGTGTCCCAATATCCCAGGCTCCCCTCAGTTTATTTGTGACCCAGGTGCTGGGACCCTGAGGTTGAAGGCAGCTGAGGGTATATTTAAAATGCAAATCACGCCTCTCATTGATGAGCCCTGCCTGGTCTGGGCTTCCCTACTTTGGAAGTAGCTTTTCCTCCCAGGTTCCTCCTGGCATCACAGAAATGCGATTTGGAGGAATGAAAAATATGACCAAAAAACCCAAGTAATTAAATCCTTAATCCTAAAACCAGGAAGTGGCAACCTGGTATGTGTAAAATCAAAGATTTTTTTTTTCCTCCTTTCTGAGCTGGCGGCCAGGTGTGTTTTCACACCCACCTGCTTCCCTCATCATCTCAGCCTCCACCGTGCCTTTGTAGATTAGCCAGCGCTTTGTTCCTGAGGACAAAAGTCCACCTCCACTAAGGACTCACAAAGCTCTAGGAACAGGATAACCTCAGGATTTGCTTAAGGAGAAGCTCCTAATGCACCAAAGTCTAACTTAAACAAAGCCAAAAACTCGCTCAGGAGGTTCCTCAGCCACAGCTTGTCTACCAGCAGTTTGCTTTGCGATGCAGGGGCAAGGAGGGGCATCTTTGAAGAGTGAGAGGTTGATCTGGTTCTTGGGATGAGAGACTGTGTGGTTGCATCTATTGAAAAGCAAACTCGCACTGGCTTGGGAGTCAGGTTTTCTGTCAGAGGAGGCTCAGGGAAACGATCACAGATCATGAGAATAATCACAGATCACCGAGAGTGCATTGGAACTCTTGTGTGGATGCCCTTAATCAGAATTAAAGCACCTCATAGCAGCTGGCATGCTTCATTCTGAAAGAAAAATACAGTAAGTTGAATTATTTCCTTTCAGGCTAAAGGATTTTATTTAATTTTCCCGTGGTTTATGGACAAGCAGAAGCTGGCCTGGACGAGCAGAAAGGACAAGCTCATAGCCTGAGGTGCTGTGTTCCATCAAGTTCAGTAAATTGTGAATCAAATTACCATCCAACTAAGGAGAACCTGAAAACACACAAACAGAAAAAAAAAAAAAAAAGAAATCTTTTTCACTTACCTGATTCTGAGGAAGTGCAATTAATCAGAAATACCTTTGTGTGTCACAAGCTGAGAATGAATTTTCTCAAAACTCATTCGCAGTTTTAAGCAGCACATTAACAGCATCAAATTTCACGCCAGTGTCAATCAAGACAAGTAGCCCAAGTCCCCCTCTTGGCACTTCCCCGCATACAATTGCCACTCAATTTACCACCAGCCACTAATCAAGAGCACATTTTCATGCAAAAAGCCTGTGGCTGAGGGTTGTTATTTCTTTCTGTTGCCTTGTGACTTCACTGCCTCACAGCCGGTTCTGTTAATGAATAGCAGTTGATGGAAATAACACCGGGCTCTACCCTTTTGCCTTGGTGGCTGAAAGGAGGAAAAATTGAGGTAAAAAATAGTAAAGAAAAGTAGAGGTAGAGAAATGGTGGGAGGACGGATAGGAAAGTAGAAGCCGGGGGAAAAAAAATTAATGCCGAAAAGGTTGGAAGGCTGAAAAAGAAAGGCTAAAAAAAGGGGGACGGAGGCTGAAAGGTGATGCCAAAAAGGGGTGAGAGACTGACATGAGGACAGAAGGAGAGGGGGAAAGTTTAGGAATGGCGCTCACCCTTAGCACTGTAAATATTACCAGAGTTACACAGGACATCGCTGGACCACACCCACCATGGGAAAACACACCATTTCTCAGGAAAAGGCGAAAATTCTGGGAAATAAATGATATTGTCAGGTCTCCACGGGAACCAATACAGAATTAGAGATCGTTTTTAAAGGATCCTGGCTAGTTCCTTTTGTGTTCCTGATCTTTCCACTCAGCGTTTTTACAGTGCCTTTCTAAGGAGCCCAAGTAAAAGTATGAGGAATGAGCCCTCTTGCTTCAGGCAGAGGCGAAGTGGGATTTAGTAAAGCATTGTAAAATGTCGACCTGGTGCGTTTTCCCAGCCCTTTCATCTTCTCACCAGCCCTTGGCAGGAGTAACAAACCTTAGAGGGGCAGCACTTGAATTTTTGCCACTTTGGGCATGGTATGTTTGCTTTTTAATAACTTCAGTAGTCCAGCTGCAGAAACCCCCCTGCATCCATTCTGTATCTGGGGGATACAGGGGCACCATCTCAGCTGGCCTGAGGTTGTGCAGCAGCTGCAGTGGGACGAGGTGTCTGCTCGTGCCCCGACGTGGAGTTACATAACATGACACAAAAACCTTTGGAAAAATTTCCTGTCAAGTGTACAGACTGTTTTTGTGTCTGTTAGGTATGTCTGGGCGCTGTGAGTAGGCTGAGATTACTGTGTGCCCTGGCAGCCTTCTCCCATGTCTGCAGACAGCCATAGGTGTCCTGCCCAGCCCCACTGTGACTGCCCACATGAGGAATTTGTTAGGATATTTCACACAGGAATCCAGACACTGTGCTTTAAATGAGGATAAAACTGAAACATTACTCACTTCCATTTGACTGTCAGTTCCCTTGAGCATGATGAAAGCAGCAGTGGGTCCCAGCTATTCAGCTTGCTCTGCTGTTGTATCTGGGGCTCCTGCAAGTCCTGTGTAGTGTTGCCAAGACCTTGGAGGGGATGGAAATCCCCACAGGAGAATTTGACTGCTCTGCCATGGGGATTAGAGTTCAAAGTGCTCTCAACCACGGTGCCCAGTTGTTGTCTCCAGCTGACAATGACCAGCAAAGTCCACGCAGACACAAAACCTACCTTGGGACTGCTGCTTGAGGCCTGCTGATTTTCCAGCCTCTGCCTTTGACCCTTTAACCCCTGACAGCCAGGTAGTGAGGTTTAGCCTCAGCTGGCAAAGCAGCACCACACAACTGAACAGATAAAGCAAAAAGCTGCACAAGCAAGCAGAGCTAAACAGGGAATTCATCCACTGCCTCCCATGGCAGGGAGGAGCTCCAGGAAGGCAGGGCTCCATCATGTGTCACAGTGACTTGGGCAGACACACTCAGAATGCCTTCCCTTCCTCCTTCTCCCCAGCTCTGTGTGCTGAGGGTGGTGCCACACGGTCTGGGGTATCCCTGTGCTCAGCTGGGATCAGCTGTCCTGGCTGTGTGCCCCCAGCTCCTTGTGCCTCCCAGGCTGGTGAGGGTGAGGAGCAGGAAAGGCCCTGGCTGTGTGTAATCCCTGTTAGTGATAACTCAAACATCCCTGAGTTATCAGCCCTGTTCCCTGCTCAGAGCCAAACCCAGCCCCACAGCAGCTGCTGGCAAGGAAATTAACTCTACCCCAGCCAAAACCAGCACACCAGGTCTTCTGTTGGTCTCCTGAGCATTAGAGGGACCAGCAGTGGCCCAAATTTTGTTCCTTTTCTATCCATGGTCACTGATAGAGCCTTGGTGAGAACTTCTTGAGAGCAGATGATAGATTAGAGGAGTTAAGAGAGGGAGCAGACTCTGGGGGTGCAGGGACATCAGATGGGCAGGAGGGCATGCTCTGGCTGAGCCATGCTCCTGGGAGCTGGGGAGGTCCTGGAGGAAATTTGCATCAGCCTTGAGGCTACAGCAAAACACTCTGGGTGAAGGCAATGTGAGAAGGGCAGGTACTGCTGGCTTTGCTCTGAAAAGGTGCTGAAGGGCAGCAAACACAATCTGCACTCTCAGGCAGGTTGTTCTGGTGGGAGAGGATGCAGAAAAATTGGTTTATCACACGGTATTTTAACTGGCTTTGACTTCCTGGGGCACAGGGGCTTTGAGGTGAAGAAGTGTTGGTGCTAAACCCGGCAGTCTGCAGGGAGATAAACTAGATGGGCAGTGAAATGGGAGCTAGATTAGGGGAAAAAACCCACTTTTAATTCTCTGTGCTGTGTTACTGAGATGCATTTTTAAAAAAATATCTGTGATTCAGAACCATTAACAAGAACATTTTACTTGGATCATTTCCTTTGAGAGTATTTACAAGTCCCCAACAAATGCAGGGACCACACCTAAGAGATGAGTAGAGAACAGCACCATCATCCTCCAGGGGATGTACCGGTCCAGCTCCTCTGATCACACAGGGACATCTGGCTGCTCCTGGATAATACCCCTGAACAAAACCCAACATTCTGACAGTGTGCTTCTTGCCCTCTAGATGGTACTAAGCACCGAGTCTGAAATCGCTGATTAAACTGCCTGCTGTCAGTAAGATTTTCAGGCTCTGGGGGTTGTTAAAAAACCTCTTGGCTTTTCTGTGTTTTTGATCCATATCCAGCTTTATAAATAGGTGGGGTTTTGTCCCATTCAGTGTCATCGTTAGTTCAGCATGGGAAATGGTGTGATGCAGATTAAAATAACAAGCCTGGAGGCACAGAGAATGTGTGTGAGTCTCAAGTGCTGTTGCCTTTGCTTTAGACAACACATTCAACCCCCGTACAGAGAACGACCTAGTTCCTAGAGGTCTTGTTTTGGGGTTTTTTTTTTGTTGGATCCTTATTAGACTTGGCTTTTTATAATTCCTGGAGGCTTTGGGGTGTATAGAGGGAACACACATCAACGCCTTCCTTCGCGATAAACAGAGAGCAGTTCATGGTGCCAGGCAAAAACGTGTACATTGGATATCATCTGCAGCTAGGAAATTGTTTGCTTGGCTTAGAATTTTCCCCAGGTCTGGCATTCTGCTTTGCTGGGCTTTCCCTTGCAGACACACCAGAGCAGTCCCAGAGGGCAGCAGAGCCATCAGGCCACTGTGGCAGGTCCACAATGTCACCTCTTCCCAGGCAGAAGAGCCAGGGAAAGGCTTGGGTGAAAACTGGAGCTGGTCAGTGGGTGCTCACCTTGGCTCACCTGAAAGGGATCAGGCAAGGCTTTGTTAAATCACCCCTTTCTCCCCAGCTTTAGGGCTGGAGGAGGGTGTCCCAGCACAGCCACAGTGCCCAGTCACTGAAGGGGTGACTGCTGCTGCTTTCCCCTTTCTGGGGGAAAATTAAACCAAAACAGCCATTAACAAAACAAAAGTGACCTTGGCAAGCCAAACAGTTAATTTCAAACCTGTGATCCCTGCGTTTCTACAGCAACAAAAATAGGTTTTGCTTACAGTGTCCTGTATGTCTAAGAACAGACACATTTCCACAAAGTTCTTAAAAAAAGACACAAATGCTAGTTTGGATATTAAGATTAATATATTTAATCTTTCTTGTTTGTAAAACAAGACATAAATTTGTGTATAGATATAACTTATATATTTTTTTATTTATATATACTATATACAGACAATAAAAAAATTTTCCTCTGTATTAGACTGAGAGAGTTATGGAGGAATGATATAGGCATAACGGGGAGCTTTGAAGAAACTCAGAGTTTCATACTAGGTAATTCCCAGGGAAAAAGAAAACACATCTCCCTGTCAGCCTTCAGCACTGTTAACAGGCCTTGCCCACCATGGACTGAAGTCCCAATTGGCTCTTCCACTGGATTATTTGCTACATGGTTCTTGAAATCAGCAGGCTGTCCCCACAGCAGGATCCTCTGTGCCTTGCTGACAGCCACGGCCCCAGTCCAGGACAGCCATGGGCCAGGGGAGGTTATTGCACTCCAAGGATGCACATGTTAAAAGCACATTTGTGCATTTCCATAGCTCCTATGGAAGAACAAGACATTTAAAATGTGCATATTTATCAAAAATAATAGAGATGGGAAGCGACTGCTCGCACAGAGATCCCTGATCATCCCCCCAAGGGCTGGGGTGAGCTGGCTGGGTTGGACAACTGCCCTCACTTCTGTGAGGGAGTGCTGTGACCTCCTGCCCAGCCAGAGGGGGTGTGACAGGGCACCAGTGAACTGCAGTGGGTGGCAGGGTGAGGGCAATGCAATGTGTGACCTTGCATTTCTCTCCTTGCTCCATTCTGGAGGGTAGGTGGCTGCAGGGAAACACCAGTTAAGGCCGTCTCATTGATTATGTCTATTACTAGACTGGGAGGACGAAAGGAACCTTGGGGTGGGAAGGAACACAACTAGGAATCATTCTACCAACCACCTAGAAGTGAAAATGAAAACCCCAAAACAATCAAAACACTCCAACTCCAAGTAAATAACCACCTCACAGAACTAAGTAATGCTTCTTATGGCAGTCAGCCTGATGAAGACAGAAAAAGAACCCCAACACCCTGGCAAGGACAGCCCCTGCCTGGCTCACAGTCAAGGCTGATCTGGGGCTCTTCTCTGATGGTCACAGTGAAAAGAAATAGGAGAGGGTTTGGGCTGAGCCTTGGGAGCAGGAACTAACGTCTGGAGAATGGTGTGAAAGTGGTCTCCCCTCAGCTGCTAGCCCACCTTCTGGCTTGCAGTGGTCAAAGATCAGTCAATCTGGGTTCCTTGAAGGGTCTGCAGCATGGATTCAGCCATCCAGAAGAGGAACACAGAATTGTTTTGGTTGGAAATGACCTCTAAGATTACTGAGTCCAACCATTCCCTCAGCATAGCCAAGCATACCACTAAACCTTGTCCCCAAATGCCACAACTAAATGTCTTTTAAACACCTCCAGGGATGGTGACTCCACTACTTCCCTAGGCAGCCTGTTCCAAACCTGACCACCATCAGTGAAGAAATTTTTCTTACATCCAATCTAAACCTCCCCTGGCACAATCTCTCATCCTGTCACTTTTTACCTGGGGGAAGAGACCTATCCCCACCTGGCTGCTCCCTCCTGTCAGGGAGTTGTGCAGAGCCAGAAGGTCCCCCCTGAGCCTCCTTTCCTCCAGGCTGAGGCCCCCACAGCTCCCTCAGCTGCTCCTCATCAGATTTGTGCTCCAGACCCTTCCCCAGCTCTGTTCCCTTCTCTGAACACGCTCCAGCCCCTCAGTGAGGGGCCCAGAGCTGGACACAGGATTTGAGGAGAGGCCTCACCCGTGCCCAGTCACAGGGACAGTCACAGTCCTGGTCCTGCTGCCACCCCATGGCTGGGACAGGCCAGGTGCCAGTGGCCTCTTGCCCACCTGGGCACACCTGGCTGATGTTCAGCTGCTGTTGGCCAGCACCCCCAGGGCCTTTCCCACTGGGCATTTCCCAGCCCCTCTGCCCCAGCCTGGAGCTGCAGGGGTTGTTGTGACCCAAGGGCAGGACCTGGCTGACCCTCACACAATTGGCCTCAGCCCATGGACCCAGCCTGCCCAGACCCCTCTGCAGAGCCTTCTTGCCCTCCAGCACTCCCACCCAAACTGGTGTCACCTGGCTGAGGGTGTCCTTGAAAGATACCAAACAGAACAGGCCCCAGCACTGAGCCCTGGGGAACACCACTGCTGATGGCTCCACCTGGATTTAACTCCATTCCCCACCACTCTCTGGGGCCCCTCCATGCATCCAGTTTCTCCAGAAGAATGCTGAAGAACACAGTGTCAAAGGCTTTACTAAAATCTAGGCAGACATCCTCGGCCTTTCCTTCACCCACAGAGTCATCCTATCACAGAAGGAGACCAGGCAGGTCAAGCAGCACCTGCCTTTCCCCTGTGCTGGCTGGGCCTGATCACCTTGTCCTGCATGTGCCATGTGATGGCACTCAAGATCATCTGCTCCATGAACTTCTTGGCACTGAGGCTGCACTGACAGTAGTTGCCTGGATCCTCCCCATTTGCAGGCATGATGCCCTTGCCTTTGGCACAGGCAGTGCCCGTGTTCAGGACTAGAGGACTGGGGCCTAAGCTGTGAGTAGAGCCCACTAGGGTGCCCTAGCTCTGTCCCAGGATTATGGCAACCTGCCCGTGCTAGGACTACTCCCCAAGCCCTAGCACAGCAGCAGGGTCTTGCACCCCAGAGATCCCTTCTGCTGCTAATTATGCTGTGTTTGTGGGCCAGGAAGATCCTGGAGGCAGAAGAGTTGTTTACGTGGCAAGACACTGGTTTGGCTCCAGAATGCCCACATGAAGCCAGATCTCAGCTCAGCTCCTGATAGCTCGCTGGCCCACCACAAACTGTGACAAAGGTCTTTGCACAAGCAAGGCCCAAAACCCCATGGAACCAAACTCCTGGGGAAATGGGGTTCCTGCACCTCCCACATGCTGTCACCAACAAGCCAGCGAGGGAGAATAAGCAGAGAAGCTGCTTGACCCCCTTGACCAGCTGACTGCACAGCTTGTGACAGGGCACAAATTCACCCTTCAAACCCGTCTTCAACACAACCATCCATTCTGCAGAGATCAAAGAGTGTCTTGGCTATCGCAAACCCCGGTAAACGCGGGCCTGCAGACATCGCATCCTCACCAGGCCTGTGAGATTTGAGAGCACGGCCTGGCACACACTGGCTTGTTGGTCACAGCTGGCTTTACTTATTGATCAACGTCTTTAGGGAGCGTGTCAGAGTGCTCATGACAGTGGCGACCGTGGCTGACTGGCGGGCGAGCTGCTCCATGGTCTGCTGGTGGCTCAGCGTTCTGGCCGTGGACTCCTCAGCAGCCTTCAGGAGGAAGGTGTAGTTTCTCACCACCTCCTCCACCTTGGTCAGCAGCTCTTGGCGCTGGGACTCCGAGCGCACGACGTACACCAGCCTCACAAAGGTCTCGATGAGGCTGCTTAGCACCTGGAAGCTGCTCGTGATGGCGGAGAGCATGTGGGTGGGACTCTTGTCGACGGCGGCCACGCGGCGGCACGACGCCCGGAACTCCTTGAACTTGAGGGCCAGCTCCTGCTTGTACTCAGCCAGCTGGGAGATGTAGGGTTTGCAGTCCCGGACCTCAGGGCTCAGCACACACTGCCTCAGGATGGTCAGGAGCTCGTTGGTGTCCAGCTGCACCTGCAGAAACCCATTGGGAAAGCTGTAGGCATGGCCTCGAAGGGTGTTGATCTTTGCCAAACTCCCCTCAAAGCTGGAGGTCCTTAAATCTATTTCCTGGGTCTGGCCCTCATTGGGACTGCTGCAGGCTGTTGCATCTAGGACCTGAAGAGTTCTGCTCATGACTGGGACCATCTGATTGTCCAGCTTCATTCCCGGGAGTATCTGCATGGGGATGGAATAGGACAGCTCATCCTTCTCGCTCCCATCATCTGCAACATCGCATTTTCTGTAGTAGAAGCAGTAGCGAATGGAGCAGCACTTCTCATCCTCCATGTCTTCATCCCGCAGCTCAGCAGGACTTGGATACATCTCCTCCTGGACAGAGAACACTGCTGGACCCTTCTGGTTCTTTTTGTCCTGTGCTATCTGCACGTAGGAGGGGTCAGCCACGCCAGAGGCTTCCTGGATTTTGCTCTTCAGAGCAGGACAGAGGATGGTGGGCTCAAGCTCTTTCTGGGGGCCTTTCTGCTTGGTTGTGTAGATGTTCTGGTAGACATCAGAGGACAAGGATGTCTTATCAGTCTTATCTATTTCACTGACACTGTAGCGACGCAAGAGCTTCCTGTAGTGGGGTGCACCCATGCACTCCCCTCGGGAGGTGCACGTTGTCAAACAGGACATGCCGTTCTCCGGGTCTGACCGGTTGTCTCTGGACTCTAAACTTGTGGATCGTATCCGTTTGCCTTTGGAAGGGCTGCTCATGCTTGTCAGCCTAATGGCTTCTACCTGCTTCTGCTCATCTGCAGCTTTATCTCTGCCTCTCCTCTCCAGGTCTGGTATCACCGGCTGCTTGGGGGGTGGCCTCATTCCCCTGCAAATCCGCTTGCAGTCACAGCTGCGCCTTTGCTCCCTGGACATCCCTGGGACTTTCTGCACGGGACTGCTCCTCAGCTGGCAGCTGCAGCGCCCAGGGGCAGGTGGGTGCAGGTACTCCTGTGGGGGGAGGTCACCTTTGCTCTTTGGCTTGAGCAGCTCTTCAAGGAATTCCAGCTCATACTGCTTCACCTTCTGCAGCTGGGCCTGCCGCTCGTCCGTCTCCTTCTTCAGCCGGGTGGGAAACGTTGCAGAGAACAGGTTCCTAAGCCTGAAGGGAGCTTTTGGGGCTTTGGGTTTAGCTGGGACATCAGCATCTTGTTGGGTTACCTCCAGGACTTTTTCTACTTTTTTGGAAGGCACAGTGCTAACCTGCAGGCTCTCGGATCTGGGCATCAGCTGGATTGGCCCTTTTGCTTCCTCACTGTTGCTCCTGAAAGTGCTGCCAGGTGATGGGGAGTGCACATTGCTGCTGTCAGCTTTTAAGATTTTGGCCGAGCTTTCCTGTTGTATTTTCTGTCCTTGGTTTGAAGGAGCTGTGTGTTTTTGCAAGAGAAGGCTTGTGGCTTCCCCACCTGCCTTCTGACCTGTCTCTCCGCTTGCAGCTTTTCCTGGAGCATCTCTGCTCACTTTTTGCTGGTAGCTTTTAGAGGCAAAAGTCTTACTGGACATCATTTCCTCACTTGCTGAGGTGAGGTGGAAAGCTTCAGCCTGACTGCCAGGAGCTTCTTTAGGACTTGGAGAAACTTCACAGTGCTGCTGCGGAGAGAGTTGCTGCTGCTGCTGACAGTTGCATAATGTCTCTGCAGTTTGTGGACCTCCTTTAAGTGTCAAAGGCTTGCTGCTGGCACCATTCATGCTCTGGTCTTCTTTTAAGGCTGATACCACTTGGGGAGCTGAGGCTTTTGCATTTGCCACCTGCTGCAGAGCAGCTGAAATGATGGCTGGAGTTACACCACTTTTCTGATCCAGAAGGAGCTTGGAGCTCAGCTGCACCTCTTTGGGCATCTTCTCCTGTAGATCCTGCGCCTGCTCCCTGCTCGGGGCTGCTGTGGCTTGCAGAGATACCTCAAAGGCAGCTTTTGTGTGACCTGCACCTTTGCACTCAGAGCTTGGCACGGAAACCCCCTTGCTCTGCTCACTAAGCTGGGGGGTCAGCCCTGGCTGGGCAGCTGAGGTGCAGCTCTGCTCCCCGTGCTGCTGCTCCTGCTTGCTCTTGCAGTTGGTAAGGCTGGGACTTTGGGCAGAGAAGGCTGGCTTCAGTGAAGGGCTCGGGTCCTGGCGGCTCAAGGGGTAGGGTGAGGTGAGAACAGCCTGGGCAGCACAGCTCTGGATTCGGAAAGGCAAGTCCTTCCTGGCCAGGAGATTTTCTTTGTTGATGTGTTGGGTGAGGAAGTAGGCAGCGTTCTGATGCTGCTTCATAGCAGAGACCATCTCCGAGACATCGGTCAGCTCTGAGGAGTTCGTTTCGTGGCCAGAGTCCAAAGATGACTCAGGAGTGATGGCAGCCAGGACAATAAGACCTGAGGAGGGACACAAAGAAAACCCCACAACAACCCTCACACCACAGTGCTGTGTGGAGGAGAGGGGAACTCCTTGTGGCAAGAGGGTCCCAGGAATGCAGGGCACATTGGAGAAACTTCTGTGACTTCTCACAACTAAGAGTTAAGGCTTGTAAGGGAGATCACTTGTCAGCATTGAGCTGGCTTGATAGCTCAATTCAGCAAGAGCCTCTGGCCCAGGAAATGGTCCTGTGAAGCATTCCATTGTTGGTGGTAGCAGAGCTATAGGGATGTGTCTGGCACAAGAAGGAAAATTGGGCAACAGGTACTCTGCCATAGTGAGTAGGGCAACCAAGGTGGGAAGAGTGACAAAGGACTGTCCTGCCAGCAGGCTGGTCCCAGAGTCACCAATCTGGCAGCAGGTTTGCCTTGTGAAGGGCTCACTGAAAAACCTGGGTGGGAACCTGCAAAGACCGATGGCCAGAGGTCCCAGCTGAGTGGGGTCACAGTGGGGAGGAGCTCATGCTCACAGTACTGGTTTGTAAGAGACTTGCCCCAGCATCATGGCATGGGATAACCAAGAGACTCCTTCAGCCACTGTCAGGGAAAGGAGTCCCACCTCAGCTTCTTAGAAATCTTCTGAGCAGCAACTTGGCTGCTCCTGCTACAGCCTGCTGCCACAACTTAATTTTTACTAGAAGCTGCTTCACAGTCACTTACAGGACGGGAGGAGACTAAAGGAAAGGATGTACAGTAGGAAAGAAAGGCTACAGGGAAAAAAGGGAGTCACAGCCACTAAAATACCTGCTGTCTGCTGTGGTGGGGGATGTGGACAATCCTCTGAAGCAGCCAGGGCTTCCAGTGCCTGCAGCGTGGACACCAGGGCATCATCCAGCTCTTGGGCATGGTCTCGGACCGTCCGTGGCTGCACGTTGTCAATCAGAGTGACCGGGATCTCGTCGTAGAGGATGCCACAGAGGTGCCTGCCCTGCTCCTGGCTCTGGGCAGCCGCCCGGCGCTTGGGGTCATCCTCGTCGGAGCTGTTGTCTCGGAAGCCAGGAGGGGGGGCGGCGATGGCGGGGAGCAGGGATGTTGTCTCGTCTTCTTCCTCATCATTCCCAGGAGGGGGAAGCGACATCAAGTCCACCATGTTGTCACGGGTGCTGCCAGGCTTGCCCCCCGAGCCTGAGCCCAGCTGGCTCTTGATCTTGGCTTGGCAGGACTCGCAGTACAAGTGGGAGGTGTCACCGCGCAGGTGGGTGTCTATGGTGTGGGCCCTGGCCCTGCTCGCGTGCCTGTCTTGCTCAAGGCCATCCGGGCCATACTCCTTAGCTGCCCCGTTGTAGCCTTGGCCAGAGCTTTTGGAAGTGGGGTCAGATTTGGTCCTGGGACGAGTTTCCTCAAAAAAAATCAGGTTTTCATTGATATCCGTCCCGCTCTCTCTTTCCTTCCTCTGCTCTCGCATGTGCAGGTAGCAGAAGCGGATGAGCTCCGAGTCCGAAGCCCTGGTGGCAGGAGCCCCGGCTGCTCCGGTGACAGTGGCAGAGCCACCCACCAGCCCATTCTCCTTCTTTCCCATGTGCCCTGCCGTGGCAGGCCGGTGCAAGTTGTGTGCGTTGATGTAATCTAAACCAAAACCACAACAGGCACGTTAGCAGCAGCACCCGGATGAAGGGAGAACAGCGTGGGGAATCTCCTGCTCACCCTGGAGAAGCACCTGTGTGCTCTCTGCCCTGCAGCCCTCAGCATGCTGCACTACAGTGGGACACCCACGTTCCCTGCAGCACAAGCCACCTGGCTGGTCCTTTGGAAATCCTGCTGGGCCTGTCTGCTAGGAATGAGGGTAGAAGAAATGTCCTGCACCACAGAAGGAGTTGGAAGGGACATTTGAAGGTCATCTGGTCCAATCCCTCTGCAATGAGCAGGGACACCTACAACTAGATCAGGCTGCTCAGAGCCATGCCCAGTATTCCAAGAAAACTTGGAATGTTTCCAGGGATAGGAACCTGTGCCTACACCTCACCACCCTCATCATAAAACCCCTCCTCCTTATATCTAATCTGAATCTACTTTTTCAATTTAAAACCACTGCCCCTTGTTCTCTAGCTACAAGCCCTACTAAAAACCCTCTCTGGAGCCTTCTCTTCTCAAGACTAAAACCTCCAACTCTCTCACCTAGGAGAGGTGCTCCAGCCCTCTGATAACCTTCATGGCCTCCTCTGGATTCACTCCAGCAGCTCCATGTCCTTCCTGTGCTGGGACCCCAGAGCTGGAGGCAGCACTGCAGGTGGGGTCTGACCAGAGTGGGGCAGAGGGGCAGAATCCCCTCCCTCCCTCCCTCCCCTGCTGCCCTCAGGGCTTTTGCTGCAGCCCAGGACACACTTGGCTTTCTGGGCTGTGAGTGCACATGGCTGGGTCCTGTCCAGCCTCTCATCCACCAGCACCCCCAGGTCCTCAGCAGGGCTGCTCTCCATCTGTTCATCTCCTGTCCCGGATTGATACCTGGGTTACACTGCCCCAGGTGCAGCACCTTGTGCTTGGCCTCGCTGAACCTCATGGGATTCCCAGGGGCCACTGCTGGAGCTTGTCCAGGTCCCTGTGGATGTCACTGTCCCTCAGGCATTTCAACAGAACGACTCAGCTTGGTATCATCTGCAAACCTGCTGAGGGTGCTCTCAATCCACTGTGTCCTTGATGAAGACATGAAACAGTCCTGGTCCCAGTACAGGCCCCTGAGCTTGATGCCTCTGCTGGGGGCAGAGCCAGAGGAGGGCTGGCCAGCACAGCAGACACTGACACACGGATGTGGGTGCTGCATCACTGATCTACCAGCTGCATCCAGAGGGCAGCAGGAGCAACCTGGCTGCTTCAACAAGGACCTCCGGCCTCAGACTGCCAGCTCACATGTTATATGGCAGGAAGGAATTGTTGCCATTTTTGGGTAATGTTGACCACACCAAGCAGTGTTTGTCAGGAGACTACTAAAAGTGGAGTAATATTGCCTTTTGGGGAGACATCCACTGTAGTTTGGCTGTGTTCAAGGGACAGAAACGCTCCCAGCCCCTTGTCTCTCGCTGCCTGTGATCCATTTCTATTATTATTTCTGTTGTTATTTCTATCTGGCTGACAGCTATTGGGTCAAGCTGGCTATAACAGAGCCCTTTGCTCTTGCTGTTAATTATCTCCCACTGATAGCCTCCCCTTGCTCCCTTGTGCAGGGAAAGTGGCTTGAAATACTGCTTGAATTTCTGGCCAGTGGTCCATCCCTCAGGAGAGGCATCTGTCTGCATTGCAGGTTGGATTGTGCAGCTGTGCTGAGAGCGGCTGCTAGGGGATGCAGGTTCTGTCTTACCCAGGATAAATTAAATCAAATAAATCCTAATTAAATTCATTAGCTCGACAAATTGGACAATTTGTCTCCCCAAACACATGTTTGTATTATACTGCTCATCACCTGAAATGCTAAAATCCCAATAAAAACAGAATCTCTTTCATGCCTGGCCATAGCAGTGCTCAGAAGTGACAACTGTGTGAGGGAGCACTAGGCTGCTGGAGCTGGGGACATGTGGGCTGTAGCAGGGTGGCAAAGGCTGAGGCAGGGCCTTGCTGGCTGCCCATGCCAAGCCAAGGCCTGCTGCTGAATGGGGCCAAACCCCTAAAATCCAAAAATCCAGCATCTGCATGCTCAGGAAGGAGAAAACTTCCTGATGAGGAGCTGAGAGAGCAATTAAGGGCACAGAGCTGCTTGGCTGATGATGGCTGATGGTGAGAGTGGGGAGAAGAAGGGACAGGGAGGTGAAACACCTGCGTAGCTCCAGCATGGCACAATGGAGGGCAAGGTTCTGACATATGGCTCTGCAGGGAAATGCAGAGATGGATCTAAGTGACAACATTTGGACAACGTGTGCATTCCTAAAAATGTCTGCTGTTCAGCAGGAGGCTCTAATGGGCCTCAGGGAAGATGGATGTGCTCCTTTCCTCGGTAAAAACATGGGCCAAGGCTTGATTTTACATTTAAGATTCTGGCACAGTCTGCCTGCAGCCTGGGAAGTCTGGGCTAACTTAATTCATCCCAGCGGGGCTTTCTCCTGCAAGGATGTGCTAATGATCAGCAGTCGCTGCTCCCTGTGATCTGCCCAGCTCTGACAGCTCAGCCTGCAGCCCTGTGGGGACCAGAACTGTGAGCAGACTGTTTCCCCAACACAGTCTAAATTCACTCCTTCTGAAGGGTGCCTGAGTGACTGGGCTGAGTGCACTGTGAGGAAACTGCTCCACTCCACTGGTCACAGAGGTTTGCATTCCACCCAGGGCAGGAGGATGGACCAGGCCATCGAGAGAGGGGCTGGCACAGATCCATCACTCCCCTACCCTGTGACTCCCTCTCACACTCACTCCCACCCCTGCAGAGTTACATTGGTTTCTTGAGACTGTCAAGAACAGGGCAAGATCTACAGCCCTTTTTCGTAGAGGTTTGGACCATGGCCCCGAAGAAAAATCTCAGGAAAAAATTCTGGTTATTGTCACAGTAGCTAGAGTGTGGAAAAAGACAACTTGCACATGCTGAGACATGCCCTGAGAGGCCAGGAACTGTGGGTGCTGCCAGCCTCCTTCCAAGCCCTTGGGTATGGGGTGCTCTCCACGTCTCTGACTCCCCACAGCTCCGTGCCCCATGTGTCCCTGTAGCCCATGTCAGGGTGACATAAGCCAGGGAAGGATCACTCTGATGACAGCTAAACCAGTTCAGCTGCAAACACCCTCTGCTCACAGCAAAATGTCATTAAATACATTTCCATAGGTCAACCAGTGCAGAGCACAGCGACAGTTTCAGTCAGAGGGGGAAGAAAGGAGAGGAAACTGCTTTTACTTACACCAAAATCACCTGCCAGGCCTTTCTGGATTCACTGAGGTTGCTGGAGATGCCTTCCTGATCCCTCTTGTGAGTGTGTCCTCCCACTTGTGCCAAATCCATGTTTGGGTGCCCTCCTCAAAGGCACCAAAGGCTTTCCCAAGGACCTTGTGAGCTCTCTGCGCTCCTCCCACCTCCCCAAGCCAGGCCCATCTTGAGAAGGGACTTTTGACACTGGCAGATAAACTGAGGACTTGCCACAGCTCTCTGGAGCTGCAGTGTCACTTGGGAGGTCTGGGAGTGACCTTCCAGAGGTAGCTGGGTTGGTTTTTTTGCCCATCTCGCGTCACTGAACCCATATTTCACATTTCCCCATACAAAATATATTGGGTGTGAACACCTGCATGGAACAGCAGCATGTTTGGCTCTTGTTTGAAATCACTCTTGAGAATCATTGCTCTTTTTGGAGGGTGACTCACACCTGCAATCCATCCTCAAGGAACAGAATTGGTGCCTGTTGGGATGGAAGCTCCTGCTACGTCCAGAACAGCCTTCTGCTCCCTGAAAAGCTGGGACAGCAAAGTTGCTTTCCTGATTTAGGAAACCAGCAGAGCAACAGGGCTGCCCGTGGGGCTCAGATCACTGGGCTGGAGGCAGCAGGGATGCAGTGCCCTGAGCTCACACACTCAGGTGAGGCTCTGGAGCAGGATGCCAGCCAGGGAATGTGTGCTGCATCCCTGCAGCACTGCTCAGGCTGTTCTGTGAGGGCCCAGCATGTGGCTGGCAGCTTTACAGCCACAGGTCTTCTCAAACAGCACCTCCTGGAGCTGCTCCAGGAGCTGCCACCACAGCTCATGGTGAGGGTTTAGGGCCTGAGCTGATACCACGAGTCATTTTGGCTGATCCAAACTGAGGACCTGTCTCCCTGCTCCTTGCTTTCTGGTTAATTAGGGAGTCTGCTGGTTCTCAAGGTGAATGGGAGCAGAGGGGAGGTGCCAGAGAAAGCCTTCACCTTCCTAATGCTGCAGAGCTCTGGGCGGAGGGAGGGGAGGGAGCTGGGGAAGGGGCTGGCACACAAAGCAGAGGCTGAAACGTACCTGCCTTGATAATCTGAGGTGGGGGAGGCTGGCTGGGGGCCCTGGACAGGATCAGCTTCTTGGAGTCCACCAGGAGACGGCAGTAGCCTGCAATGAGGCAGGCAAAGTTGGTGGCTTCAGGCCACTCCATCAGCAACACCAGCGGCTGGAAGGCAAGAGAGGCAAAGCACATGAGGGCCATGGCTCAGCTGGTGGGGACCAGAGCTCCACAGGTGCTGTGCTGGTGGAACTGGTGAGCTGCTGGTGCTCCCAGAACTCCCACATGAAAAACCAGCCAGGTGCACAGCCTTGCTCCAGCTCACCCAACCAATGCCTGTGATTCCTGCTTGTGCACAGGGAGTGTCTGGCTGTGATTCCTGCTTGCTGACTCCCCCAAGGATGAGGGACCCTCAGCAGTGATCCTTTGTCTCCATGTCAGTGCTCTGAGCCCACCTGCAAGCACCTGTTCAACCATCAGGGCCTCAGGAGCAGCATAGGGAGTTTGGGGGGTCTCCAGCTGCCAGAACCCCTCTTTCATTGCAGGCACTGTGTCTCCCTCCCATAAACTAAAACATCTGCTTCCAGAAAGATGCCAAATGGGCCAAACCCCACTACAGGTTCCCCCAGCTACCACTCTGAGACTGTGGATCTTATTTAAACCTAACCCTTTGGAAAATTAAATTTGTGCTTAAGAGCAGATGGTGCCTTCCCTTTTAGGAGAGCATTTATTTGCATGCTAAAAAAGAATCTTTGCTTTAAAGAGAAATAAAACTCAGACAAGATCTGTGTGACACATATAACTTCACAGCACAATCTAGCAGCACATAGTGCAACTCCTAGTTCCCAGATTGTCCCAAGGAGAAGATTAGCTAGCCCAGGGAAGCTGTTTGGGTGGAATTCACTCTTACCCACCCAGTGCACTGCTGGGCAGAGCAGCCTGTGTCAGCACAGCTCACCTGAGAGGTCCATGCTCTGTCTGAGCCCCCAGCACTGCTCAAGACAGACCCATGAGAAGGAAAAAAATGACAAATGCCTTCAATAGTTACAGCAAAGGCAGCTCCCGCCCTCACCTACCCCTTGCACAAAGCACCTCTACCTAAAGGACCTTTGTACCCAGTTACAGGGGATTTCTGAGCCAGCTGGGGGATGCTGAACTGCTGCTGTCTCAGGCTGCCTGTCCTGCCACACTCAGCCTTTTGCACACTGAGCCCTCCAGGACTCAGAAGAACTCATTTACCACATTCAGTGAACAAGGCTGTTTTTAAAAACACTTAAGCCTACACAGTGTGAAAAGCATTAAAGCTATTTTGGTTTTCTTGTTTTATAACCACAAGAGGTTCCTGATACCCACTGGCCAGTTTTGTGGTCTGCTGCTGTAAGCCACCAAGCCAATTCTGGCAAAAGCCAGAGTGTCATGCTCTGAACCATAAAGTCCAACAAACCCGAGTGTGAAGCCATCACACCTGGGCAGAGCTGCATGAGATCCCCAAGCCATGCCAGCCCCTGGCTAGGGCAGATTTCTCCCACGGCCAGGGTAAAAAAGTTCCCTCTTTGGCTGCTGTGCAGGAAAATAAAGAAAAAAAACCCAAAAAAACCCCTTGATGTGGAAGAGAAGTGGCCTGACAAGCGAATGTCCTCTGCTGAGAGGCTCTGCCCCTGCCCACTTGACAAGGATCTTTCTGAATCTTGGAAAATAAACCTGAGATGACACAGATCAAAGGGGAAGTATCAAACCAGAGAGAGAGAGAGGAGTGAAGAGATTCTCAACATAGCTCAAAGGAGGCAGGCAGGCAGTGGTGAGGGGGGTGACACCTCTTAGCCCAGCTCAGTCTTGACATAAGTGATGAAAGGAAACCATGTGTTCTGTGTATGAAGCATCCTTAAAACAAGTGGCTTCTTACACAGGGCTAAGCCCTCCTGGGTTTTTCAAGCCATCTGTTGAATGAGGACATATTTGTGCATTTTCCCTGCTTTGTTCTGCAGGGTTTGGAATGTCAGCAGCAAGGGAGGAAGCAAGTCCCAGTGGGAGGGAGGCAATGGCTGATAAACACCCACTGCTGGGAGATTAAACCAAGAGGCCAAGGTGGGCTGAGAATCCCCTTCCAGAAGGAAAGCCAGGGGATAGTTTCCACCATGTGGGAATCCCACCAAGGCAGAGTGGCACAGGGCTGTGAACCTTCACTGCCTCCCTGCCAGTGCTCCCCATGCAGCCCCCAGGGCAGCCCCAGTGCCCCAGCTGGGGACCAGCATCTCCAAGACCCATTTTCATATTTGCTCAGGTCCTTCTGCCTCAGGATGCTCCCACCCATCCAGACATGGGACTGCAGGTTCTTGCTGGCAGGAGGCAGCCCCTGGATCAGTCTCCCTGATGGGGGACAGGATACAACAACCCTGACTCATGTTTCTTGACTACAAATGAAACACCAGCTCCCTACCAGGTCTCCAAGCAAGTCCAATATTAAATAATAATATTGTTTAATATTTAAATTATTAATAATTTTGTTTTTAAAATATTCAATATGTGATGTATTTATATAACAATATAAATGTTTACATTTAAATATTATTGCATAAAGATATTAAATACGATTAATTTGTTATTAATTATTATTAATACTATTACTAAATAAACAAAATTGATTATTAAATAAATGTTTAAATATTATTATTAGGGATTCAACCACTTCAGGTGCAGCTTGGAGCTGTGGATGTGTGATCTCCCCACAGCCTGAGAGGCCATGGTGCCATGGGTCTGTGTCCTGCTCATGGATTATGAGCTGTTCACAAAAACACTGATTGTGATCCAAGCTGCTGCACCCAGGCTGTGCCTCTGCCTTGGCCTTCTCTGCTGCTCACTAACAGAGTTCTGAGCCTTTCCCACATGGGGTTACAAGACTGAGTCTCTCTCTTCCACCCCACTAGGTAGTTTTGCTGAGATTGCAACAGCTCAGCTGCCTTTGGGATGTCCACCCTGCTGCCACATCCCCCTGAACGTGGCCAGCAGATCTGAAAGTGGTTTATGGGGTCAAGAGGCAAAGAGACAACATGATTGCAGCAGCCCTGTTCAGCTGGGAAATGGTTCCACGAAGAGGAGGTATCAGGGGTGGCAGCTAATGGAGGTGCTATTTTTAGGCACTGGCAACCTGGGTCAGCCTGTTCCATGTGGGCAAGGCAAACCAGATCCTGGGGAGACAGCCAGGCACGGGTGAGCTGAGCAAATATTGACTTTGGGAACAGGTGCACAAAACATTTCCAACTCACAGTGCTGAGGGCTTTAGATGGCAAATTCAGGGCAGCTTTGCAGGGAGCTGCTCTAAGTAAGAGCAGCTCTGAAGAACTGCAGGCTGTGCTTCCCTGTGACACCCATGGCTTCTGGCAAATGGGATTCACCTCCTTTCCCTCTGAAACATCCTGCAAGAGGCAGTGATGGCTCATGCCTGAGGTCAGGACTGGCCTGGTGCCACAGGGCTGGGGCTTTATTGTACCTTCCTCATGTATCTCCCTGCAGTTTTTCCAGTCTCAGCCACACCTGACAAAAAGGCAGCAACCTGCAGGAGCATGAATCCTTTAAGTTTTCTAAACCCAGTGGTGCAGGAGGGCAGAGACTTATGTGAGCAGCTGGAAGTCACGGAGGAATGCAGCAGGGGCAAAAGCTGTGCAGTTCCTCTGAGCCCTGCTCCCTGCCCTGGCAGCACAGTGGCCACGAGGTGCAGAATCCTCTTTCCCAGCTGCTGATCAGGAGATGATGTTGATCACTGATGGGGAACAAGTTATCAACCTGGGTAAGCCCTGCCTGTCCTCCCACCACGCAGCTCTGGGCTGTCTCATGCCCACCAGCCCATCCTCTTCCTCCTTCTCATGGGCTCATTCTTGCTGCTACAGCTCCTCAGTGGCCCCCAGGGCTCTGCTTCCTTGGGAGGGCAAAGCAGAAATGCCTGTCTGTGTTTCGTCAGGACAGCAGCACGTTTAGGATGAAAACTCTTAAGTTTTACACAGAAACAAACTTACTGGGATAATCCTACTGCTCTAAAAACTGGACAAACTTCAGATTTCCAGTGGGATGCCAAGGTAAAGGTTGACCTGCAATGTACCAACGTGCAAAGAATCAAATTTTCACAAGGATGCTCTTCCTACAGCTAAGTGTGTAATACCAGCCTGAAATTATTGATGGTTTGATCTTTCATGCATAAGGATTTCCTAGATTTTCTAGGCTTCATGAGGAAAAGACACTTTTTCATTCAAAGTTTCCTGCTTGGCAACCAGTGTCTCTGTGAAGTAAAACAAAATACATTTATACCAGATAGAAGAAATGACTTTTGCATTAGCTTATTAATGAAGAAGTGATTTTTCTATTATGCCCTGCTTTTAAATAAGATCTCAGTGTCCTTCTGGAGGATATTTACTTGCTCAGACAAGGGTCTGTAGGAAATTTTCTGGCCAGGGTTATGCTAGATGATTTTAACAGTCCTCATACTGAAATTAATTTATGACCCAATCTATTCATACTATAACCTCTAAGATTACATGCATTTCCTTTTCATCTCCCCACTTTATCATGTACTTTGGGTCCTACCCTGCTTCCTTTAATGCAGTGCAGCAGAAAGATGGGAGATGAATTTACATAATTTATGTTCCTTGGTTTACTTGAGGTGCACTGCCAAGTTTTTATTTAATAATACAGGCACCTGGGCCTAAGGAGACAGCAGTCAATTTTTCACTTCTACATTGACCTTTCCTTCTCTCCCCTTAAGCATTATTAACTCAGCTCTATCAATACCAGGCTGCTTGTGACTAGGACCACAATTTCCCACTTGTTGATCAATAAGGGCGTAGCCTTGGTTAGACCTGCAGGTCTCTCCTTCCTTAGAAGGCTGCATTTTTTGGCCGGGTTTGGGGTTTATTTTTCCTCTCTTTTTTTTCCCTTCCTTTTTTTTTAGTGAACAAATCAAATTTGGCTTTGCAGGCTTGGAAACTCATCCTCTCCACATGTTGTCTGCCTCTCATGCTTCTGGTTGGCTCCTGTTCTGGGCGCCTGCAGGCAGCACTCTGGGTGGTGCTGGAGCTGGGAAGTGCTTAGTTTTGCATCCCAGAGCATTGCTTCATATCCCATTCCCATGCCTCACATCCCATTCCCTTGCTTTACATCCCATTCCTTTTCCTCACATCCATTCCTTTCCTTCACATCCCATTCCCTTGCCTCACATCCCATTCCCTTGCTTTACATCCCATTCTTTGCTTCACATTCCATTCCTTTCCTTCACATCCTATTCCTTTGCCTCACATCCCATTCCCTTGCTTTACATCCCATTCTTTGCTTCACATTCCATTCCTTTCCTTCACATCCTATTCCTTTGCCTCACATCCCATTCCCTTGCTTTACATCCCACTCCTTTGCCTCATATCCCATTCCCTTGCCTCACATCTCGCTGCAAGCAGGGATCTGCATCTGCCCCTCCCACCCAGGTACTGAGCCAAAGGAAATCTCAATCCCTCCTTCTCTCTCACGAGATGACAGCACTTCAGAATGGTTTAATGCAAATCAAGATTAATTTGGTGTAAGGAACCAGAGCCTTGGGCCCACTGTCACTCCAAAGCCTCGCTCTTCCTGTAGGAGAAATCTCAGGGGCTTCAGTCAGCGCCTGCAGGAGCAGGAGGAACGTCAGCCTTACCTGCCCTGGTGACTCTGATGGGGCTCCCCCCTGTTTCTAGACTGGAGTTTGGCAAATATACACCAAGCACTGGCCTCAGCACCACAGCACATCCCTGCCAGGATCAGCTCAGGGGAGCACAGCCAGGCTTGGGGCTGGCTCCAGCAGGGAAGGCTCAGAGGGGGTCATCATCCCATCACCTGTGAGAGGAAGAAGCTCCTTGGCTCCTTCCGTGGGGAGAGGAGAGGGCTGAACCCCAGCTGTGCACAGTGTTCTTTATTTCTATGGCAGGCTGGAAGCATACCCTGGGACACACCAGTACCCAGGTTCCAGGCACAGCAGCAGCCAGGGACCTTTCTGAATTAATTTTTCCTTTGTCTTCCTCTCTCAGGTCTTGATCTCGGCTTAAGCGCTGGCTGGCTGTGGGCCCTGCTGGGAGACCCAAGTCAATGACCCCGATCCTTGGACTGAACTGTGCCTGGTGAGCAGCCAGCACCATGGGCTCCTGCATCTCAGCCCAGCACAGGGACAGGGCACAGCCTGGGACAGCCCCTCTGCTAAGCTGCAGACACTTGTCCAGGCTCAGGTGACCCAGCTGTCCCCAAAGCGTTCTTTCATTCGCATTCAGAGTGCTCCAGCAGCCTTTTTCCCAATGTCAAGGCTGTTAATAACAAAAAGCTCAGCAGTGTGCAGCTGTGTAAAGCAGCAAGGAGAAATGCTCCGTTGGAAAAGGCATTTCAGTAAGAACAAACCCTTAGCTCCTGTGGGAGCTGTGGAGCTGCACGGCCAGGGGAGCCTGGGGGAGCAGTCACCACCTCCCTGTGCCCCATCCAGGCTGCCAGGCTTGGCCAGGTGCCAGGCAGGTGATGTTGACATTGTCCTGGGACACTGGACAATGGATACTGGGAGGGAGAGGAGGACTTTGCAGTGCTGCACTGGGGAGGAAGGGAGGTGCATGCCTGAAGCTCGATTCTGAGCTGGCTCAGAAGCATTGGCCACTCTCAAATGCTGGTCCCAGCAGGAGGGGGAAGCCCCTGGGAGATGCAGAGCTCCCTAACCTGGCAAGATGCACTTAATGCATAAAGATCACAGGAGACACCTTGTGCTACCTCCCTGACCCCAGCAAATAGATGAGCTGCAGAATCAGTTCCCAAACACGAGGAGGAAGAATAGAGAAGCAACAGCCCCAGCAGAAAGGAGGCCATGTCAGGTGAGAATGAAACCTGGAAAATGACCACTGGAAGCCGCAAAATGACCACTTGCACCACTGCAGTGCAGCTGGACATGTGCAGTCCTGTCCGCAGCCTGGCAACTTTCTCAGCATTCCCAAGCAAAACTGCTCACTCCCTCCATGAGTGTTGAGACAAAACCTGCTCCTGTCCTCCCTGCAGCTCTCACAGACCTTGCAGGGAACAAAAATCCTTGGAAGCAGCAGCAGAAGCCTGGAGGTTTTTGTTCTTCTGTCCTGAGGTTGTGCAGCTCCTCTCTGAGGGGTTCTGTCAGCATTTGCCCCACTCTTGACATAGAGGCAAAAAGCTAAAGAAGGCAAAGCAGAGGTGCCAGCCCTGGGTTTATATCCCAAATGGGCTGTTTTAAACAGAAATTGAAGCCCAGGATGGAAAACCTCCAAAACAAACCAATTAACTACCTAGTGAATAATTCATAAGACAAACAGTACTTCTTTTCCGCCTGAAATAAATGCAAATGGTTTATGATCTCCTCAAGCCTGTCTGTTACCTGAAAATTTCCCCCAGCTCCTTCCTGGCAGGTGAGTCTGGGCTGTGGTTGCAGGTCAGCAGCAGATAAGGATGTCTGGACTGTGCTGGATGGTTTGATCAGGGTGTTCAGACCTCCCAGCTGAGGGCTGCTCCATGACCTGACCCCTTTTCTAACCTATCATTTTAACCACACTTAGAAATTCAAGCTGGTCTTTCTGCACAAAACCCTGAACCATCACTGACCATCTGTGTTTCCACAGTAACTTAGCGAGCACCTCCTACAAATTCAGGCTGGGAGCTGTCCCAGCAGCAGCATCCCATGAGAGCAGCAGTGCCAGGTGAAATAGCCCAGGGGGACATCCCCTCCTACACTGCAATCCATGGAGCTCTGACAGGCTCCCAAGGGTGACATGGATTTGACAGGTCCCCAGAGCAGTCAGGACACTACTTTGAGCCCTCTAATGGTTTGCAACTCACAGCAGAAACGGATTGATTTGCAACTTAGGGCTTTAGCCAGTGACACATTCAGCACAACAGAGTGACTGTAGAGAGCACATTAGCACTGTGAGGTAATGATCTTTTTGCCTGCTTTTCTTAGCCTGCCTCATCCATCGCTGTCCTGCGTGGGATTAGCATATGCCTCATTTTGGAGCAGACATTCTGGCTTTAAAACCCAGCCCTTCGGATAATGGCTAAATGAAGACAGATAACAGCAGCCTCTGCCCTGGCACGGTGCTCTTGAGCCTGCTGAGATCCATGAATGGGGTTCTTGCTCCACTCCAGGCAGGCAGAGGGGCTTTTGGTGGCCAGAGGCAGCTGCCTGGAATTTTTCATGGAGATAAAGCCATCGTGCATGTGGACGTGCTTGCAGGAGGAGTGTGAGCTGGCTTACTCCAGTGAGCTGGCTTTTCTCCAGCCTTTGGGGGGCTGGATAGCAGGGTCAAGGGAGAAAGTCTGCTCCTGCAGCAGGAAAGGGCTGGTGGAGGCACAGAGTGGATTTCTGCAGCCAGGAATGGCTAAGGGGAGCAGCGCTGCAGGATCTGTGGACAAGCTGCGTGGGAATTGCCACCTAATTTAGAGCAGATGGATGCCAGCATCACCTAAGCCTCCAGAGCATCTGTCCCTCCTGTGGCCAGTCTGTGCTGGGGGGAACAGTGCTCTCTTCCACACCAGGGAGAGCACAGCAGCACCCCAAGAGCTCAGTGCCATGGAGCTAGGTGGCAATGGGGACAGCCATGCTCAGAGCACTCACAGTGAGCCAGAGCATTAACAGGGGCATGACCAGCCTATTATTAATACATTAACATGGTGATTTTTATCCACACAAATCCTAGGAGGGGTGGGTGGGCAGCAGGAGGAACCAGCAGGGGTAATTACTCGTGGTGCAGGCAATATCCCCTGGTTATTCCTGCTCTGTAAGGAGTAAATTGATGGATTCCTGCACAGCCCAGGGGTGCTGGAGGGGCTGGGCAAGGAGGGCTTCCACCTCTCCACACTGCAGCAGGGGAGGCTGAGGGCTTTGAAGGGTTAGGACAGGCACAGCAGGACACCAAGGCTTGAACTGCACAAGACTGACCTCGGAAGGATGCAGAAGAGGGAATGTTAACAGTGTTACAGTTGAACAAATAGCCAGTGAATTAGGAATGCAAAAAAAGGGCATTGCTGATGAGGATGTGGAGGGGAGAGCTGAAGCAGAAGGGATGAGGATTAACACAGCTCTGGCAGAGGTTACTGGGGTGTTACTGCAGGTTAGCAGAGCTACTGGACCAGGCACAGCAGCAGCAGGAAAACAGACCAGGAGGAATTAATGAGCCAGGAGAAAGTGCTAAAATCCACCAGGACAGGAGGCAGCAGGAGAATCCCAAACAAATCCACCATGATTACATCTGTGAGACTCTGACTGAAGAAAGGACTGCAGAGAGGGCTGAGGCTTTGAGACCTTGCAGGAGATAAAACACAGAGACAGCTGGCAAAGCAGCTCAGCTTCATCAGTCTTGGGGGAAAAAGGGATGAATGCAGGGGCAGGAAAGCTGACTCACAACCAAAAGCTCAGAGGGCCTGTGCAGATACACCTGTGCAGCAGCACCTCCATGCCCCACAGAGTCATGGCCCCACTGCGCCACACAGCCTCTGCCAAGAACTGCTCCTGACTAATCAACTCCAGACTCAATCCTAACTCTGTCCTGTTGAATTCAAAGTGGGAGGAGAGGAGAAGACGAGGCTTTTAGCATTTATCTGTGAGATCTCTGCCTCTCAGCTGTCCATCCCCAAGGGGCAGGGGAGAGCTGGGTGCAGGGAGGCAGTGACACCGAGGATGCCCTGGAGACACACACAACTATCTGCCTTTGACATGTCCCAGCTTGTTAAAAACCTGAGCAAAGGCCAAGGGAAGATCTCCTTAGGAACCTGTGGCTGCTGCACTGGGCACCAAAGATCTAAAAAAGATCTTATTGTACTGCTGACACTTTTCCTGGAAGATTTGGGAGCCACAAGGGGTGAGGAGGGGTGGCAGGGCCTGACCATGGGGATTGACAATCAGAACCAGCACTGCTCTACACAACAACCAGCAGGAGATGGGAGTAACAACACAGGGGCATCAGGAGGGTGTGCCAAGGAGTGCTCTGGGGGTTGAAGGGGAGGAAAACAGGGGCAGCTGGCAAGATACTCAGGGTGGCTACCGGGCCAGGGACACACAATCATCTGTGCTCACACTGAGCCTGACACCTCCCTCCCATCATTTCCACTTTATTCTCCAATCCTGCCTGCCTTGACAAGTTCCACAAGTGCTACAAATACATGAAACCTCCCAGTCCCTTCCAGCAGCTGCATCCAGCCCAGATATGGCCGTGCACTGCTCCTCTCCAGCCCTGAGCAGAGGTGAGGCGCTGTCCTGCCTCCAAAAGGTCCTGCTACCTGCCTGGCCTGTGTCAGCCCCATCTGCCCTGAGGACCCTGCCTGAATTATTAGGTAGGTGTCTGAGTCATGGCCAGAAGGCCACCATGCCTGCCCTATGGCCCTCAGCAGCAATCCCTGTCTGTATGGCACAAAGATTCACACCAGCAGGGGAGATGCTGCAAACCCCGGTATGAAAGGGGTTTTGGAGTCTCTTTGGAATCCCCAAGCAGATTGTCCAGCACACAGCTGTGACATGAATCCCCTCAGAGGCTGGCCCCAAACCCCCAAGCCCATCCCCACCCCTCTGCCTCCACGGCACCCACGCCTACCTTGGCATCCAGGATGCTCGTCTCCACGCGGGCCACGCCCTGGTTCTCCCTGAACAGCTGGATCTTGCTGACCTTGCTGAACTCTGACAGCACCGTGGTGAGGTTGGTCTTCAGGTCAATGACATGGCTGATGCCGTGCCGGGGTCCCACCAGCAGGGTGGTGGCTGGCTGCTTCTCGTCCTGGTGGCACGTGGAGAGAGAGAGACACAGGAGTGAACAAACACACCCCAGGGTGGCACAGGCTGCAGCTGGCTCTCTCCATGGAGCCAAGCCTCAATGCTGGCAGCTTGGTCAGGTCCAGGATGGCTTTTGAAGAGCAGCAGGTAAGGCTGGTGCCATCAGCCTGCCTCCCTGAGTCCCTTTGCAGAGTTAGGAGTGGTGTGCAGGATGCCAAGGCTATTTAAAAGTAAAGCTCAGAACTGACTGTCCACATGAAATATTCAGGCTCACTGGTGTCACTACACTAAAGTGAGTGTGTTACAAATCTGTCTGATCTGACATTGCCTCCAAGAAGGAAGCAAAGCAGGGAGTGAATGTATTTAAGAAAAGAAGACCAAATCCTTGACTGGAAATTGGGATGTTTCTTGCTCTGGTCTAAAAGGACCCTTCAAGCCAGGCATGGAGGGGAAGAGGAGCTTCCCTTGCCTCTTATTGCAGAAGATAATAAGGGAATACTTTTTACCACTTCAATGAAATTCAACACACAGGCTGGCTCAGAGGCACTGCTTTGGTGTCAGAGATTTTTAAAAAAATGCTGTTTACTCAGGAGCAGGCTCTGGCTGCTCTGCCATGGAACCAAGCACAAGGTTGTGCCTGCACCAATTTCCTGCAGGCAGTCCTTTGGGCTGTGAGGTGAGGGGCAGAGCAGACCAAAGGCTGCCAGAGATGTTACCCAGTGGGCAAAGCACAGGAAGGCAGGGAGGTGCCGAGACCACGGGTGGGAGTAAAAGGAAGGATGGCAGGGAGGTGACACCTACATGGGGAGCTCTGGATGGGAAGTGGAGTGAGAGGGATGAAGGGGTGAGCCAGGCAGTGGGGAACCTTTGTGGGTCCTGTTTGGGCTGGTGACTTTCCTCCTGGTGAGGAGGTTTGGGTGAGCAGTGGAGATGAAGCTGCAGCACCTGTGACAGAGGCAGCAAACCCAGCCTGGGCTGTGTGGGCAAGCAGGGAACACAGTGGCCTTTGACAGGAGCTGCCCTCCTCCAGGATGGATGGCAGGATGTGCCAGGTCATGATCAAGCTACAAACACATGCATACTCCAGCTTCACTGAGCAGATCATCTCACTGCCCCACAGGCTGGCAAGAACACAGCAGATCCTGACCCTGCAGACCTGAAAATCCGACCTGCTAACAGCAGAGGCTCTGAAAGCTTTCCTGGGTGGGCCTGGAGCTCAGCAGGGCAGAGCAAGAGACTGAGGGAAGTGATTTCTGTGGGAGACACATGCCCCTGGCTCCCCCCCCAGCACACAGGCAGGAGCAGGCACCTCCCAGCCCAGCCTGAATTACCGTACCAGTCCCACTGTGTTGAAGAGAACCCCAGCAAAGGTCGGCAGCTCGTTCAGGATCCTCAGGTACTGCAGCTTTGCCTGGGCTGTGGAGACCTGACAAAACATCACACAGGTGATCACTGTGAGCACAGGGGAAGAGATGCAGGAGGCTGGGGCAGACTTGGGGGCTTTCAAGCAGGGGTGCACAGCAAGCAGGCACCTCTGGGCATGGGCTGTGCTGGCAGCAAGGCTGACTTTTGGGGTGAGGGGGGTCTCCATTCCCCTGCCATCCAAGGCAGCTGTTGGGAGGTAACTCAGAGCAGAGGCAGCCAGGAAGGAGCCCCAGTGCTTGATGTATAACCCCCCTGGGATGTACAGCCCTCCCTGGGGTAGCTGTGAAGGCTGCAGGGACCAAGGGGTGGCTCAGCAGCTGCCTCTAGAGCTTTCCAAGCAGAGAGAACAATGAATTGATTCGTGCTAGTTCAGCCGGGCTTCAGTTGATCTCACCCCTGATCCTCGCTGCACTTCCTGCAATCCACATCAGCTCTTGAAAGAGGATTCAGGAGAGAGAATGTCTACTTGATTGTTTGGGATTTATCCTCCATCCCAGAGGATTTAATAGCAAGGCCCCTCAAGAAGCTGGGGACAAGAGGCTGGGGTGGAGGGCAGGCTGCCACCCCAGCAGCCCTGAGCAGGCACTGTGTGGGCTGGGCTCACCTTGGTGCCGCCAGGCTGGTGCTGGTGGGCTTTGAGCTGCTGCGAGAGGGATTTCCGGAGGCTCTTCTCTTTGATGAGCTGCAGGAGCGAGGGGGGCAGGAAGGGCTCCAGGCCCCACTCTTTCCTGTGAGGAGGGAAGCCTGCGTGAGCTGCCAGGTTGGAAACGCTGCCAGCAGGCAGAGAGGGACAGAACACTGCCCCAGAGCACCCTCTTGCCATCAGAGGGAGCTGGAGCCACACCAGCACTTCCTCGGTGCCACAGCCAGAGCAGGAGCAGCCCCCAGGGCAGGTTCCCAAGGGGATGGGACCCCAGGCTGGTGACACAGCTACCAGCATCAGGCTGGGGAACACTCTGCAGAGACCCCAGCTCCCACTTGCCTTCATGTAAGCTTAGGGGATGCAGGGCAAATTCCCAAACCTCTTCTGGGGTTCTCTGGGAGTGACCCCTCCCTCCTTCCTCCCTGTGCTGACTGGGCAAGGCCAGCCTGCACAGATGGGCTGGGTATGGGTTTAGGTCCCTCAGGAGCCACAGGAGGGCTGAGCCAGTGCTGCACAGCTCGGTGACAGGCTGAGATTACACAGCCACAGAGCCTTCTTCTCCTTGCCTTGGATGCAGGCGGAAAATCAGCCCAGGTTCCCATGGAAATGACCCTGGGTTCACAGCAACTGTCCCCAGCCCTGGCTGCTGCATGCAGGTGGATGTTGGGTGTGAGGGGGTCCTACACAGCCCCATGGTGGCACCAGGGGCTGGCTGTCACTGCTGCCAAGCCCCTGAGCCACCACCCAGCTCGAGGGGGCTCTCAGAGTATCTCTTGCTCTGCTCCCCAAAGTGTGACAGAGGGACACAGGGAAGGGACAACAGAGGAGGGCTGTGTGGAAGCCTGGGGACAGAAAGGAGGACTCACTCCACATTCTTGAGGGAGACCTTCTGGCTGGGGCGGGTGGCTGAGACAGTGATGTAGATGTGGAGGGCGGCCAGCCCCAGCAGCATCTCTGGCTTGGGGTCTGTGCCGAAGCGCTCTCTGATCACATCGTTGCGGCTCTGCAGGAGGGACAGGAGGTGTCAGACAGCCACAGGGACAGGGCACTGCCACCTCAGGGGTGCTGCCACAGGGCCCAGCCTTGGCAGACGTGTGGGCCAGGAGCACCAGCAGCTCCCAGTCCCTACCTGGATGTACAGGTACTCGAAAGCTGCAGGGTCCCGGCGCAGCAGCTCCACTGGGTCCTTGGGGAAGAAGCTCACACGGAAGAGGCATCTCATGCCGTGGTAGTGTGTTCTCTGCACAACCTGTGGCAGGAGCAGAGGGGAGCAGTGAGTCCAGGAACCATTGGCTGCAGGGCACAAGATGCCCTCTCCTCTCTTATGGTGTGATATTTGATTTCTCTCCTCCATGCATCACCTTTCACCCTGGCAATGTCCCAGCCTTCCTTGGTGTGACAGCTTTGCCTGGTGCTGTAGTGTTTGTGCCACTCAGGCTAATGTTTGCTCCATGATCCCCATTTTATCCATGGTTCTGTGCAGTGCCAGCTTACTGGCTCTCCTCCAGCCAAGGATGTTCATGAGTGCAGTCTGCAGCTGCCCAGGCTGGAGCACAGAGTAGTTCCATGGTACTGTCAGCATGGCCTGGATAACACCCTGATTGTCTCCCTCTTTGGCCACCCTTTTCACCTCTGAGCCTGCAGGCCCATGCCAGAGGCAAGAAGAGGCTGTGCCACACCACAGCACAATCCCAGCCAAGCCCCAGGCTGGGGGAACAGGAGGCTCTCTGTGCCCAGCCCCTCACCCTGGCCATCCCAACACCCTCCCACACCCAGCAGCTTACGTGGGCCAGTGGCTGCTTGTCCTGGAGCAGCAGGAAGCGGTGGCTCTGCTCCGGGCTGGAATACTCCAGGACCAGGGCAAAGTGCTCGATGTGTCTCAGCGACAGGCGGTCCTGCAATGTCACCATCACGTCCTGCAAATGCCACAGACAGGCTTGGTGTGAGGCACTGGCTGCTTGCTGAGGGGGAGCTGGGACCTCACTGAGAGCCCACTCATCCCTGGCTACCGGGGCCGTGCCAGGATGAGGCTGAAAGGGTCCACAGGATGGTAGCCAGTGATCTTGCAGTAGGAGTGACCAGCAGCCAGAGCCCCAGCACCTGGGCTAACACCGTGCTGGTGCTGAGGGAGCTGGCCCCTGGCAGGGGGACTCGCAGGAGCATCCACCCTGGCTGGAGGGCAGGCTCACAGCAAGGAGAGAAGTCAGGAGAGGCAGAGAGCCAGCAAAGCCCCATCCCTGCCAGCTGCAAAGCGTGCTGCCTGGGGAGGCAGACAGGCCATCCATCATGTCAGAGAGGCTCGCAGCCAGCCCGGCGCTGCTGCGGTGTTCGTGCATGGGAAGCAGGAGAGGAGAAATGGATTGGGCAGGTGGGAGGGGAGGAGTGTCACCGTGCCGTGGGGGCAGCAGGGAGCTCACCTTCACAGTGGTTCGGCCATCGAATGTGAAGGATTTGATCTGCCCGTTCTCCAGGAAGACCTTCAGCACGTTGGGAATGAGGAGGAGAGCTTCTTTCTTCAACATGTCCTGGCATGTGGGGCCGGCGAGGAGGGTGGGGGGCACGGAGGGATGGAGGGAGGGTGGGGAGAGAGAGTGTCAGTGATGGAGTGCTCATGGCATCCTCTGCTGCTCTGGGCTTCTGTGCTAAGAGGCACATTTCCCCTGAAAACCCAGCGTTCTGTTGAGCCATCAAGAGGCACAGAGCTGAGGCAATTCAGAGCTGCCTGACAGACTCACCTCCTCAGCTCCCAGCAGGTGCAGTGGGAACAGAGCATCTCGCTCTGCCAGCACATCCCAGTGCCCATGCCTGGCAGCCTGTCCCACTCTCCAGCTGGTGTCCCAGAGGGGAGGTATGGCTGGGGTGGCTCAGAGCTGGTCCCCCTTTCCTGACCCTTACCCCAAGCCTATCCCCCCTCAACCCTGCACATCCCCTCTGCAGGAACTTGGGAGAAGGCTGATTTTATTTGCTGAGAAGCATTTCAATCAGATAATTACCTAATTGATTTTGCTTAAAAATAGAATGTGCTAGAAGCACTTTACAGGTTTTTTTTTTTCAGTTTTGTTTTGTTGTTAATAAAACCTTTCTGCAATTAAGAGATAAAAGCACTGGGCTGGAACTCTTCAGCTTCCACAGCCATTCAGCAGTGCCCTGGTCACCCTGCCCCACATACAGGCACTCCAACGCTTTTGGGATCAGGCTGGAAACCACGGATCTTTCTCAGGGCAGGCACTGGCATTGCCTGAATGCCTCCCCTGGGAGCACAGGGGGACCTGGTTGAGACTAGGTTTTTAAGGCCAGTTTTTGGGGCTCCTTCAGAGGGACAGGGGAGGAGCACACAAAGTCCCCCCAGCAGTGACCCAACACACTGACTGTGCCCAAGGGCGTCTGTCCTGTGGGGCTCCCCAGGCCAGACAGCTGCTCTCACCTGCAGAGCCCAAATCAAGGAAGAAGAGCCCTGTGGGCCCCCAAACACCCCACACCCCATGGCCCTGGGGACACCTCAAGGGACTGAGGCACAGAGGAAGGCAGGGCAGGACTTACTGGGTCTGTCTCGCCGACCGTCACCTGCTCTGAAAATCGGACTTTGGCCGGGTTGGACCTTAGCTTCGCCTTCTTGGCTGCACTGATGAAAGCAGATTTGGGAGACTGGAAAGAGAGCACTGGGTAAATCACCTGTCTGCCCTTGGAGCCATGGTGTGGGGAAAGGCAGACACAGGGCCCAGAGGAAACCCCTCTGGAGCCAGCGTGATGATGGGGAGTGGGCAGCAAACCATGCAAGGGGGAGGGTGGAAAGCAAATGCCCTTGGCTGTGGTTACACAGCGTTGCAGGCAGGGCCAGAATGATGAGCAGCAGCCCCTAAAGTCACACCAGCAGCATCAGCGTGGCTGGGAGGCTGCACTCCAGTGAGCACCTGGGCCTGGCACCCCTCGTGCAGGCTGAGCTGCAGCAGATGTCAGCCAGGTCTTGCTTGGAGGCACTGGCACCGGTTGGATGGGAGAGGTGAGGCCCCCCTAGGGGTTTGCAGCCCCAGGGAGATGGCAGAACCCCGGACAACCCTGCAGGATGTTTTGGAGGCAGTGCCTGCAGCACAGAGGCAGTTGTGACACAGAGCTGTGTGTGTCTGATGGTGCCAGCACCAGCTGAGCTGCCTGTCCCAGCTGGAGGCCATCCCAGGCCAGGAGGAAAAAAGCTTTTTTGGGGAGTGGCACACAGCCCCCCTCCTGACAGAGCAGCACAGGGTGGGGACATCTCCTTCCCAGAGAGGAGAGGAGCAAAAGGGAGCTCTCACACTTCTCTCCTTCCCCAACATCAAAGACTTGGTGAAGCACAAATGGAGCCTCTGACAGTTCATTCTGCCCCAGTGCCATGGGTGCTGAGCTCCAGTGCACCATGGCTGCTGGTGCAAGCAGCCCTCCTGCAGCCTGGCCCTCCCAGCTCCCCAGGGACTCCCAAGCCAGCAGAGACCCCTCCCTGCCACCTCTCGATGGGTTACTCCATCAGACACACTTGATGTCCTCAGCAAATCATTTGGGTTTGGGAATATTTTTCCTCCCTCCCTTCTGGTGACAAGGAGGGGGTGGTGGCTGCACGTCCAAGGAGCTGTGGCAGCTCTCAGACCTGACAGCTTGGAAGAGCCTTGGGGTGGTGGGACATGGGTCCAACAAATCAGTTGAGTTGCCTGAGTGGTCTCCCCAGGGTCTCCAGGGATCCTGCCTCAGTCTCCAAAAGGGCTTTTCACCCCTGTCCTGGCTCCCCTGGAGCTGGCCAAGGCCCTGCCAGTCTCACCTGGTGGGTGTGCAGGACCGTGAGGATGATGAAGTCCTTGGCCTTCCTGTGACAGAAAGGAGAAATGAAGATGGATGGGATCCATCAGGGTGATGGATCTCAACACGTGCAACTGGCCACTGAGAGCACATCCCACCCTTCCCAGCCCAGTGGTAGCCGGGACCTTTGTGGGCTCCTTGGGGTACTTGGCAACCTGGCTGTGGATACTCTCTCACTTCTCGGCAGGCTGGGAACAGCTATGGCACTTGCTCCAAGGCACTCCCCCTGCTCAGACTGAGAATTCCCCATCCCAGCAGTGAGCACTGGTGATGTGGGTGTGCACCGACACCCCAAGGCTTTGGCACGAGCCCCTCCCCAGAGGCGATGAGGGACAAGTGTTGTCCTCACCTGACAAGCTCGATGAATCTCTCTCTGGGGGCTTCACTCACATCCTCATCGTTGATGGCCAAGATCTGGTCTCCTGGCAGGAGTTTATCCTCAGAGGGGCCGCCTGCCAGGAGAGAGGGTCAGGCCCAACCCAGGCATCCCGGAGCTGCGGGGTAGAGGGGAAGCAGGAGGGTCCCAAGCATCCCCAAAGCATTCGCCCACGTACGTGGCTGTGGAGCTCACCCTGCAGGCCCAGCAGAGGGGACAGGAGAGGACAGGAGCCCAGGGAGGGATCCCAGCAGGGGGAAGCGCCGCTCTGTTCCCTGGCACGCTGCAGCTGTAGGATCTCCCCCACTCCCTACCTGCCGCCACCGAGCGCACCACCACCGGCCTCTCGCTGCCAGCCACAAAGCCGAATCCGTAGAGGGGGTGGCGCCGGACCGTCACCTGTCGGAGCGTGTCCGAAGGCAGCTGCCCACATTCCATATCATCGCCACCGCGCTCCTCCGGCATCACATGGCTGCGCTGCAAGCACAGGGAGCGGCTGAACCGCGCAGCGCTGCCCGCCGCACCGAGCTCCGCAGGGCAGCCCCGCTCCACCTGCAGCGCTCCCACAGCTCCCGGTCCCCTCCTCCCGGGCAGAGCAGCGCTGCTCAGGGCCTTGTCCCTGCCACAGCACCGGCAGGGTTCATGGAGATGGCACGCAAGGGTAAAGCCATCCTCTCCCAGCACCTCGTTGTCCCATGCCTGCCCCATTGGAGATCTCTGTGGGGTAAATTTTGGGCATGATTTTTTGAGCTTGAGGGAGTTTTTCAGCCTGTCAGTGGCTGATCTGTTCTCAAGAGAACGTCTTTTGGGAAACTTTCTCTTTCAAGGACTGTTTTTTGTAAATAGGTTTTAGTTCTCAAAACGATGTCACACAGCTGTTCTGAATGGGTTTTATTCTTGTTCCACCAACAGGGGTGGATCCCTTGGCCAGTCATGCTGACCTGTATGGGAACACCTTATAAAAAGGGTTGCAAACCCCAAATAAAGGCTTCTGTCTCATTGGGGTCAAACCTCACTGTTGTGGTTTGAATCCACCCTGCTATTTCGTGTCCACTAGTGACAGTAAACTGCTGGTGGTGTGGCTCTGGCCATTCTCTGAGGGTCAGGGGAGACAGCAGCCCTGGCACAGCCAGAGAGCTCTCTCTGCCATTCTGCTGAGCTTTAAGAGCAAACCCAAGGGTTGGTTTATTCATGCTGTGTAACACAGCTCAACAATATCAGAGATAAGTGAAAACAAGTTTAGACAGTCTAAAAACTGCAATTAAGGCAGGCTCAGCTCTGCTACTACAACCAAATCCCCACCATCAGCCCAGGGACTCCTTGGAGTGCAGAGAACCAGAAGATGGGAAGATCCAGCCCAGGGCAAGGTCGTGTCAAAGTTGCCCTTGGCATCCTGGAGCAATGCCAGTCCTGGCTCCAGGCTGTGAGCCTGCTGTGGGGGAGCAACCCCAGCACCACGGGATGGTCACAGAGCACAGCACAGATGGCAATACGAGCAGCCCAGCTAGAAAAACAAAGTGGTGAACGTGCTCTTGTTTCTGTGCTGCTCATCACTTGTTCCTGTCCAGACTATTTAGTCTATTTAAAAGAGATCCTTCACAGCCTTTTGACAACACACCAATTGTTCCATCTTGTATCAGTTTAGGATTTGATGCATCATCCATCTAATGCTATCTGTCTGCATTTCTGACACCCCCACCCACTTCCATTGCAGCGTTTGGCACCTGTTGCAGAGCCAAGAGGGACAGCACATGGTGCTGGAGGGGACAGGAGCTCCTGGCAGCTCCATACCACCACACAGAACCTGGGGCTTGAGGACATCACTGCCAGCAAAGACAGCCCTGTGCCAAGCCTGATCCCCGGGTTACCACCCAAAATCCTCTAAGGGAGGATGCCATGTCTGCCATGGGCGCCAGGAGAGCTCTGTGCACCAGGTGAGTCTGCCCAGGGCCAGGGATACAGCGCTGGCCATGGGTGAGCTGCACCCTGTGATGATGAGCTGTCACCACAGCCAGGTGACATTCCCAGCACCCAGCTGGATGGGTGCTCCTGGCTTTCCCCTCCCGCATGCAGTGGCATGTGGCTGGAGGAGAAAACAGTGATTCCTGGGGAAGGGAACTGGTGAGGAGCAGCAGGGTCTGGGCACCTCTCTGAGCATGGGCAGTGCTGCAGCCACCAGCACTCCCAGCAGGAGCAGAGCCAGCTCCATCACCAGGAGAGTGCAGCTGCAGGGAGTACAGGCGAGACCATCTCCCCAGCGACTGTGTCTGCGCCGCCTCATCAGCTGCTCTGCTACTCCCAGGAGCATTTGAAAGAACAACAGCAACAACCACAACAAAAAGGATCACGCCATTCTACCAATTTTCTCAAACAAACCTTATCCAAGGCCATTGTGTGCAGCTGAAAAGGCAACTGAATGCAGCACTGCATCTCCACATGCCTGGCATGGCCAGGGAGAATGCCAGAGACGGAGCTGGCTGCCACAAGACAGCAGTCACCGAGCTGCTGGCTGCCCAGGCGACACTCCTTTCATCCCATCCATGCTGCCCACAGCAATTCCAGCCCTCCCATCCACAAGCCCCTGCAGCAGATGAACACGAGGGTGAGCAGCAGGGCTTGAATCACTGGGATGCCTCGGAGGCGTGGCTGAGCTCAGTGCGATGGCTCCGGGGAAACAGAGGCAGGGGTTTGCTCACCAAGTCATAGCAAAGTGGATGGCGAGTCCCAGACCAGAGCTGCCCAGCTGTGCCCCCAGATCTGTCCTTCTGGTGCAATCGGGGCGTCGGTGTCACCCTCACTCCTCCCCAGGGAACCCGCGGCTGAGCCACAGCCGGAGACAGCCCAGGGACAGCAGCTAAAATTACCATCAGAATTGGTTAGCCGGGAAATCTTTGCAGCTTTAACAGACAAAAGGAAAAGAAAACACACCTCACTTCAGCCACAACCAGCCTGCCATCCAGCTTCAAAGTGAAGAGGGGGAATAAAAAGGTGGATACTGACAATAAAAACTCCTTTACCGGCCTCTTAATCTGCTCCTCTCCTGATAAGACTTGGACGCTGCAGAAGCGTTACCAGGAAATTAAATAAAAGAGGACGAGCATCCTCATAAGCAGGACTTATCCACTCCTGGAGAAGCAGTAATATGCTCAGCAGCAGGTACAACATGCCTTCTCCAGGCTGTGGCTCTGAACATCCTTCCTGCGGCAGCTCTCCCATGCCGGGCTTGGGGATTAACGTGTGCTCACCCTGGACCAGAGCGAGAGGGCAGAGAAAATCAGCAGCAGCAGTGGGTAAGGCAGCTCTCTCCCTAACACTGGTAATTGGCTGCACCCCAGGAGCTATCACTTCCCTGGAGCCTGATTTTTTTTTTTGTTTCTTCCTTTAATTTCTGGGCAGAGAGCTGCGCTGGGCTGCAAAGCTCACGGCCTCGCCCTCGCAGCAGGGAGCTGAGGATACGAAACAATCCCTGGTGCCATCAGCAGCACCCTGGTGCCATCAGCAGCACCCAAACCCAGCCTCACCCTGGGGCCACACTGCTTGGGGAGCACCCACTACCACCTTGGAGGGCACAGACCAGCACTCACCCCATGCCACTGCAGGGAGCAGATGGCTGTTCATGTCCGTGTTCCCACCCTGCCTGTGTCCTTACCTCCCTGCTCCCCACCCTTAGCCCAAGAGCCTGCTCTGCATCCCCTAGTGTCCTCAGGGACCACCATGGCACAATGCCACTGAGGCACAAAGTCATTGGAAAACAGCTCAGCACAAAGTAAAAGGACTTATCAGGAGAAACCTCTCTGCGCCCAGCAGCAGCAGGAGCCCACCACAGATGTATCTCTGTGGGAGCAGCTGGCTCTTCACGGCGTCTCATGCTGTGGCATGAAGATATCCCACTCCTGAGGCTGGGACACTCATCTGCTGTGCTCAGAGCTGCCACTGATCTGGTCACACTCTGCCACCCTAGGTAAGAGAGACATCAGTTCAGTCCAGTCACTGCCCATCACGATGCACCCACTGCCAAGGGATGTGCCTTCAGCTTCCTGAGCACCTCCAGACCTCCCTGCCACAGAACAGGGCTGAACACAGAGCCCTCATCCCCCCCAAACAGATAAAGGCAGAGCAGGAGTTAGTGCTCCAAAAGCTGATGCATACATTTTTAATTTCCTACTGCAATAAATCTCTTGCTCCCTCTGAGGACTGATTTTCTGCCTTTGCTCTTAATGCTGACTGGCCATCTGCCACCAAAACAAACCAGTACCACCTGCCTGGGAGGAATGATGGTCTCCATCTACCCAGGATGCTTACACCATTTCCAACTGCCTTTAAACAAGATGGCACCAGGTGAAAACACTTTGTGCAGCCAAAGAAGGGCTCAGCTCCAGGGTGGGGAGTGCCTGTCCCTTCTGCAGAGGGGCAGTTTGCAGGGGTGGATGCCAGCTCTCCTCTCCCTTCCTCTGCTGCTGTGAACAACCCAAGAACAAACAGAGCCTGTGGATCCCTGCCTCTCCTACTGCAAAACCATGCCCGGCTCCTCCATCTGCCAGGCTGCAGTTGGTGAACGGCTTGTGAGGCATGTGGGATCCTGAGCACGTGTGGCAGCGGCAGGAAACGTCGGGGAATGGGCCAAGAAGTGTTTTTATGGAGAACATATGGCAGCTCCAGCCTCACACCCTGGTCTCCATCTCAGATGGAGCCGTGGGGCTGCCAGGGCGCCTGGGGACCAAGAGCAGGGACAAAAGCAGAGCAGGCAGAGCTGGCTGGCACGGGATCCATGGTGATGTGCATCCCTGCTCCATCAGCCCTGCATCTGCACCCTGTAGGCATCTGGGCACCCTGGAAGATGCCACTTGGCCCATGTTTAGGTGTCAGACACCCCCAGCACGGGCAAACAGATGCTGCCCTTCCACAGCACTGAGGAGCTGCTCGGTCACACGGCCTCTGACAGCCTGGTAACACTGCCCCTGCTTTGGCAGGGTTTAACAGCTGACTGAAGTGAGGAGAGCTGGGCTGAGGGGTGCCAGTCTGGCTGGGAACAACACTAAGAGCAGCAGAATAACCCTGGCCTTCATGGGTGAAGTCCTTCATGGACCCAGCCTGGAGAATGCAGCCTGCATACGGCTCTGCCATATGGCCCATGACTTTACCCCCCATGCTCCAGCCTAGGTTTGCTGTCAATATTGGGAAGCAGTTTAAAATCAGCAGAGCTCCTGCAAAGGGTTAGCTCTGCCTCTGGCTCTGTCCTGAGCTGGCAGGCGAGCCGGGTACGCTGCTGGTACAAAGGTGGGGTGCCAGATGGCACAGGTTTGAGGGCACAAATACCCCTGGCCTTCAGTGCAGGGACAAGCAGACAGCGAGCAGTGGCCAGCAGAGCTGCTGGAGAAGCTCATGAGCAGCCAAAGGCAGCTGTAAATAACGAAGCAGCAGCCGCAGCCTGGCTCCGGGCAGCAGCTGCAGCCTTCTGCTGCTCAGCCTGCAGCTTTTTAAATGGTCCTGGCATCTCACCTAGAGATAAACACAGGCAGGTTAGGGGGTTAGTTGGAAATCCTAGGACCTGTTGTTTCCTGGGAGAGGCAGAGATGGACTTATTGGCACCTGGCAAGGAGCGGAGCCAGCTCAACAAGGTGCTAGGGGCAAGAGGGGCCCAAAAATTTGCAAAGTAATGATGCCAGTTACAGAAAACCAGCGTATAAGCATGGCTAGCAAAGACCCTGTGTGTCACCACAACCTCCAGCCACGCTCAGGTCACCAGAAAAAACAGCTTCTGCACAGGGAGAGGCTGTTCTGAAACAAGCCCTGTGAGACCACCACTGTGCACCACTGAGAATCTGAACTCGGCCTGTGTCACACTTTCCACAGGCAAACAGGCACAGACATTGCCTTCCCCAGCTCAGACCTGGGATCTCCAGGCTGGAAAGGAGAAGAGGGACCATGATGGTCCCTGCAAGCTGCCTGACACTGGGCAGGGAGCTGGCACTGCACGAGAACTGCAAGGCACCTGTGGAAGGAGATTTGGCACAAGGAAAAGGCAGCACTTTGCCACACAGAAACCAATTAATCCCAGGAGCTCCTTGCCACAGGATAGCTGGGAATTCTACTGGGTTTGAAAAGCAATTTCTACTAAAGCCAGAGGCCCCCACAGTACCCATGCTGTAACTTGCCAGATCCTGGGAGAATTTATAGCAGGAGTTGTCTGATCAATATGCAGCAGGAGAGAGGGCCTGAGCCCATCTGGCTGGCACAGTGCATATGAGTGGGCTGCCCGAGGTGAGCAGAGATGGGACCCAGAGATGGGCTGCACATGCCTGAGTGTGCCAGTGGATGCCTTCAGGAAGCCCTAAGTTCCAGAGTGAGCACTCAGCATCTGCAGGAGTGAAGGATAGTGTGAGATGATGACGACCTCCAGGTTGTTCACTTGCACAGCCTGGCCATATCTCCACAAATTTGGGGCAGGCTGGGGTGCTGTGGAACCTGTCTAAATGCCCCCTGAAGACAGTGGGTTCTCTCATTTGTGCAAGTTTTCCACCACATTACAAACACCATTCTCATCCAAACTGTTTCGTGCTATTACAAACACCATCCTCCTCCACCAAATCGTTTGAACCAGGGGCTCCCACTCAGGTGAGAAATTTCTCCTCCAATCTTCCCTATGATTTTTGGCTGTTTAAGGGATTTTTGTTCTCCTCAGCTGGAGAAGGGGATCAAAGCAAAATCCTTCAGCAACAAGGTCAGGCCCAGAAGGCTCGTGCTCTTGACTCATTCAGCAGAAGGTAGAGGACCACGGGGCTGCTGGCAAAACTCAGCAGAGCTGGAGAACCTGGGCTGGAGCAGAGGGACCTGAGACAGGCAGGGATTTCCCTGCAGCGCTGTAACAAATCTGCCTGCAGTGAGAGAGGGGTGTGAAGAGGAAAGCCTGTCTCCTCTCTAGTCCATTGAGAACATACTGTGAGCATGGGCTGCAAAGCCACACCACTCGACAATCTTTTTTTAGGGTATCTTTCTTTACATTTGGGGATGCCCAAGCAGCTGGGCACTAATCTAGGGCCTGGGAGAAACTGGTTTCCAGCCCCTCCTCTGCCACCATCACACCATGGGCATGTTACCTTGGTCCTCTCCTCTGTGGTGCTCCACTGGTGCCAGCAGGCAGGAGCCCCCCCTTGCCCAGCCAGGCAAGACTCAGAGGGAATTTTGTCTTTGTGAGGACTACACAAATACAATAAACAGACAGCCAACACTGGGATAAAATGAGATGAACGCATAAGAGGATTAATCAGAGATAAGGGGCAATAGAATAAAATTGGAAGCATTTTTCTCCATTATCTGTGTGATGCTCAGCTGCATGACGGGGGCTTGGAGTGATACCAGCTCCTCACCACAAGCCTGGCCACTCTCTGCCTGTCCATTACTGCTGCAGTTTTAAACTCAGGAGACCTCTGTGTTTTATTAACTTTGCTTTTTGGTGGTACTGGAGGCAAACACTCTTGGCCCCATGGGGAGGAGAGGGGATTACACCAGCCCCAGGTGCTCCTGCACCTCTCCTGCTGGCACGGGCAGCTTGAACCCAAACTGAGCCCTTCCTGCAGGAGCCCCCAAATGCACCCAGCATGTCCCCAGAGCCTCGTGCTCCTCAGGGACTGGGTCTGGCTGCTGCATGGCACAGCAGCTCCTCTCCAGCAGCAGGAGAATGGCTCACCCACACCTGCGTGGGCACCAGGCACCCGAGGCCCACCTTGCTCCGGCAGATTTGCAGGAGGAGAAATTTATCGCTGCATATAAAGTTCAGGGGGGAGTTAAATAAGGCGGGAGATTTACACATCCTTTACATTCCATTAGCGAGCAGGCACAGCCTGCATCCCCTCCCAGGCATCAGTGAGGAAGATTCAGGGAGGCTGTCAGCCCTCCTCTCCCACAGCTGGCAGAGAGGCTTGAAAATCCAATCAAGCACTTTGCTCTGTGCCTTCAGGAATCCCAGGACTTTCACTGTGGATTTACAGCGAGCAATTTCCTCAGTAGATGGCTTGGACTCCTATCTGCACCCAGCACAGTGCAGAGCAGGGCATGGCAGGGACCTGGGAGAAGGAATGCCAGAGGAGCCAGGACAGCAGGAGAGATAAGAGCATCCCCAGCCTCCAGGTGCAGAGGGAGCCTGAGCTGGACTCAAAGTTCACCCAGCAGCTTCAGCAACCCACAGCCCTGCCCTGCCAACCCATCCAGGGTGAGAGCTTGCCTTGACATAGAGGTGGCTGAATGAACCACACCAACACAGTGCAGTGTTAGAACAAGAAAGAAGGGTGTTTATTTTGGGATTTCGGTATTTATAGATTTTGGCCAATGACCAGGGATTGGAGATTAAGGTTACCACCTTTCCAATCACACTGGTTAAACCAAAAGTCTATCAAATGACATCTCTTAGAAGGAACGTGATAAACAACTTGTGTTTATGGAACACTCGTGAGAAAGTGGACTATAACTATGAAAACACCCATCAGAAGGCTGTAATTTCAGGGTGACAGGTGGCAAACAAGGGAGCATTTCTGGTAAAACACTGGTGAGATGGAACCCCAAGCTGTGACTGAACTGGCCCACAAGCTCGCCTGTGTGGCAGCAGGGACTATCCCAACAAGCCCCCAATACTTGACAAGATCTACACAGGAACCTGCTTAAGGGAGGTGACAAACACAGCCTCCTACAGTCCCCCTCTGTCCCTGCCTTTTCTAGGATCTCTCTCCGTGCTCCAGGGCTTAGTAAAGCTCTTGAGCTGATGCAAGATAAAGGCAAAAACATTAAAAAGAGAAAATGCACAGGAGCAGAGGAGCCTTTGCGTGTGACACTTCCAGCCTGGGGCTCCTGGCCTTTCTAGCAGAGAGGCTTAGTTTATACCTCTTTATAAACTCTTCATAATCAGCTCCCAGCTCTGCTGCCTGTGCCAGGGTGCCCCTGGGGGTGCAGGGCGACGAGGGGACTCTGGAAGCTGCAGATTCTGTGTGTGCTCATGAGTACAGTGTATTTCCCAGGTAGATATATTTAGAGGCACACCTGCCCACGTGGGCTCTGTTTTCAACACGTGGGTGTACAAATGTTGCACTGAAGAAGCAGCAGCAGCAGCAGCAGCCTTGGAAGGCAGCGCCTGTTTGTGTACAGCCCTGTGACTCCTCACCCACAGGGCAGCACAAGGGGCTCGCCTGGGAAAATGCTGCAGGAACAGAACCCCATCATGGCCTGGGTTGGAAGGGGCCTCAAAGGTCATCCAGTTCCAGCCCCCTGCCATGGGCAGCAGCACATTCCACCAGACCAGGCTGCTCAGAGCTCCATTCAGCCTTGGCAACACTGCCATGGATGGATGGGGCAGCCACAGCTTCTCTGGGCTGCCTGTGCCAGGGCCTCACCACCCTCACAGGGAAGAATTATTTCCTAATATTGAATCTAAACCTACTCTCTCTCAGTTTGAAAGAGACATGGGGACACAGCTGCTCCTGGCACAGCACGATCTGACTTGCATGCCCCAAGGTCCCTGAGGGATGCAGGCACACATGGTCCCCCACAGGACACAAGCACCTGGGTCCCTGTGGGATGCATGTACACACTGTCCCCAGGGGAGAGCCCAAGGGACAACTCCATGCTGGTCCCCCAGTGCCACACAGCCCCCTCAACTCTGGCAGAGCTCCCAGGCAACACCTGAGGTCATTCTCACCCTGGCTGTGGCAGAAGAAGGGGCTACCAGCACAGCCCTCTGCTCCCTGGGCTACCAGAGGGGACCAGAGACCAAGAGCAAGGTGCTCATTCCCCAGGTGCTGTGTGGGTGCCCACAGGTGGCACAGAGGTGCCATCCCTGCTCTGTGGGGCCGCAGCACTGCACTCAGCACAGCGCTTTGAAAGCACCCGCAATGACGAGAAACGCCCCAGTAGGTTTCTAAACAAGGCCAAATCATTTATAAATATTGGTGTCACGAGTCTGCCAGCTCGTGCTGGTAGCAGAGTGGCCACTGGCCACATCCTGTGTGCAGTCCCAGGAGATGCTGCTGAAGGCACAGCAGTGCTGGCGAGCGCTGCACATCGAGCGTCATCGCAGCAGACCTCAGCACTCCTGCTGCATGGGGAATCTGATGATTTTCTGAGTTCCTGCTGTAGTAATGAGCTTAATCAGCCCATGCAAATCAGTTTCCATTTGAAACCAGCCTTATCTAACAGAACCCACTCCGTATTTGCCTCCTGGAGTTTTCACACAGATTGATCTTCCTGGTTTCAGGTGTGAAAGGCAACTGGGGCAGTGAGTGGTTTCACCTTTCTCAGCACCGGACTGCAGCTTGGAGCTCAATGGCAATTTCTCAGCTTCATTTCTCACATTCTCATTGTTCCTAGAAACAAAGGGAATTAGGCTCTGAAAACCCCTCTCCTCTGGCAATGGATTATGTCTTTAGATCACTGCAGCCATTCAGAAGAGCATTTGGATAACAGAATTTATACAATTTGTTCCTTGGTGTCAGCGGGTTCAGCAGGAGAGCCCCTCCACCACGGCCTGTTTTGAATAAGCAAATCAACCACGCACAGGGAGATTCATTTTGTAAAGTGCAAGCGGAAAAAGCAATGCCAGTTCCCATCCGTTCCTGGCTGACATTTTATTTAACAGGTTATTCATTTGCCCCAGCGTCCTCAGCAGCAGCAACAACCACTTCTGCAACCTCCCATAACCCACTGCCAGCTCCTTTCCCAGGTGCCTCCTCCTCCTCCTCCCAGAGGTAATTAGCAATTATGAAGGTGTTCCACAGCAGCCCACCCCATGCTGTTCAATGCCACAGCCTCAGTGCTGGCTCCAGGAGCCCATGGACAGCACCATGTCCTCCAGCACCAAATGATACCCCAAACAGTCCCCAAATCCCATCCCTCAAGCTTGATCCTTCCAGGGATGCAGGAGCCTGAGCCCTCTTCAGACCTTTGGAACAGGGGCCCCCTGAACTCCTGAGAGAGCCTGGGCTGGAGCCCAAACTGACCCATCAGACTGGTCAGTGCTGCACAGACCTTCCCCAGCCCCACGGACTCTGGATCAGGTGTTTTGGTGCTGGAGCCCAAGGTGTGCACAAGGCCACCAGCGAGTGAAAGCCCTGGGGACACACACAGGTGTGCTCCGAGCCCCTGCCCACACCCAGGACCCCTTTGCTGCCCATCCTGCTTCTTTTCTGTTCATCTCCAGAGCCCTGCTATGGATGGCTGATCCACCAGGCTGGACTTGGTGTCTCAGCCCCAGTCAGGGCAGAGGCAGAGAGCAGGTCTCAGAGACTGTGCTCTCGATGCTCCCAGACAAGGATCAAGGCAGGACAGATGCTAAGCCTAAATGAGCCTAAATGAGCTTTGCCAAGGAGGAAAAGCTCTCTGGCAGAAGGTAAAGAAGGATGTCTGGAAGGGTGTCTCAGTCCTGCAGAGAAGGGGACAGGGCTGCAAAGAGCTGCCTCTGGAAAGGGAGTGTGGGCTTGGAGCAGCCAGCTGCTCTGGGAAACCACAACCAGCATGGGTCTCCTCACCAACTGCACTGCACTCCTCTTTTTTTTTCCTCCTCTCTTTCTCTCCAATTTATCTTTTTGACACGTTCAATGATGCTTCTGCAGACTGAAAACAATAGAGACAGAGTTTCAGCCAAGGCAATTTCAGAGCTGAATCAAAGCTAAAATAACCTAGACACAGAGCAGCTGAGCAGAGACAGCTCAGTGAGGGGGGACAGAGCAGAGCAGGTGCCCTGTCCCTCTCTGCAGCTCCCACTGCCTGGCTGGCAGAGAGGACAGCAAGTCCCACTCAGGATCTGTGTGTCTCAATCTCCTGTTTGCCTGGCCCTGGTGGCATCATTTCCCCATTCCCATGGATGCAAATCCCCAACCCCAGTGCAAAGCCAACCCTGGCAGCTGCAGCTGAGTACCTGCTTGCCCAGCACACTGCCTCCGTGCTCTGAATAGCAAACACCAGTGTTTCCTGTCCTCACCTTACAGCCCTGCAGAGCTTCCAGGCAGAGATTTTAAATTTTATTTTCCCCCCCTACAAGTGCTACTTTGCTGCTACGTGAAGGAGGTGGGAGGGATGGACGGACAGACACACAATTGGGCTGAGCTGATTCTGCCAAGTGAATATTGCAACTGGACTCGTAACAAGGAACAAGACACAATCCTCAGCATGACTCAGCCTGGAAACACATGCTGCTTCCCAGTCCCACTGCCAGGACTGGCATGTCCCCACTGCTCATCCCACAAGGAAGCAGCCCATGGCTCCCACCCCAGCACTCGCCCTAAATTCATTTCACAGCCAGGACAGGTAAAGCCAGGAAGCTCCTGGTACCTGGACAGGCTGATCATGCCAAAAGCAGCCAGGAAAAACGGGGGCTGATGCTGTGCAGGACCAGCTCTGCGTGGCTGACACGCTGCTTGGTCTCTCGCAGACCTCCTGAAAGCGGCTGTCAGAGCCTGTCTGGTTCCAGCTCCCTGCCTCCCCAGACAAACCGGTAATTCTGCTCTCCTGTGCGTGTGCCACGTTTGTTTCTCTCTGAGAGATAAAGGGCTTCAGCACTGTGAGCCTCAATGTTCTTGAAGAGCATCAAAAGCAGCAGGCAGAGCAGAGAAATGGGAGGTACAGGATCACAAGCATCCCCCAGGGCTGGTCTGTGGGGGCACCTTGTGCCCCTGAATTCCTGCCAGGGGACAGTGGTCCATGCAGGGCACTGTTCACATCCTGGGTGAAGTTCAGTGGGCTGGGAAAGGCAGCACTGTGTCCTTCTGCTCCTGCATTTTGCTTGTGAAATGCCACATCCAGCTCCAGGTTTAACTGCGGGGCTGGGCAGGAGCTGCCTCAAGAGCCTTCTCTGGGCCCCATGTGAGCATCTCCCAGGGGACAGTGGCTACCCCAGTCCCAAAGAGCCTGTGCCATGCCCTTGACTCCCCAGCCAAGGCACTGTGAGCACCACACACTATGGCAGCCACATCTTGCCTGGGTGGGTGTGAAACCCCTCGCTGGGGCTGGCAGGCGACGCTCTGCTCATGCCAGAATCTTCTAAGGGAGGCGCTCCTTGGATTAGGAGCATGTTAGACCTCCCCCTCCTCTCTGGAGGATACATCCCAGCGCCAAGTGACACAGGCCTGACCATCTGAGGACATGCAAAAAGAAGCAGAGCCCTTCTCCCTCCTCACACACCAGGGGAAAGCGTTCCCCTCACCGCCTGTTTACAGCGACCGCCGTGCTGTGGCAGCCAGAGTGACAGCTCTGAAGATGACATGTCAGCTCTGGCTGTCCCGGGAGGACGTGTCAAACTGTCACACAGCATTAGCTGCAACACATTCCTGCACAACACCCTGCAAACCACGCTGCCACGGGGCTGTGGCACCCCTGCTATGCCACGGCACCCAGAGCCTGGCGCGTGGCAGCGCTGCTGCCGCTCCATCACCTCTCTGTGCAGTCCCCTGGGCCACTGCTCTTGTCACCTGGCCCCTTGTGGTCCTGCAGCAGGACACTTAAGGCTTTGCAGACCATGATAGGCTGATGGGATCAGGCTGAAACAACCACCTGGCTGCCACTCAAGCCCCAGGAGCTGGGGCAGGCACGGGGCGAAGGATGGAGATGGAGGTACCGTGTTACAGCTCACCTCACACTCACACTGTGTGCAGCAGCCCTTCAGGAACTATCTGGTGGTGGCATGGAGAGCTTGGCATGGGGCAGGACATCTTCTCATGTCAGTCCTGGTGGGGCTGGCTGACTCCTGTGGGACACAGCCCTGCTCCCCACTGCCATCCCCTCCTTTGCCACGTGCTACCAGCCCTGGCCTGTGCCTTCGAGCTGCTGGAGAGTGCAGCAAACAGCTCTGCCTGCAGCATCACTACTGCCCTCACCAAGAGACACTGCAACAAATCAATTCTGGGGCAGGTTGAACCCTCTGCAGGGCACTGCTAGAGCCTCAGAGAAGCCTCAGAGGACAGGTGGCCCAGTTAGCACAGCAGCAGCAGCGGCTCTCTCATCCACCCTGCCTGTTCACAGCACCACGTTCACATCCAGAGAGCACCACAGAGCCAGGGCTGACACTGCTCCTCATCTGCACACAAAACCACCGTCCCCACAGCTGTCACCTTGGCACTTCTGGAGAATGACAGCTCATAGCCACTGGTGGACACATCAGATGACTTTTTCCTGAATCACATGAAGCGGCAGAGAGAGTTGAACTTGGCCTCAGAGCTCGCTGCCCCTTCCTCTGCCGGCTCAGATCGATGCTCTGAGGCAGTGCCTGGCTCTGGGCAGCTGCAAGGCTGGGGTTAAGCTGCTTGGGCACCAGCTGCATTGTAAATAACACAAGAGGCAGCTGCAGTTCATGTAGGATCAGGCCAGGAACGCCTCTCCCTGACAATTAGTTTGGCCAACAGCTCCAAAATCACCTCCCAGGGATGTGGACAAGGAGCCACCAGCCCTCACTGCCTCCTCGTCAAGTTCCAGGCACAGCTTCTCCCATTTCCTACTTCACTACTCGGATTAAAATCCTTCTGTTAGCCTATAAAAAAGGTAATCAAACGATAACTACATCAATCAAATGCTCTCAGCAGATGAGCCAGTTGGTCTTTCATTCCTCCTGGCTGCCAGCAGCTTTTTGTCATGGGTAAACAGGAGCTGCAAGCTCCATCCTGGGGCCAGGTTGGACATCCATCTGGGAAAGCTGGGGGCTCGTGGAGTGGGAATGATTTCAGCTCCCACCCTGAGATGCTCTGGTACCCTCTCAGCACTCAGCTTGCTGGCAGGGAGCTCATGGGTGCTGCAGAGGAACTCATGGACTCCCCCTGCTCAACCACAAAACCAATTATCCTTGTGGCAATTAAAAGGGAGAGGCGAAGCCCTCTGACCAAGAGCATCTGCACATCCTGATGCCAGTGCCAGTGGCAGAGGAAGGAGGAGCAGATCTCCCAGAGCCATGGCTCTGTGCCAGCCTGTGCACACTCTGGGGATGGACTACCCAGCAGCATTTTGGTAATGACAGGTGGTACCACAAATCTGCAGGACAGAGATGCTGCCAAGTCTCTGGTCACCTTTTCACAGCCCCATCAATACTGCTGTGGTCAGGATATGTTGGAAGCTACAGGCAACAGGAAGCTCAGGGTCTAGGGGCAGTTTCCAAATAATGCCTGGGTCCACTGAGGCAGGGTGTTGGTGATGGATATGTGCTTCCCACTCCCCTCAGAGCTGTGTCTGGGGCATCACTTACACCCTGTGCAGGATGGAGTGATCAGAGACTTCTCTGCACCTTCATGGGCAGGCAGGAGCAGGGCTCTGCAGCCAAATCACACAGGGACTGAGAGACCCACAGGTGTTATATGTGGCCTTTGCTCTTGATGACAAGCAGATGATTCCTGGGAAAGCAGCCTGGAGCTTGGAGGGGCCTGCAGGAGCTGTGCTCAGCACACCTGGTGTTCAAGCCATTCCCACAAGGTCCCTCTGTTGAACAGGTGCCAGGGGAATGAGCAAGTGATGAGACTCTGTCAGCTCAAACTTCCCCACGTGCTGCTGGCTGGATGCCAGCATGATTCCTCCTGACCACACGGCTCAGCCCTGCTTTACTGGTCCTGTAAAAACCCACACAGGCCAGCAGCCCTGCTGACACCTCATTTGCAGGAATACTGCCAGGGGCAGGTAAACACAGTCAAGTCCTTAGCATCAGCATCAGCAGAGAACCTAACTGGGATCTTATCCTGGACAGGTAGCAAGGGAAAATGTTCCCTGAAAAAGATCTCCTCTGAAGAGCTGAAGCAAAACATCTCCCTCTCACAGAGCTAAGGGATGGGAGCCGAGACTGGAGCATCCAGCTTCTCTCCCACAACCTTCCTTCCTTCCTGGAGGAATCCACAGCTCTGGAAAGGCCCCACTCCTTGGGGAATGTTCTCTTCCCTCCCCTGGCTCAGGCCTGGCTCCCCTCTGGAAATTGAGGATTCTGACTACAGAAAGCAGCTTTTTAAAGAAAAAATAAAAATCAAAAATCAGCCTTTTACTGCTGTTACACATCAGTGTGGTACATGCTGTGCTCTGCTGGCTGTGATTATACAGACCCCCCAGCTAACAGGGTGGGGATGCAGCTCCCAAGGTCTCTTCCCTGTGTCCCCACCTCAGGCAAGACCAGGTATCTCCTGCCTTCTCAGAAATGTCTCTCTCATCAGCAGGGTTACAGTAGGAACAGACCCAGGGCTCCTCTGCTCAAGTTCTCTCTACAGCCAGTGGAAAGAGGAGTCTCGTGAGAGTTGCTCAAAGGTGATGCGGCAGCAGCCAGAAAAATCACCAGCTGCTCCATGCACAGAATACAATTTTCATTAAAGGGAAAGAAAAAAGCAGAGCACAAAAACCAACGGAGCACTGAAGTGCTTCACAGCATCCTCAGCCTCACCAGAAGAAAGGACCCTTGCAAATGCTCTCTGACACTGAGACCCCCAAGCCTGGGAGATGCTCCAGTGCAGCCTCCCCCTTTCCCACCACCCACCTTGCTCATGAGATGGCCTGGAGGGGCTGCAATGAGGAACTCCCACGGGGTTCTGTGGGTCTGTGGAGTCTCTGAGGCAAAGTGGTGGGTGCCAAGCAGTTTGAAGCCCTCCCTACCTCTGGAAGGAATTGGAGGGGCTCTGCAGGGTGTGGGACAAACAGGGCTGGCACATCCCAGCATCCCAGGCTGGATTGTCTGGGAAGAGGGCATGGACTCTGTCATATCCAAGCCCACACACCCCACACAGCCAGCCTCAGACCACTTCTGTGGGAAGAAGGACCAGGAGAGGAGTCACAAGGGGTTGTTAATTGGGCATTCTGCTAATGGGAAAGGGAATTAAGGGCTTCCCAGAGGCCAGCAGTGGGACCTAGATTTAGCAGCATTGTTCCCTTGGGGTTTGCAAAACCAATGCAAATTCCCAGGGGATTAAACTTGAAGAGGATATCCAAGCAGCAGGGAGAGGGGAAAGGCCAGCACCACAGGAGGGATGGTAATTACAGAATTACCTGCCAGCCTTTTAGGACGATGAATGACATGAAATTTTATATAGATAAATAGAGACTTAATACAGCTGGGGAAACAGTGCTGGGCCAGGAGAAACCTCTGCTATCTGGATGATGGCAGCACAGAACCAAGGCACAGAGGATGGATCAGGCAGGAGAGGAGCTGGCTTTGAACAGCAGAGCCACGCCAGGAATGATCCCAGTGCAAGGGACCAGGGACAGACGCAGAGAAGGATGGCTCAGTGAGCACTGAGATCAGTGCTGCAAGGAGCCTCAGCCCCTGCTTAGCAGTCAGGTCAGGCAGCACCAGGCTGCCCAGGCACAGGAACAGGACACACCATTTTCCCTCCCGCAGTCAGGGAGCACAGGGATGGTTTAACCTTTGCACCATGGGCCGAGCTGGGTCCTGTCCCAGACCCACAGGCACCCCAGGACCTGTGGACAGCACACCTGGGCTTTGCAAGAGCAAGGCAGAAGAGGCTGCACGGCAGCAAACCCGAGAGGCAGCTTGCAAGGCTGCAGACTGGCTGCCTGCCTCTCCTCCAGGACTGGGGATGGCTAAGCCCTGAGAGCATTTTCCCTTGGTCGCTGCCACATCCCAGCTGGCAGCAGCCACCCTCCTCACAGCCTTTCCAGCCTTTGCCAAAGCTGGGGAACACCAGGCTTTGCTGCTTTTTGTCCCAGTGCAGGCTGCCTGGTTTGCTGCCCTGGCGCAGGGTTCCTGCCCCAGCTGGCTGCTCCCCGGCTCTCCCTGGCAGGGAGGGGGCTCACAGCCTGCCCAGCCCCGAGGTCAGGGCCCCGGGCTCCCCATTCCAGCCCCTGGGAGACATCTCCTGGGTTCCTTGGAAACGCTGCCGAGTGGGAGCTGTCACTCAGGGAGTGAGTCACGCTGCCGGGCGGGCGAGGGTGGCTCGCTGGCACACCAGGCACTGGCTACCACTCGCCCCCTGAGAGCTGCAGTGACAGTGGCATGGGGCACAGAGCCAGGGTCTCCCCGTGGAGTGGCATCTCCTGCAGCTGCATGACAGCCCCACACCTCCCACCCTGCTCCACTGGGCTGCAAAGCCATTCCCAAAGGCTGCTTTTCCATGCCACGGCTCCAGGGAGAGAAGGAGCGGCCCTGGGAAAGCAGATATGGAGATCCTAGGTCTCACTGCACTGAGGCATCTCCTCCCTCCCAGCACAGAGATTTTGGGACAAAGGGGAAACTGAGGCACTGGGGCAGGAAGGGATTTGCAGCAGATCACTGATGGTACACAAAACCAGAGGCAAAAGCTCTTCTGATCCTGCACATCCTGGGGGAGGCATCCCCCAAGCCACAGGGCAGCACCCCAGCCATTCCCCTTTGGAAAGCACCTCCCTGCCTGGCCTCAAAGATAGCACAAGCTCCTCAAAACCCGATGGGATGATAAGCACCTCTTCTGAAAGGGAGCAATTACCACAAAATACTGATTATGCAAATACCTTGGTTACCAAAATGATGTTCCCTGAATTCTGAGTAGGAAAGAAAAGAGCCGTAGAGAAAATTTGTTTAGCCAAGAGCTGCATCACATCTATTTAAAGTGCTGAGAGGTGGAGAGGGACCTCCCTGGGCAAAGGGGCTTTAGGAGGCCACCACAGCCTGGTGACCATCACATCAGGGACAGAGATGTTGCATGGCATTTCTCTTTTTCCCAAAACACTTCAGAAACATTACTATCACTCCCCTCTCAAGAACGAGGAAACTGAGGCACAAAAGCAGAAGGCACTTGGGCAATGAGACCCAGAGTGCAGAGAAGAGGCTGAGGTGCTGCCAGGAACAGAGCAGGGCATCCCACAGCCTCCCAGTGCCTGCTGCACTGTGGTGAGACAGGTCAGACTTCCCAGGCTTTGTGTGGGGAGCAGAAGTGTGGAGAGAGGCAACAGCAGACAACGGCACTGGGGGAAAAATCCCTCTGCAGAACACTCAGAATGGGTTGGGACAGCAGCAGCCACAAGGCTGGTTAGATCAGGGCTCACAGGGAACCTGTGAGTCTCAATTCAACAGGCAGGGACTGTCCTGCCACAGCACAGCCTCCTCAGGATGGGGACAACGGCGTTCCCCAGGCCTGGCTCCGCTGGCTCGAGAGGAGCCGGGCTCAGTGTGCCACCCTGCACAGCCCTGGCTGTGCTGTGCTGCTCTCACCCACTGCCACAACGGGTCACTTTTGCAGCCTCAGGGTCCTGAGGTGGCAGGTGGCAGGGGCACGGGGGTAAACGTGGCTGCCCAGGGCTTGGAGCACGGCAGGCCACACGTGTGTGCCACCCTCGGCGGCAGCAGAGGACCCCGACGGCCATTTCAGCTTTGCAAGCCAGGCAGCTCTGGAAGGATCAAGCAGTGACTTGCAAGGATGGAGGGTGACACACCTGAGACAAGGACCATCAGGTAGCACAGCAGGGGTGGCACCATTTCACACCTGGCCACCACCTTTTCCTCAGCGTAGGTGGGATTAAAAGTGACAGCAGATATGATATTCTCTGTCACAACTATACAGCTTCCCTGTGTGGGAACAGCTGCTTCTCACCATGCTGCTGGAGCCACCAGACCCTCACATGCGTCTGAGCTGCCCTCAGCACCTCACCTGCCCGCCAGCAGCCACCCTGTGTGTCTCACTGATGTCACACGGAGAGGAAGAACAACTCATGGCGCAGTAAACGCCAGTAGAGCCGCTGTGAGAGGCTGCTCCCTATCCTCATGGAGCACAGAAGCCATAAGTCAGCGGGAATGCTCCTTGCACTGATGCCAGGCAGATTTATGACAGCACAGGCACTCTGTGTTGGTCCCAGCCTCCCCTTCCACAGCCTGTGGCAAGAGCCAGCCCCCAGCGCCATCTCTGTGGGCAGCACCCTGCCACTGGTGACCCACCACTGGGAGGGGACACCCAGCACCTTATCCAGTGTTCCAGGGACCCATATTTTGCAAAGCTGCCCTGCTGGAGCAGCGGAGGGGATGCAGCAGCCAGACAGCCCATCTGCTCCTGATGGCCTGGCTGCCCCAGCATATGGGATCCTGTGCTGCAAGGCAGCCCCTAGTCCTGCAGGATGACCCTGTCCTCCCTCCTCTTGCCACAGCCCCTCTTTGGGAACCTCCCAGCTCAGCCTTGTGCAGCTCTGGCACGCGTCAGGAGTACCACATACATGGTGGCATCACCTGCCCAGGAGTTACATGGCTCTCCTGGCTGCTGCCCTGGTGTAGGTGGCCACCCTGGGGGCCCTGGCAGCAGGTAAGAGCCCAGACCAAAACACAGACGAGCTGCCAAGTCACCCTTTTTCCATTCCCAGGGTGAAAAGCCTGCCCAAGGACCAGGACTTTTCTCACTTAAACCATGACAGCTGTTGCCTCTTGAATCCATCTCTGGATCTGAGTGTCTCAATGACACATCCAGCAGTTTATTGCCATGCACAGGGTGGGATGAATCTCGCCCCCAGGTATCTCCAAGCCCCAACCTGGCTGCCCAGGCAGGCCTTCTCTTCCACAGAAAGCTCTTTGTGGCCTCTGCACTCCTGCAAGGTCAGTAGTTGCTCACAACGATGTTATGTGTTGGTTTTTGATCAGCAAAAAACAATTCCTCCTCATCTGCCTTGCCATCCTGAGCTCACACTACCTCAGAAGAGACAGAAAGTTAAATTCACAGACAAGGTAAGAAAAGCCAGATGCCTCCTGCACTTTGCAGCTCCCCTGTGACACCAGCAATCCCACCTACCACCAGCACAGCTCCTGACTTCTCTCACTTAGCTCTAACTCCCTTACTCCTGCCCAAAATCAAACATCCTGTGCTCTGCTGGGGGCAAGGGGCTTGCTGGAGGTGCAGGTTCACCCAGCATCACTAACCTCACTTTCTACCCCCTTCACATGGAACAAGCCTGGCCTCTGCTGCTACACCGTGCTGGGGACCAAGCAACCAGGTGGCAATGCCTGGTCTCTCCTCCCTCCCCCTCCAGCACCCCACAGGCTGCTCCACCACCTTCCTTCCCCTCAAAATTCCAGCCCTGCTGCTGTGACTGATGCCTTAAGTAAAGGGTCACTGGTCACAGTGGTCAAAATGGATGACTGGTCACAAGGGTTCACATTTTTATCAGCTTTGGTCCATCTGCATATCAGGGTTAACTGTCCAGTCACTGCTTCAGGTTATGAAGTCCCATTCGTCTTGTTTTCTCTCTTCAGTCCACTGTTGTTTATTCTTTTGGGCCTGAAACTTGCACCAATAGTCCTTGGTATCAAGCTGGAAAAGGAATTGTTTTGTCTACCTGCTCTGTGAAGAGAGCTCACTAACATTTAATATGAAGCTCAAAACTACACATAGGCAGCACAGAATATGAAAAATATGAAAGCTAAAACTTAAGGCATCATGACAACCCCTGCATCAACCCCTGCCAAGCCCTCAGTGTGGAACCATGACACAGGCAGGGAGGGTGGCAGATCCCCTCACAGCAGGGCTGGTGCTGTGAGAGCAGGACACAGCTCCTGCACGCTGCCACTGCATGGCTTCACACCACAGACTGCTTGTGGAGGACTGTGTAGATCTGTCAGGGGGCACTGGAGGTCCAGCCTCCAATGTGGACAAAGTGGAGCTGTTCCCAGCTATCTGTCACACCCCAGACACACTCTGCCAAAAGAAGGGCTTAGCTTTGGGCACCAGAGCTCAAATCCTGCTGAGCCCTGCCATGGCATCTCTCCTCTCTTAGGCTTAGGTTTCTGAGAGTTCAGAAACACTGCTGGCCTCTCCCACTGACATCAGCTGGCCACAGGGAAGTGACCCAGCACTCCTCTCCATGCTTGCCTCCTCCTATGACCACAGAATTTTCTATTTTCTGCACCTGAACCCCTCAGCTGCTCACACATCACTCGTCTCCCCAGGCCAACAAGTTCCAGCCTGTATTTTCACTACCCTCAGGACAAACAGCTCAGGCATCCAGGCAGTGAGCTCCCTCTCTGTCGTACTGGAACTTTTCCAGGCACCATCACAGTCCTCTGGATATGTTTAGGGATTTGTGCTGCCAGTCCACTTAGGGACACTCACCACTTATATGACAAGAAGCCACTAGACCCCTCCCAGACCCTGGCCAGTGCATAGTGCTGGTATCTGTTTGCCCCCAGGGTGGAAGAAGCTTGCATAGGGCTGGAGAGCAACTAGCCATGGTAGAAACCACCCAAACACCACTCCAAGCCTTCCTCAGCAGCTGGGAGGGATGTGACAGCCAAGGCAGATGTGACACTGATGGCAGCTCCTGGTCCCACCAGCACCACCTCAGCCTCCCAGGGCTGGGAGCAGCAGCAGGAGGAGCATTTTCAGCTTGTACTTGTCAAGGAATGGAGGGAACAACCTCCAAACTGCTCCATGTGCAAGGACAGATGGCTCCAGGGGCCTGTGGACACTGCCTTCCCACTACTCTCCACCCGAAGGCAGTGCTGGCTGGTAACTCCCAGTACAGACCAGTCCTTGTGGGAATGCCTCCCCATTATATCCCAGTGGGTGCAAACAACAGCAAAGATGAAGAGAATGGGATGGATGCTCAAAGGTGACTGCTGACCATGGTGGAAGTGGGCACAAGGTTCAAGAGAGCATTGAAATATTGGAAATAGAGGCAGAGCAAGGAAAGTTGACCTGAAAGAAGCAGTTAAGCTTCCAGAGAGAAAATGCATGGCATGGCATGGATTGAGGCTGGATATCTGCACAGGGAGCCAGACCCACCTGATCCACCCAGTGCCCTTCTCCCACCTGTCCCCAGATGAGCAGAGAACTCACTGCAGGCTGTGACACAGCTGAGCAGTGCTGGGGAGCCGAGCTGCTCAGAGAATGTGCCAAAGCTGGATGAAGGCACCAGACACAAGCTCTTTGGAGCAAGGACTACACTCTTTGCCTCCTCTCCATCCACCCCAGCACGCAGCTGAAGAGCTGGTAGGACAGCAATGCCCTGCATCCCATCACAGCAGCACGGGAACCAGCGCTGTGGCCAGGCTAGGCCTCTCCAGCACTTGTGGCACAAGTGATGGCAGGAGGATACTGGCAACACCACACCAGCTGCCCTTCCCACATCTCCTTCAGCACTGCTCCTTTCCATAACTCCAATTAGTATTACAAACCTCTATCAGGAGTCCTTTCAGACTGGCAGCCTCCGAGTTGCTTGGAAACTGTTTGCTGCAGCGACCGACAGCTGCTGCTGGGAGGGCTCAATGCCAGCCCCACTTCCCAGGGCTGCCACCACAGAACCTGGTGGAACAACCATACTCCATTCCCTGCCATGTGCCAGGAGCCAGAGGAAGCAGGGATGAGCTGGGAGCAGCTCTGACATGCGCCAGGGATGAGAGAGCCCGGAAAGGCTGGAGGGCTGCGAGGCTTGGTTTAGGACTTGGAGATCCCACAGCTAAGGCTTCAAAATGTTCCCAGCCCGAGGGTAAGGGAGAGTTTCCAGAAAAACATTCATGGAAAAACGTGCTCAGCCTCGCAAGATTTATTTGGCAAAATCCAGGCATTGAATTCAATCATAAAGAAATGAGAAAGAGGGTTTTGCTTTATGGACAAAGTATTGGTGTGGGCTTAATGGTGAAGTCATCGAGATCTCAGTAATACTCCATGAATAACCAGGTATCTCTTCCAATTTACAGCGTACCATAAAGTGCTGCTACAGTTTTGGAGACAGTACTTTTCTTCTACTATAACAATGACAAAAAGCATATTTTACTGCAGGAATGGCAATGTAAGTATATTTATCCATTGGCCAGAACTCTTTGGTATACTTTTCTCTCTAATGGCTGCACAAACATACATACATCCCAGATTTATACCCAGATTTTCCGTACTTTTCTCTGAAATTTGCATAATATGTGAAAATTTCTGTATGAAATGGAGAAGAGCATGGAGCTGCTCCTGCCAAACCAGCCTCTGGAATTCAGCACTTCTCCGTCTCGCACCGCTCGTGTTTCCCCACAGTGACAGTGCTCCTGGGATCCTGGAACTGCCTTGGGGATCCCACCTTTTAGCTCAGGGAGAAGGAAAGCTGAAGGGGAGCTGGATGAAGACCCCGGGGCCAGCTCAGCGCAGGAATCCCCAAGGGAAGAAATGTGAGGAGAGCAGGTTCTGCCAGTGCTGGTGAAAGGCATCGCCAACACCAGCCCACCTGACAGCTTCCTCCATCGCCCCAGTGAAGCACAGCCTTTTCTTCTTGAAAAAAATATTGTGGAATTAGAAGTCTGATTGATATGAATATGTAACAACGCTGCTTTATTAATAGCAGCTGCATTATCAGTTTGCTCCCTGCTATTGGCAGGAGATCTGGGACAATATGTGGTTTGAAAACTAAAGAGAAATGCAACCCGCAAAGGCAGCGGCTGAGAGATAATTTCATCCCTTTTGCTGTGGAGCTGGCCAGGGTGACACGGATGCATCGCATTGCTCTTCCTGCCTGGTCACAGGAGCAGGCACTGGGATGGCTTCACAGTGTGCACAGGGTCCTGAACACATCCACAGCCATCTGCAAAAGGATTTGCATTCAGTGCCCCCAGCACAGGCAGGAGACACCCCTCCAAGCCAGGGACCGCCACAGCCAGTTTTAACCTCTGCAAATTGAGGTCATTTGGTGCAGAGCATCATGCAAATCTCCCTGGCACGGGTAATAAACTCCCTTCGCAGTTTGCTTTCCTTACTTCCCCCATCACCACCCTGGAGGCTTAAATGAAAACAAGATTACAAATGAGATTGGATTGGACATATATCTGGTGTGCTATTTTAGCTGTAAATTATGCCAGCTTCATAAAACCCCAACTGTTCTTTCCCGAGATCCCTGCATAGATTGGCTGGCTAAGATCAAGCAACCGGCGCTTGCTGCGGGCAGGCATTGTCTAGAAAAACGCTGAGAGGGTCCAAACAGGAGCAAGATCTTATGGTGCTACATTTCCACACACATTTATATTCATGGAAACATAGGCATGACACCCAAGAACTTCCCATGCCCACTGATCAGCTAAACACTGACACGCACAGAGGTTTTACAAGCCCCTACCCGCCAGGCTTTGGCGAGCTGACCCTACAGATCATCACTCAGCTGCCTGTGATAAGGCTGCTGACACTTTCCTCAGCCTTAGCTAATCCCAGGAGAGAGCAGAGCATCAGGCAGCACGGTGCAAAGCAAGGCTGGATGCCAGGTGTGGGACATGGGGCCGTGCTCTGTCCCAGAGTGAGGGTGAGTGAGCACACGCGGCGAGGTGAGCAAGGCTGGCTGCTCTGGCAGCCACAGGGCTCCCAGCCCTGAGCAAGGCTGGGCAATAGGGCTCTGCAGCACCAGTGCAAAGCTGCCACAGCCTGAACTTTGCTACAGCAAACCCAGGAGGGTTTGCAATTCTTCTCACGAGCATCACCATACCTTGGCTGTGCTCCATGACCCTGGAGGACAGAGCAGCCAGGGCTCCCAGCACACTGAGCTGCTCCAGGGAGAGCAGTGGTGCTGCACAAAAGGAAGGACACAGCTCTGATCACTCTCAGCTCCAGCCCCTGGCCCTCTCCTGTCTCTCCCAACACGATGAAGGCACATGCAGTGCAGGCGCCTTGGCAAACAGGGCCTTGAGCAGCAAGCCACAACCCGGCTGCTGCAAGCACTCTGCCACCTCCGAGGGACAAGGGCCACTCTGAGCCCGGAGGGGACGAAGCCAGTGAAGCCCCACAGCCCATGGGAACCCTCCTGCACCCACTGCCTGGAGGGAGACAGCTCGAGAACAGCAGCACACTTTGCCTTTCCTGAGCAGGCACGGCAGCGAGCTGTCTCCCCTGCCACACTGCCATGCCCAGCCAGCATGCCACCACACTCCCCACACGTGTCAGCTCACAGCCTGCACAGCCAGCCCAGAGCTGGCCACAAGGCAATGCCCTCCCTGGCAGGACAGGTCCAGCCTGTCTCATCCATGCTCCTCTCCAACCAGTCCCTCTGGGCGATGCTACAGCAGACTGAATTTTGCACATCTATCCCAAGTCCCCCACGTGAAGAATCCCTGCAGGGTCAGTGACCTTTGAGGAGAGCACACAATTTGTGGGCAGGCATCTGCACATCTTCTCCAATGGCAGAGTCCAGAAGCCTCCCTGCAAACACAGAGGCAAAGCAAGCTGGCACAGGTCCTGCATCACAATGTCGCGTGCTAGGAACAAAGGGACACATGTTCAAGAGTGGTCAAGGCAGCACAGTAATACCAGTCAAATGTGAAAAGCCCATAACCAAAGACTCTGAGGTGCCTCACCTTGCTCTCCAATGGAGAGCTGCATCTGCCTCACATGGACTCACACGTGTGTTCCCACCTGTGACAAACCATCTCTGTGTGTTCCTCCGCGCCATTCACCACTAGGAGCTGGCACAGGACGTGTGTACATATCTACTGACACAAAACCAGGCTTCCTGGGCAATCAATAATGCTATTTAAGAGATAAGCCTTGCTATTGACTGGCTGTTGAGCCCAGCTCCAGCTTAATTTGAAAGAGAGGGAGAACGATGAGGGAGCTCAGAAGTGCTCCCAACATCACCAGGCATCCGTGTGCGTGCTCAGGCTGTGCTGGCAGGGATGGAGGGGCCAGGGATTGAGGTATGGGCAAGGCAGAAGCACAGTGATTTTTCCACAGTGGAGGATCTGTGCACTTTTAGGGAGAAAAGGCATCTGTGAATGCCTGTGAGCACTCGCAGTACTGAGCAGAAATTAAAACTGGGCACGGTGTTCCCTCAGTGCTGCTGTGGCTGCACCAGATTTGAGGCTCCTCTACCACCCCACACTCAGCCACGGTGTTCTGATCATCACTTCAAGTGGCATGAAAGAGCTTCTTGACTGCCAGGTCCTCAAAGGTGGCTCCTGGCCATTATGTCTGTCCTGGCTGTAGAAATCTCTGTTCTGGTACATGTAGGGCCTCCCCCAGCCCTCTCCTGGCTCTCCATTTTCAGGGAAGACAATTCCCACCACGACAGGTGAGAGGAGAGGACGAGCAGAGCTCACTCAGCCTCACAGAAGGCTGTGAAGCAGCTATCCCTCTCTTCCCTGTGGAGGACAGCCAGCCAGAAGGATTGATACGCAGCCAGATCAGAGATGTCCAGCCCTCCAAGAAGCGGGGAGCTGAACGCACCCCCAGAAGGAGCCACAGAAGAAGAAAGGCTCTGGTTTTGGATCAAGTGGAAAAAGCTGTGTCCTTCAGCAAGCCAGAGGCAGCTTCCAGCTCACAGTGCTCAAAGCCACTGCTTAGATGAGCTGTATGACCTGATGGTGCCATTTTTCCTTCTTCCACGTTCCTAAATGCTTCTTTCCTTCCACTTCTCCTGAGTGCAGGTGTGGATCCATGTCTCTGTCCCCTGCTTTCAAAGCTGGAGCAGCCCAACAGCAAGGGCACTGTGGATGTAGAGGAGCACACCCAAACCAGCCCTGCTCTGCCAGGGAGCAAAAGGCTGCTCGTTGTATCAGCTCATCTCCCCCCTCCCACTGCAGCCTCTGAGACATCACCCAGGAACGTCCTGAGAGAGGAAGGTGGCATCAAAAAGCACCTCAGCCCTGGGAGATTTTCCCCAGGGCTTTTCTGCCCCATGGGAGGAGAGATGTGAGCAGCCTTGCTGCCCCAGTGATGATGGGGGGGACTCATTCTGTGGAAGACCTTCAGATGATCTGAGCCTTGTTCCAGCCAGGCTAGAGACTCCTCAAGGCAGCACACAATCTGACCTCTAAACACTTTTTTCATGACAAAACCATGGAGCCCAAGTGCTGGAGCTGCCCTGGCAAAGGACACAGGACTCGTGGGCATGGATCAGTAGAGAGGCTTGCTACTGATTTCAGTGGGAGGGAGGAAGGAAGGAAGGACCAGTGCTAAGGCAAAAATGAGGACTTGAGGCTTTGTCCTTCAGTGTCAGGGTGCAGCCACCAAGCAAACAATAAAAATAAAATCCTGCTACCTGGGACTGGAGGTAAAATCCCAGCTCTGCAGATCCATGGGCAAGTCCCAGAGCTCTGCTCAGCCCCAGCATTGCAGGTCACCTCCCAGGAGCTCAGGTGGTAAAAGTGAAGGTGGCTCCTGCAAACAACCTGGCTTCTTCCCACTCAGGGACTTTTCCTGTGCTAGACAGGGCTTTAGGCTTTTCAGTTCCAGTTCAAAGCTCACACTGGCTTGGTGTGAGGCAGAAATGAGCTCCAAGGCTTGCCACAACCTCGCTGCTGTTAACTGCAAGCATGTGGCAGCCCTCCTGCCTTAGGAAGATTTAGGCCAACAGGTCCCTTGCCCACTCTTAACACAGTTAGAGGTTGTGGCAGCTCTTCTTTTCCCCAGCCTTGTCTCCAGCACTGCAGCCCTTGGCTTACAGAGAGGGACCAGGCCTGAGCCCACTTGGGTTGCATCCCCTCTGTGCTCCCAGCGCTGTGCAAAGAGGACGTGGGTTTGCATCTGCTCCACGGGTCCCTCCCTAACAAGTGATCCCAATTCCCCTGAGCTGATAAAGCTGCCTGGGCAGCTGGGCAAGCTGCTGGCAGCAGCACTGGCCCCCAGGGACAGCACTGGGGGCCTCACACAAGGACACAGCTGGGGCAGGGACAGCGCTTGGTGCCAGCAGTGCTGAAGCCCTGGGAAGGGGCAGACACGCTCCAGCTGTGGGATACTGGTGCCTATCCATGGTGGAGCACCCAACCAGCAGCACCCCGTGTCCCCCTCATGGGCTGGTCCTGCAGCAACGCTGGAGTTGTGGCTTCCAAGCAGAGCTGCAGCACAGGGGCTGTTGCCATGCCAATCAAGTGGGCAGCTGGCACGTTGAACTGTCAAACCAGGAGAGCAGCCACGCTACAAACCCACGGCAGAGTGTCCCAGGGGGCTGATTTCCCCCCACAGGCTCCTGCAGCAGCATCACAGAGGCTGAGGAGCTCAGCTGCTCTCGGCACCAAGCGCTCCTCAGTGCAGGCTCACTCCCCAGCCCTGCACTGTCACAGCACAGCTCCAGCCAGAAGCTGTTGACACACACGAGGAAAGGCTGGTCCCCACTGTCCTGGTGGCTGAGAGCAGACAGCCACAGTGGAAGGAGACAGCAGCACGGCAGCAAATGCAAGAGAAAGTTCAGCATCACGGGGGTCCTCTCCCAGCAGAGAGCAGGAGGCTGCAGGCTCAGCCACAGGCTGGTGCTCTAAGGCACAGGGACAGGGCAAGAAATGATCACAGGAAATGTGGAGCCAGAAAACCTTCAACTTGTTATGAAGAAAAACGGGATGGTGCTTTGTTTGCTGCTCAAGTGCAGCACGAACTCCTCACTGCAGGACAACATGGATGCCAGCAGCTCGTGGATGGGCATGGAGTGCTGCTAAACCCGGGGAGCACCATGCCAGGGTCTGTGCCCAGGACAGAGGCAGTGCCAGCCCTCCCCTGCACTCAGCACCTGCCTCCTCCCAAAGATGGGCCACAGGCTCAGCTTCCCTTGGGCTTGGCCCAGAACCACTCTGCCCTCGAGGCAGTCTCATGCCAGGAGAGGGTCTCACACACAAGAACACACATCCCAGCCCACCCTGGCGCAAACCAGCTTTTCTCCCCCCGACCTTTCCCTTGTGGACATGGGGAAACTGAGGCACTGGAAGGCTGAAGGTGGCACACAACCCACTGGCTGTCATCAGAGAAGAGAAAGGTGAGAATGTTTTCAAGCTGCACTTCCTCAAAAGCAAACCATGTCTCTCTACCAGCTCTGCTGTCGACAAGGAGGAAAACCCATCCCATCCAAATTGCTCTAAAATAGGAAAATAAGGGAAAAAAACCAAACCCAAACAAGCCTCAAGCCAGAAGCCAAGTGCGTTTGTCTCTGCTCTTTCAGCTCAATCAGCCACACTTCATGACGGCAACTGCCATGATACCAGACTAATAGCAGGAACGCTGTCACCCAGGAGCACGCCAAGGTGACCTGAGGGGGAAGTGGTGGAGCTCCCTGCCCCGAGCCCCACTTTCTCTGCTCAGCCTTCCCTGCCCAGGGATGGGGAAAGCCATCTCAGGTGCGGGCGGTGCTCAGCTGCACTGATCCGATCCACATCACGCGAGCCCCTCCAGCCAGATTCCTCCTCTCGTGCATCACGGCCCGTCCCTTCCGCGGATGCACCGTGCGAGGGCTACCGAGGAGCCGGGGCAGGAAGGGGGCAGCCCATCACCACCCCGTCACCAGCAGAATGCCACATCTCCGGCTGACCCTGCGGGCTGAGCTCCCAGCGGAGGACGCGACAGAGCTCTGCCCCAGCTCCTCCACGCCAGCGATGGCTTCTGGGCACCCCGCGCCCGGGGAGTCGGGCATCCCTTCCGACACACCGCGGGAGAAGCGGAGCGGCCGGGCACTGGGACGCGCGGAGCTGCCGCGGAGGGGGCGGCAGCTGCCCCGCTCTCGCAGCGCCAGCATCCCGGGGCAGCCGGCGAACTCCCCGTGCAGGACCGACGGGCATCCCCGGGCCGAGCCCGCGGCCCCGCGCCGGGCACCGCTCGCCCCGCCAAGGGCTCACCTGGGCTCCGCCGCCGCCGCTCCCTCAGGAAGCCCCGCG
>VWYI01014873.1:29676-40158 GCA_013399455.1 Anthoscopus minutus | reverse complement strand
CGCACGGACGGGCACTCTCGGTGGGTAGCGGAGGGCCGGGGCTCCGGCAGCGGTCACCGGCAGGAGCCCCTCGCCCATCTCCCCACGCCCCGCGCGGGTGTGCCCCGGTCCCAGCCGCAGCGTCTCTCCGGTGTCTCTCTCCGGGTGTCCCCGCTCCAAGCCCCGCGCAGCTGGAGCCGGCCCGGCGGGCAGGCACCGCAAAGCCCCGCAGCGCCCGCGCCCCTTCCTGGCAGCCGGGTGCCTTCCTCACCCTGCCCGGGCGCCCGCCTGCCGCGGCAGGGGCTCCTTCCCCGGGCAGCCACCGGTTTCGGGCCGCCACCGGCCTGCCCTGCAAACCCCCTCTGCCTGTGGCACTTCTCTTTGGATGCCGCTTGCCGTGTTGTCATGGGATCGCTACGCATCATTAAAGCCTTCTGCAGTGTTTCATTAGCTTTTTTCTTAATTACCTTTAGACATTATATATGGTGTGCAAACATTGTCACCTTACTCTTCACCCCCTTTTCCAAAGGCATGGGATTGCCTGCCTGCCTGTCCATAGGTAACTCCATGGTAACCACCCTCCCAATCTTGGCGGGGAAAAAATCAACAAAACCTCTTAAGGAAACTACATTATCAATGCATGATTGAGGCTTGTGTGCATTTCTTACAAATAGATCGAGAAGCAAGGGCTGGGAGGTAGGTTACCATGGAATTGGAGAATTCAAGTGCACTATTAGCTGGCTAACATACTCAAGAAAGAGTAATAGATTTGCAAGCCACAAATTCCTCCTTTGAAAATATGACTGACTTCCATCATATGACTTTCCACATCATCCCATTCTATTCTTTATCAGAGCTTCAAACAACTCATTTGCTCTGTACAGAAGTTGGACTTGGATATAGTTTCCTGGCCCTGAGCTTGGACAGAAACTGCAATCACAATTGTTCTATCCTGTCTCCATCATCTCCATGATCCCAGGAGCAGGGTACCCAGCCCCATTGCTAGCTCAGCAACTCCACGCTGCTCCTTATCCAGAGCCTGCAGGGAAATCCTGCCTGGTCCTGGCATTCCTTTGCTCTCCATCTCATCGGTATTTTCCAAAAGCATTTTCTGACATTTCAGTTTAGGAGAGTTCTTTAGATTTATCTGCTATAGGAAAGGGCAGGGTATGTGAAATTTCCATGGCAGATCCTGATGTAAAGGAATTCATTTTGGTTTTATGTGATGCCCTAATGTCAGAGCTTTTTGCAGCCACAGAAACACAAGAATCCAGCACAGCACTGGCTGCCTTTCTTCTTATATGTTCATTATATGTTATTATATGTTCTTCTTATATCTTCATTATATGTTATTATATGATAGTCTTCATAATATGTTCTTATGCTTTTAGCATGTCACACCTTAAAACTTGTCTCACCCCAAATTTATATCTTCTCCTGTTTTCCCTGTTTGATACAGCGTGCACCTTTTAAGGTTGTCTGTTGATATCTATTTGCCTCCTTTACATATCTATTTTAAACCTGTTTGCAGTTTTTGGCCCTTTACAGCTATGACCTTTAAAAGAATGTTTCCAGAATGAAAATTGAGAAGATACAGCAAAGCTGAAATGCTTTTCTAGATTTCAATATCAGAATTTATCCCACAAAATAAAACGCCCCTCTCTCTGCATGCCTGTACATGCAGGCAGCCCCCACAAAACATAACCTGTTCCTTGCAGAGTTTGAGGATTTGTTTGTTTCTGCCCAACTGCTTACATACACCTGTCAGATTTTCTTTCTTTATGTTTGGATGCTGGTATAAAGCCTGCTTAAAGGCAGGAGGCAAGTGTCTCTGAGCAGCAGTATCATCTGCGAGAGTTTTACTCTTTCAGCTGCGTTTTTGGCAATGTTTCCTTATTTTTTCATAGCTTATTTGCCAGACGACTGTTCTGCAGTTGGTGTTGGGTGAGAGTTGGGAAGCAGAGGGAAACTGTAACATGAACAACTTGCTCCCTATCCCGTGTGCTTCCTGTGAGGGAAACACAAATTTATTTCTCCTCCCTGGGCACCTGAATCATTCCTTTGTGGTTATATGTTGCCCTCTTCAAATGTTTTAAGAATCCCTACCTGCTACAGTTAATTCAGAGCCCATCCTCTGGCACCTCCTAATCTCACAATGCCATCACCACACGCTGCCCTCCCAGGGGTGCCCTGCCCTTTGCTGCATGTCCCCAGCTCCATGCTGCAGGATGGGACAAAGACTGCAGCACTTGCCATTCTTGCACGCTGCTGCTCCGTGCTGGACTAGCTCCTTGGCAATCAGCTGCTTTATTGCATTCCCCTCAGGGACTCTTGCTGTCCTGTGATGACAAGGTGTGGGTTTCACTGCAGCACTTGGATGTGGGAGAACCTCAGAGGAGAGTCTGCTGGGGCTTTTGATAGTCAGAAAGAGCAGAAGAACGGAGGTGAGACCAAGACAACAAAAGAACACCACAGAGCTCATGGAAAGCAAGAAACAAACTTCCATGGGGCTCTTGCTTTCTGAAGAAATGAGCAGTCCTGGCTACCCCAGTGCTGGAGGCCCAGCTAAAGGAAGATGACACCAGTGTGTGGCAGAGGTATCCTGGAGCCAATCAATATGCACAGCCACTGATCAAACCAGTGATGCTGTAAGAACACTTGGCCTGGTACAAGCCTCACTGCCCCAGCAGCAGCACCCAGAGGGAGCAGATGAAGGGAGCATGGGTGTCACACTTGTGTCAGGTGGACAGGTGAGAAAGGGATCTGTGCATACCTGGGTTTGCCTTCTCCCACGACAACAGCTGAGCAGACCCCTCCCACTCTGTCCCTCGCTCCAAGTCAGAGGGAGTAGGAGAAATCACGACTACCTGATGCCTGCTTGGCAGTTGTGGAGAAACAAGGCTGGCAGCTGCCAAGCAGGATCTCTGTCCCTGATTAGAGCAGCACTGTCACAACAGGGCAGGACTCCTGCACAGACCCAGCCCTACCTGCCCAAGGCTGTAGAGTCCTCAGACTCCAAACTGTATGAGGAGCTCCTTCCTCAGGGCAGAAATGAGCTGCAAGACCTCTCAGCTGGATTTGGGGACCAGCATTCAACCTCAAGTTGCAGCAGGGAGGAAACTCACTGTGGACATGATTTTCTGAGCCTGAGAGAGTTTTCGGGCTGATAGTGGCTGATCTGCTCCCAAGGGAAAATCTTTTGGGAAACTTCTCTTTCAAGGATTGTTTTTTGTAAATAGGTTTTGGTTCTCAGAACGATGTCACATAGCTGTTTTGAACGTGGTTTTTCTCTTGTTCTACCAATGGGACCAAAGAAATAATTCCTTTGGCCAATCATATTAACCTGTATTGTAACACCTTATAAAAAATGTTGCTAAACCCTAAAATAAAAGCTTCCTACCTCACCTGAGAAAAAAAAAACTCGCTATTGTTTGTGATTCCACGCTCCTAGTTTGTGTCCTCTAATGACAACTCACATCTACTCCCAGCTCAGTGTGAAAGTGCTGTTGGGGTGGTGGTGCAGAGTTCCTCCTGCTGGGTGTTGAGGGAAGGCTGTTGTGGAGTAAACATCCCATTAAGTCAAGGAAAAAAAAAAAAAAAAAGAGCTTGAAAAGCCCAGTGGGGTGGGAGGCAAACAGCTCTATCAATGTTGAGAGTGAGCAGTTTATGTAATCAACAGGCTCACCAGCTGGGAGGAGAGCAGCAGCACGAGGGAGCAGAGCTGGGAGCAATGGGAAACCATTGCCTTTTCCAAACGGTTCATCACCAGCAGGCAGGACAGGCTGACACCTGCAATTATTTCAGTGGACATCATAGAATATCCTGAGTTGGAAGGGACCCATGAGGATCATGGAAGTCCACCTTGACAGGTTCTAAGGAAGGCCCCTGTGATTTGTCACATATCTCAGACCAGATTTTTTTTCCCTGCTGTGGAGGGCAAGAAAAGGTGTTTCTGTCTTCTACTCAGTTGCTGATTTTCAAGAAGCCTGTTGGACACCATCTTTGGGAATCTCAGGTTTAAACAGATATTGGGTTTCACCCCAAAGCTGAGGGCAGGCCAGCAGGGTGAGCATGCACAGGCACCAAGGGAAGTAATGCTGAGAGTATGAACCCCAAAGCCAGGAACCCCCAAAGCCCTGGGGCAGAATAACTGCACACCTGGGGCTCCAAGCCCAGTCCCTGGAGGGATGCAGCACCCAGGGAGCAGCTTCCCTGGAACTGCTGTGGGTGCTGAGCTACCCAGAGGTCCCAGCAGGATGAGGCTGGGGGGTAGGATGGTGATGGATACTGATTGTCTGTTCTGGCTGCAGCAGCAGAGGAGTGCCAGGGGTGGCTGGGGAGACAAAAGCTTTCCAGATAGAGAGTAGATGTGTCCATCTGCACAGAGCTGCTGGAGCTGCCAGTCATCTCACCCAGCCCCTTCCAAGAGCCAGCAGCAATGGGGAGCGGTGCTGGGAAGCCAAATGTCTTTGCTAATTGGACCTCTTACCATGTTTGTTTGTTGGTTTGGGTTTTTTTTTTTGTGGTTTCCCTTCCAGGTTGTGGTGGGAGCTTAGGATTAGAATCACAAAATGGTTTGGTTTGGAAGGGACCTTAAAAATCATCTTGAAGCCTGTGCCAGGGTTTCACCACCCTCACAGTAGAGAATTTCTTCCTGATGTCTCTACCTAAACCCTGCCTTCTTCCAGCTTAAGGCCTTTACCCCTTGTCCAGTCACTTCAGGCCCTTGCCCAAAGTCCTTCTCTAGCTCTCTTGAGTCCCTTTAGGCACTGGAAGGGGCTCCAGGGTTTCCTAGGGGCCTTCCCTTCTCCAGGCTGGATACCTCCATCTCTCAGTGTGTCCTCATAGGATCACCCGGGCCCTGCCAGGTGCTCTAACCCATGCTGGGATGCAAGACCTGGAGTGCAGTGAGGTAGATAATCTTGAAGAGCAAATTCTTCCGCCCATCCAATTTCTCATGCCACTGACAACATTCAGGGAATGAAGGTCATTTCTCCAGCAAAGCTTACTTCAGGGCAGGTGCTTTCTTGGCCCAGGACAGGCACTGACCCCTGTTCTCTCTCCCACACTGGGCCTGGATTTTCTGGTGCTGCTAAAAGGAGCTGTAGGGGTTTCTCCCCTCCTCCTGTTCCTTTTCCCAGCTGTTCAACTAGTGGTAAAACAGAAGCTGCTGGATCTCGAGGAGAGAATAAATAGCTTCAATTCAGCCATGGCATGGAGATGGAGACATTTGCTAGAGAGCATCTGACAGCTTGGGGAGAGCAGGCAGAGCTGGCTCTGGAGGAGCTGTGGTAATTAGGATCTGTGTTTGCACTCACTCTGTCATTCAGCACCAGAGGTTGCCATATGGAGAGCAGCCCTGTCACTCCAACATCACAGGGCCCCACAACTCGCTGCCATCTCCCAGGATGCTGCTGCCCCAGCATTCCCACACGGCTCCCTGTTGGCAGCACCGTGGCAGCTCTGTCCTTGCCTGCTGCACCCTGGCACAGCCCCAGGGCACCCCTGGGACTCGGCTCTGCTCCCCCTGCACCGCCTCAGGTCCGACAGGAGCGAGGCTGGAGCTGAGTTACCACAGCCCCACGCTGCTCCTTCAGCAGCGATTCCCTGCGCCGCGGCAGGATTGATTCATTCCCCTTCTCCTGCACCCTGTCACTGGCAGAGCCAGCAGTGAAATTACACCTTCTGCTCCACACCCCCGCATCCCTTACTGTCTTCTGGACAAACTCCATTGCCTGGTGTTATTTTTAGCTCCTGGGAACTCTGATCTTTTTCTTAATGGGACACGTGTACTATGAAACGTGCACAGGCAGATCGCTCCAGCTGTGGGCTCGCATGAGGAGCTGCCAGGCTGTCCCCCACCTCTCCAGGTGTGGGGAGGGAGCAGTGGCACCCATCCCAGCCAGCACCCCTGGCAGGGACCAGGATGGCATTGCTTTGCCCCCATGGCTCCCTTTACACAGGGTTAGAGACCCAGCTGTGTCTCCACGCTGCTGGCCATGTCCAGAATTTTCCTACTGTGGGGTTGAGAGGGGTGGAACCATCCTGGTCCTTCCTGGAGGCTGGGGAGGCCACGTTTGGGATGGAGGTGCTGCAGGGACGCTGCTTTGGGGTATCAGAAACCCCTTGGGTCATAGCCAGGCTGAGGTGCAACCCCAGCCCACCATAGGTAGGCTGAGGCCCAGGACCAGGCTGCTCTTTAATAATACTGATTAACATCTGCTGGAGCAGCCATCAGGCTCCTGCAGCACCAGGAGAGCTCTCCCTTCCAGAGATGGAGCAGCAGCTCCTCTTTTCCTGCTTGGGGTAAACCAGGGATACACAAGGTTTGAGTTTCTTTCGCTGGGTGCTGCTGCAGTGCTCCAACCTGCTCGAGAAGAGAGCACCTCCCTGGAAGTCTCTGGATGCCAGTGGGGCAGGGAGAAAGGAATACACAAATCAGCCTATTTTTTGAAGTACCTAAATTAGGAGGTGGGAGTCTAATTTTAGGCACCTGGTGTTGCCCTTCAGAGCGATGAGTTAAGGACTGCAAGTCCTTCAGTGAGCATTGCCTCTTTCCTGATGCTGCCTGTGTGTCTGGAGCAGCCTCCTGCTGAGATCAGCCCTCACCGCCAGCCTGGCCCGTTGCAGGAGCTGCTCAGACATGCTGTAATGGACCAGAGACCCCATAAACCCCAACCAAGGACTTTACAGCCTGTTTTGCAGCTGAGCCTGGCTGTGACTCAGCAGCAGGGGAAACCAAGGGCTATAAGCACCCGGTGCTGAAAGCACATTCACTCTGTCGAGCATCTCCCTGGAGCTGAGACACTTCCAGCTGAGCTGTACCATGGTGCTGCTGCAGCAGAGCCAGGCACACCTCGTTAATGCTAATGAATTAAGTATCCCAACACCCAGAGAGGAGAGGAAAGCCGAGCTGCTGCTGTGCTGGGGATGAAAGCAGGATGAAATGCTGAAGTGAGGAAGGGAGATAGCAGGAGTGGGGGTCTCCATCACCCTCTGCATCCCAGCCAGGAGCAGCTGCAGCTCTGGCTCTGTGCCACCTGTGGCAGGTCAGACCCTTCCCATGTTTTATGTTCCTCCACGATCCCCTGGAAGCAGATTTGCTGCCCATAACCCAGCAAAGTGCCAGACCTGCTGCTGCTGAAGGAGTCCTTCACTTTGTCCTGTCCCACAGGACAAGCCCAGGGATGCCTGTAACCACATCAGCACCCTGGGCAGCACAAGGAGCTTGATATCATCTCTGGCAAGACAGAAAGGTAAATGGGGACAGCTGGCAGATTGCTGTTTGACAATTGCCCCTTGGAGGACACCTCCTCTGCAGCTCTGCCAGCCTGCTGCTCTCGTTCAAGACTTTCCAATCATTGTAATAGAGTGGAACCTTATTTACTGCCCTCCTCCAGCTTCCTAACACGGCCATAGGCACACAGCAGGCATCCTTCCCTCTGTACTAAAAACAGCCTTAATGGCTCTTCTGCCACAGCACAAATCAACCCCAAATAACCGTGGGGGAATGCTGGAAGTGGGGTCAGGAGCAGAGCTGGGGAAGGGGAAGGCGGGAGTGGTGAGGGGTCTGGCCCTGAGCAGGGTTCAGGGAGCTGGCAGGCTGGCCACAGGGCTGAAGTGCTGGCATGTGATGGCACATGCATCCAAGTGTTAAATGGTTCAGCTGGGAATGAAGGGCAGGCACCAGCAGGGATGGGGAGATGGGGGCACTGCCCCATGCTGGGTGTGTATAAATGTGGGTGTTGGAATGGTAGAAGCTGCTTGCCTTATATCTGTCCCCAACAAGCCTCTGCTGAGGAGAAGCAAGTTGAGTTAACATTCAGGCAACACAGACAAACCTCCACTCCACACCTACCAGGGCTGGCTCAGGATAGAGGCACAGATAGGCTCTTGGGCAAGGTTTTATTCCAGCAAGGTGTCGCAGTTGCTGAAGGGGAAACCTGGCCAGGAGAAAGAGGGTGACCTTGTGGTGCAGGCTGCTTATGAACGGGAAAGGGTAGGGGTGGGGATAAGGGCTGGGCTGAGGGAATTGTTCTCCAGGGAATGGGTCTCCGGGGAGGAGCAGGGAAAGGAGAAAGTGGGGGAAGTTGCAACACAGAAATCCAGGGGGGATCCTGTTTATCCCCCCCCGGGAGGTCCAGCTCTATGGTGAGTAGTTACAGCTGTTTCCAGGGCTGGGGGCCTGGGAGTTGACTTAGAGGGAGAGTTCATGGGATAATTCAGGTGTGCACAGACTCATGGCTCAGCATCGCTGGCCACTGCTTTTGGGGGAAGGCTTGGGCACAACACTGCGTCCATGCCACGCACTTGGGAAGCCTTGGGATGTGCTCTGTGTCACAAAGACATGCTGGGACAGAGTGGCTGGCTGTGCCTGGGAATGCTGACTGGGCAGGACCTCACCACCAGGCTGATACCCAGAGAGTGGGAAACACTACAGGCAGCACTGCCTGCACCCAGCCTCCGTAACTTTCTCCTAAAATGGGACTCATCAAAGTCTCATTTTCCAGGAGATGTGGATGGAACTTCAGCAGGAGCAAAGCCGGGAAGTCCCACTCTCCCATCCATGCTCTGATCCCTTGTGGGGCCACGCTGATGAGATGGAAGAGTGGAGGTGCCACCACAGTGTGTGTCACCACAGCAGGAGGATGGAGACACATCCCACTGGAGCTGCCTGCTGGGGCAGAAACACTGTGCCTTGCAAGAGCATCTCCAGGCTGCTGATTTCCTCTGAGGATCTTCTTGGGCCAAATCTCTAGAGTGTTAGAAGTGCAAGAACATTTCCCTAATCAGCAGCTCCATCAGCACAGGGGATGTCAGCTCCCCATCACTTCTGTTTGATGCAGTCTCCCACTTGCCACACACTAACCAAGGCTCCACTGAGAGTTTCACCAGGAGAGGAACTTCCCCCCAACAGGAGTCAGGGCAGAAATATCCGTGCACAGAAACACTGATGCCTCTGTCAGAAGCAGCACCTCTGGCTCAGCTGTTTTGGCACGAGACAAAACTGCTCCAGAGAAGATTAGCAAATCGATGTTCAGAAGGCAGAGACACCCTGTTAGTCCCTCAGGATGGAACCCCCAGCCCAACCCTGTCTGTCTCTGCTGGGGTTATTGATTTGCCAAGGCTCATCCTAGAGATTCGGGATTCGAGCAGCGGAGCCGTCTCCGCGGGTTGCCATGGTGATGTGAAGCACTGCCACCTCCCTCCTCTGTCCCCGAGGTGGGACAAGACAGTGCCCAGGCAGCAGATTTCCCTTGGGGCAGGTTTGGGACTCGTTGTGCCTCCTGGGACACCTCTGGGGTGCTTCCCCCATTCTCTGTCCCATCATCAGACACAAGCCAGGGCTCAGTGCTGGCTGGCCTTGCTGGAGCTGGGGTGGAGAGGGGAGGAGATGCTGTGGTGAGCCATGTGGTTTTTCCTCCATTTCCCTTCATTTCCTGTGCTTTTCTCTTCTCCTTTCTTGCCCTTCCCAGGCCTGTGGCTGGACCAGCTCTTCTCCCATCAGGTGTGCATCAGTGGTGGCAGGGGGAGAGTGGGGTTTGCACAGTTGTGGAGGGGAGCCTGGGAAGATAAAATGCTCTGATGCACCAGAGACTGATTTCTCCCTCAGCCAGCTAACACAGATGGTTTCCTCCAGGATTCCCCCTCCTTGTGTGCTCCAAAATGCAGACACACGTTCTGGGCAGATGTGATCAGAGGAATGGATCCCAGCTTTTGCATTTCATGCATGTTCTAGAGGGTGTCTGAGATATGCCCTGGCAGGGGTATCCTGATGCTACAGGACTGGGGATGCCCTGGGCAGAGCAAGATCCTCATTCCCCCTCCAGGCTAGGGCAGGGACAGCACACAGCCCGAGGTGACATCCTCCTCCTCCTCCTCCTCCTCCTCCTCTCTGTTGCTTGAGGACACGAAAAAGAACACAGCACCTCTGCAACTCAGAGCACGAAAGAAATAAATGAATCTCTTTATTTTGACCTCGTCTACATATATAGATTCTGAACCATGACCAGGGATTGGAGAATAAGGTGAGCTCCTCTCCAGTTCCACTGGTCAATTGAAAAGTCCATCAAAATGACCTCCTCAAAGAGGAATGCAGAAAACCAACTTATGTTTATGGAACATTCATGGGAAAGTGGACTACAACTATGAAAACATCAGAAAACTTCAGAATGCTTGTAGTTTTCAGGGCTACTCGTCTCCCCTGGGCTGCAGTAGCACGGTGCATCCTCCTCCTCTGGGAGGGGACACTGCTCCCGACAGGGATGAATTATTCAGCAGTGGGCGGTCCTCCCCCTGGCCTTGCTCCACACGAGTCGCTCTCCAAACGTGCCTGCGCTGCCGCCAGGGATGCAATCAGGGGAAATGGGAAAAGGGCTTGGATGGATGGCTGGCTGGCTGGCTGGGTGGGTGGACGGATGGATGGATGGATGGATGGATGGATGATGGATGGATGCATGGATGGATGCATGGATGGATGGATGATGGATGGATGATGGATGG
>VWYI01014873.1:0-28999 GCA_013399455.1 Anthoscopus minutus | reverse complement strand
GATGGATGGATGGATGGATGGATGGATGGATGGATGGATGGATGAATGGATGGAGTCGATCGCTCCTGTCAGGACTGAGCAGCAGATGCTGCCAGGGCAGGCCTGGTTCACACCTGCTGCCCAGCCCAGTGTCACCGTGGGAGGGGTGTGTGCAAGAAGCTGGGCTGCCTGGGGTGTCACCAGTGCCACCAGGGAGCCCTCCTGCTCAGGCTGTCCCTGTCTTGCTTCTGCCTTTTTCCAAACTCAGCCTTTTCCCCATCTGGCCTGTGCTGCCCTGCTTAGGGTGAACCATAAGCTCAGTGGATCTGTGCCGGCTCCATGTCTTGTCATACCTGGAGCCTCTCTGCTCCCTCCCCTGTCCTCAATCCTGTCTCATATCCCTTTGGGACCCCATGACCAGGGCCCTGTGTAATTGGCCAAGGTGCCATCACCCTGCAAAACAGGGCAAAACGGGTTTGGGGTCTGCAGCACACCCCCAGGCTGTGTGAGAAATGCTCTCACAATTGTTGAAGATTCAATGCAAACTAGTCACTGAAGGCCAAGCATTCTTGTAACAAAATAAAAAAAGAAAGCTTTTCTGGAAGCAGGAGCTGATTCATACTGACAGAGATGGCCATCTATTTAGGAAAGCTTAAAACCTCAGGAAACACCACTTCTGTTGAATCTAGCAGGGTTATATTCTCTGCTGCAGCCTGTCCCTTCAGTGAAAATAACTCATTTACAGCAGTCTCCCTAGTCCTGTTGTCTAAACAACCATAAATCCACATGCAGAGAACGTGTGGTGGTGAAAGCAGACACGATTCAGCCCGGGCTTGACACAGAGTGAGCATGGAGGGGAGCAGGAGCCAGCACCATCCTGCCCCTGGGACAGGCAGCAACCAAATCCTCCCCAAGCAAACCAGAGCCTGCCCATGGCCTCCCTTACTTTAATCTAGATTGCAATGAATTAAACATGTTTTAATATCAAAAATGAAAGATCGGGCATCAGCAGTAATAAATCCTCCACACTCATTTTCCCTATTAGGCCAGTGTGTACCCAGGGCAAGTGCAAGAATTAGAGTTACACAGTGATTTATTGGGAGGCAGGAGCCACAGGCATTTAGATACTGGCATTCTCAGTCTTGGCACATGTTTATGCCTGCCTGCATGTTAACCCCTCCATGGTGGAGGGCCTGGGGCTGGAGAGATGGTGGCAGCAGAATTGTGGGTCTGGGCTGTGCAGGGAGCCTCAAGTTCTGGGTGCTCTCTGCCAGTATGGATTAAGGGGCACTCAACAGGTGGAAGAAAGGTTGTGCTGGGGGGGCAGAGTGGCCTTTGCCTGTCCCAGGAGGATTTCAGCTGTGCTCCCAGGGGGAGAGTGGGTGTAATCCCACCCAGGAAAGCCTCAGGCTCTGGCAGGAGAGCTCGAGCTTCTTCAAGCACTTCTGGGACAAGGGGTCATTAGCGTTTTGGGGCTTCCACCTTTCTGCCCCTTGCTCAAGCACTTCCAGCACAGAGACCCCCACCCTGGGCTGAGGATGTCACTGTCCCCAGCATCACCCCCAGCCAGGAGTGAAGCATTTTCCTGGGCCATTTCCCAGGCTGTGTCTCCAGCACAGCAGGACCTGCAGTAGGCACCTGCATGCATGCTGTGGGGAAGCGATGCTTACACACGGATATTTCTATTCTCAGCAGTCATTTTTGGAGTAGCTTTTAACTTTGTTCTGTCTTTTCACCTTTTTGGATAGGAGGTAGCATTTTTTTATTTTTTCTCAGCCTGGCTGTGAATTCTTGTGTGCACTTTGAAGGCTGGAGAGATCACTTCTTGCTGGGGAAATGAGGCTGCAGGCTTTGCTCCCCAGCCATTCCAGCACAGCAGCAGTGAGGATGTGGGGTGGAACTGGTGTTCCTTGGGTGCTGGGGGGCTCTTTTTTCTGCTGAAAACCTGAAGATTCCCCAGCAGCTGGGTGAGGCTGTGGGCTTGAATATATACAGAGGGTGAGGGGACATTCAGCTGGACTTGCAAATATCTGGAAGCTTCATGCCAGTGATTCCATAGCTTAGGGGCTGCCCCATCCCCTGGCAGCCAGAAACTGCATGTGAAAGGCTTTGTAGATGCCACTGAAATTTCTCCAGGAGTCACAATCCCCTCCAGAAATTTACCCTTGCACTTAGAGGCTTCAAACACTTTATCTTTTTCTTTACCCCAAGAAATAATCCAAGGACACTTGGGCTCTGTGGATCACAAGCAGAAGCCCTTGCCCCGAAGGAAATGGAGGATTTTGCCTTCTCTTAATACAGGAAAAGAACTCAGTGGCTACTCAAAGGCTGAGAAAACATTCATTCAATCTACCTTATAAGTGCCTCAGGCTGTGCAGGCTGTCACTGCTCCATGGATCAGCACTTCTGATGGCCCAGTCCCACCAGCACAAAATGCTGCTGGCTCTGATTGTCTCAGAATGTTTGTTCTGCCAGGCCTCAGCCTCCCAAATTACTGGACTGCACAAGGACATGAAGTTTTAATGTATTCTTCAAGGATTAAATTTCAAGATCTCATAAACATCCACTGAGGATTGGGGATACACACCTAGAAGCAGAGGATGAGAGTCCAAGAGCTGGTATTTAAAAGTGAATTAATCTGGGATTTCGAGTCAATCCTGCTATATTTAAAACCCTCATTCTTGAGGGAACACTGCCACAAAAGTACTCTGTCCTCAGTGCTGGTGCTGGCACTCAAGTGTGACACCCTTGGGAGGGACCAGTGCTGGTGCCCCACTACCAGCAGCAAGGGCACAACCTCCCCTGAGCACCAGGGAGCCCAAATCTTCCCAGGTGCTGGGGGCTACAGCTTGCCCTGACATGGAAATGAGAGATAATAACTTGGCACAATTCCTGCTGAGGGAGAATCACTTCAAAAGTTCCTGGGATAAAGCACAATTTAGACAAAATGTTCCCAGGTCTCCTAAAGACCCCACAGGGGAAAGAGAGAACATCCCAGCCTCCTGAGCCTTGCTGCTGGAGCACCTGAAGCTGGATGGTGTCAGGTCCTAAATTAACTCGAGGAGATTTCTTTTCCTTTGCTTGAAGGAGTAGCATCCATAAAGAAGGTGCAGAGAAGCCTTGCCTTTCGGGCAGTACCTGCAAAGGTTCCTGTGAAGATGCCCTGGCTGCTGCTCTGCTTTCCCTGCCCTCAGAGAGTGGAGCTGGGAGAAACCTCCCATGGCTGTCCAGTGGAAGAGACTGGGCTTCTTGCAGATTTTAAAATACTCATGGATTCCCATGACTCCAGCAGCTGGGGCTTACTTCAGCCACTGGATATCACAAGACTGATGTTTCCAAGGCTGGCAAAGGTGGACACAGCTCTTAAATATCCTGCCATGAAATCCCAGTCTCCTTCAGCTTGTTGTGCTAAATCCAGGGCACTTGGCACTGCTAGGAGCCCAAAGGACAGCCCTGCAGCAGGAGAAAGAAGAGAAATATCTATTTTTAGCCACAGAGCATTTGGGGTTTTTTTTCTCTTTTGCAGAGATGAGCTGAAAGCAGTGAGAACAGTCTATGGCATTGAATTCCCCATCTAACACCTGAAGTGCTTGCCATCAAACTAGAAACTTCTCTGAGATCTGAAGGAAATGGATGGGATTTGGCCTGTCTTTCCAGCACAGAGCCCTGGGCTGGGGGTGGCAGGGAAGGGGCTGGGCTGCTGCTCTTGGAGCAGCTGCCACGTTCGCTGGGAGCATCTCTCTGTGCCTGTTGACACGCTAAAATAAACAGAGATGCCTTTTGATGTTGCCTTTGAATTGCTACTCTCTCTTCCTTCTTGTCCCCAGGGTATTTTATTGGACTTCATAATAAAGCTGGAGGGGGGGGCAGAAGGGGGAAAGTTCTTTGAGTTTATTGTAAATGAGCAGAATTTTATCATCCCTCTGCTTCCATTTTAGATTTACCCTGTAATCTTATTTACAAGCTGAATACCAAGTGCTGGAGTAATCAGTAGGCGATCAATAACCAACAGAGGCTCCTTGAGCTGCAACCATTTAAAGTCAATCTGTTCCTTGCATGCAGGTGTGGAAGCTGTTTTTTTGGGAGGAAAGGTGCTGCTGGGAGAGCCCAGCTGGGTCCCTTCACGCAGATTGAACCAGGAGTCTGACAAGCCACAGTCCTCCTCCTGTGAGCCACCAGCTTGGCACCAACGGGGTCCTCAGCACACGCCGTGGTTTGGGGCTGGGATGCAGTCAAACCTTGCCCAGTGCCACTGAAGCAGGGCAAGGGGACCACAGCCACCACCTCTCCTCCTCCTCAGCCCAGTGTGGACCAGGAGAAATGCTCCCAAAATACAGATGTGCTTCTGCCTGGGGAGGCAGGACCAGTCAGCAGATCCACAGAAGTTTGGGCTGGTGTGCTGGGAAACACATCAGCCCCTGCCTGCTGCTAATTAGCACAACTGCCCTCCCTGGGATCGCTAATCTTATGGTTTCTTCCTGCGCTCTCTTTTGCATTCAGCTTTGCCTTTCATTTGCCTGAAGATGCTTGGCAACCCCAGTGCACTTTTAATTCAAAATAAAGACATAACTGAGTTTTAAAAAGGACTGCAGAGAGGACGGAGAGAGGGCTTGCCATCTCTTTGTTACTCTGTAGTCCAGACCTGGCAAAAATCAAGTGGCTAAATTCAGATATTACCTCTCCTGTGACCACCCTGAACAGAGGGGGTGAGGACATGGCTACTCGCCCAAGCTGCCTGCTCACTGCCTCCCCCTTCCAGCTCCCACACTGGCTGGGAAAGTGCCTGCTGAGTCCCAGCCTGTTGCTGCCTCGCTCTCCTCTTGCTGCCTCCTCCTTACTCAGCAGCAGCATCTCCCCCGGCCCATCCATCACCCCGGATTAGCCATTAGTACAGTCACCATTCGCTGGGCTGCAGCTCCGATGGACTGTGTTAGCATTCCAGCCACCACAATGAATGGCCTGACATCGAAACCCTTTTGGATCACAGGGAGAAGCCAAATCAATTATTTCACTCCCCTGCCTGCTGCCAGCACCCAGGCTGGAGCATGCTCTGATCACTTAATGGCATTTTGAAACACCGTCAAGAGAACGGCGCATTTCATTTCTCTCCGTGCACGGCCAGTGCCAGGAGGGCGTTATCGTAAACCCCTTGGTGGGACAGGCTGTCCCCTGCCTCTCTCTGCACCCTTTTCTCTCCTCCACCCAGGGATGCACAGCCTGACTCTCCCCGGAGCCACCTCCTGCCACGGGAAGCGCTGCGGGTCGTCCATCCTCCCAGGCAGGCAGAGGAAAAGGGAGGAATTGTGTGCAAAAAGGGAAAAAAAGGCCTTAATTGGAGCGCCCTGTCTCTGAATTCACATAAAGTCATCAAGTTCCCAGCAGCAGCATGGCTCTCGCTCACTTGCCTTCTCTCATGTACAAATATAGCACGATAATTAGATGAGGCTCTTTGCCCTCCCGTCCTGCACGGAGCAGGGTCAGGCGGCCAGCACGGCATCCTCTGAGCACACAGCCACAGCCCAAACACTCCTCCGCAGGGTGCCCCTGCCCAGGGGAGGCAAAGATTGAGTTCAGAGTTGTGGCTTTGAGTCCTTGGAAGAGTGGATCCCACCCCCCTGCCTTGGGGGAGGTGTTCATTAAGCCCAGGAAAGATAAAACTCCACCCTTCCCCTATAAATCCCACCACCCTGTCCCTGTTCGAGGTTCTCTGGGTTAAGCTGGGTGTGTTCCTGTATTGGTGACACCCCAATAAATGGATCTTTGAATTTAAATAAGCAGAGACCCGTCTCGTTGTGTCTTGTGCTGGTCACCAGATCTCCCTGGACTTGATCCTACAGCCACAGCACCCCACACTCCTCCCTCCTGGGACGCGGGGGGACAGGGCATCAGTCACCCCCAGCTCCGAGGAGACCCCACAGAGCTGGCTGGGCAGTGGGGAAAGCGTCCTGGCTGCTGGAGGTGGCTCGCTGTGGATCCAAAGGATGCCATGGTGCCACATCTCGTTTAAAGCACCGTGTCCTCCAACCAGCCTCCACAGGCAGCTGTCCCAGAGCCAAGATCAGTGGGGTGGGATGAGTGGGAAGGACAATTTCCCTGCCCACTGCCCCGGTTTCTGCAGGGCTGCAGAGAGCACAGCTCTTGCTGGTAGAGCCAGTGCTGGCTGAAGGAAGTTCTTGTAGGAGTTTCTGTTCCTGTGGCTGCGTGTAAAGGGAAACAACAGCCTGGGGAATGCTGAGGCTGCTCCCAGTTCCCTTCAGCTTGCATTAAAGCCAAGTTATTTCAGGACAAACAATCCCATATCCTGGTTTATGACACTCGTGTTCAGAAGTCTGGAGCCCTTTTGGGATCCAGAGCAGACACTTTGTCCCCTCAGTGAGCTCTGCTTCCATGCCCATGAAAGAGCAGCAGAGCTCCTCTCTCACAGTCAGGGGACTCTCAGCTGCTCTGTGTGGTGGCTGTGTGAGCTTTAATGACTTTGTACATGCTTAGCAGACTTTTTCACTCTATAACACTCTATGATCAAAGTGAAGGAATTGCCAAAACTGAGCTCAACATCAAGGCAAGCAGTGCGGGGCGTGATGTCCTCATGGATGTCACATCCCAACTCAGCTGTAGCAGTGGGGCTGGGGAGAGCATTCCAGTCCTCCTGTGAGCAGCAGGATTGCAGGGCTTTTCTCTGTGCAGGTGTGGAGAAGCAGCCTGGATGGAAGGCACCGGCTAAATATAAACTCTGATTTAAAAGATAAGTGATGGTAAGTGGTTTCATTGTTTGGGAGCAAGGACCTCCAAACCATTCACTGGAAAAGACTCAACCAGCCTCAGCAGAGCCAGTAATTAAAGGTAACTGTAGCCCAAAGCAGTCACAGCACAAATAAAGCAAGAAATGAAGATTGCACTCCTGCGGTGAGCTGACCTTGGTTGGATGCCAACTGCTCTATCCCTCCCCTTCTCAGCAGGAGAGGGAACGGGATGGGGTGGGAGAAGAAAATAAGATTAAAAAAGCACTCATGGGTCAAGATGAAGGCAGTTTAATAAAGCAAAAGGCTCCCACCAGCACCAGCCAAACAACACAGTGGCCTCCTAAGGATCTGTGTGCCCAGGGAGGTCATCTCCTGGCCATCTCAAGCACCTGTGGCAGGGCACTGTGCAGCTGCCACCAGCTTCCCCATGGGCAACCCCATCGGGAAGGGCATCCCCAGCCCCTGGACAGAGAGGGAGAGCCATGATCTTAATAATGCTCAGCCTTATCAGGGCCTGGAGTGGGCTGCAGTAATTAAAGGAGGTGAACAAAAGAGGTTTGAGGCAGCAGGAGGCCTCTTGAAGAGGATGGAAGGAATCTCCAGCTATGGAGGGAAGGGGAAAGGAGAAAGGAAAGGGGAAAGGAGAAAGGAAAGGGGATAGGGTAAAGGGGAAAGAGAAGGGAAGGGGAAGGGGAAGGAAAAAGGAAAAAGGAAAAAGGAAAAAGGGAAGGAAAAAGGAAAAGGAAAAAAAAGTCTGGCTCTGTGAGCCAGTTAAGCACTCAGAGCTCAAGGCAGCTGTGTTCCATGTGCCAGGGTCCAAAGGCCTGACACAAGTAGAGCACATCCACATGAGCTCCTTTGAAAGCTGATTTGCCACCCTGTCCACTGCTCAGGAGTCCACACAGGACCTGAGGTACTTTAGTGAGGAGGGATGGCCCTTGAAACTCTTCAGAACATCCAATGGCCTTTATTTGAAAGGCAGCTTTGCCACAGAGGGAACTTCTGGTGCAGGCCAAGGAACCAACCTGGGTTACAGCAGGTACAAATGCCCAGGCATGTGGGATGTCAGCACTCACAAAACTGAGCTCTCCAAACCTCTGCCAGCCCTTTTCTACAGAAGGTAGCAGCATTAGGCCAGGGAAACTCAGGTTGTGGCGCCTCTCCTGTAGAGGAAGGCTTAGAAAATTGGGATTGTTCAGCCTGGACTACCTCTTCAGTCTGGAGATACTCTTCCAGTATCTAAAGGAACTCCAAGAGAGCTGAAGGACTTTCTAAGAAGTGCATTGAGTGATAGGAAAGGAGGAATGGCTTTAAACAGACAGAAGACAGGTTTAGATTAGACATAAGTAAAAAATGGTTTACCATGAGAGTGAGGTTGTTCAGAGAAGCTGTGGCTGCTGGCCTGGAAATGTTCAAGGCCAGGTTGGATGGGGCTTGGAGCAACCTGGGAGAGTGGGAGGGGTCCCTGCCCATGGGGAATGCTCGTGGAATGAGGTGGTGCTTGAGATCCCTTCCAACCCAAACCATTCTATGATTTAATGCACTAACCTCAAGCTTCCTTGAGCCTGTGAGACTTTGCAACTCAATTCCTTGTGTCCTCAGCCATGGTTTGCCTCCTCTCCCTTCTCTGCACTAAAGCTGTACCCTGACATCAGCAAAACTAAGCACCTGTCCAGGAGAGGAAAGCAAGATTGATTTGACTCCAAATACTGCCAAATGCATAAAGCCAACACACTGAGAAAAATAAGGCAGGCAATTTCATCCTCGTTGCCTTCAGCAACAATGACATTAGGTGTTATTTGATACAAGAGAAGAGCCAATATTTCCAGACTGAAGGGCAATTATTTAAACCTGTGTATTTGGAGGGTCTGGAAGCTGTTCAGAGCAGGATCACTGGAAACAGCTTCTGACTTGGGATTGTGTGAGCCCAACACTCAATTCTTGATGGCTTCACCCTAGTCCAGACTTTGCAGTTAAAGAAAACTTGGAGCAAAGTTTCCAAAAGCTGTGTTATCCCCATTCTTCTCCACCATCCATAACCATCAGCTGGATCAGCACTAAGAAGTCAAGTGCCAAAAGTTCTTGCCAACCCTGTATTTCCAGCTGGGAGCACAGGAAGAACCCTGCTCACCTCGCTGAGCACAAGCTCTGGAGCCCCAGCCTAATAATGTAAATGTCAGTGGGTGAACCTCCAGCCAGCCTTTGTCTCTGGCACAGGAATGCATTACCGGGGCTGTGAAATATTAAATGAGGCGTTAGAGTCAAAAGAACGAAATTACAAACCCCGAGGCTGCTTTCCAGTGCCCCCTGGGCTTGGCTCTGGCTGTCTGTGACATAAACAGGAATGGATTTATAGCAAAGCCACCCAGGCATGGGCACCAGAGCTGGCAGGGGACAGGGGTGGCTCCTGCACATCCACACCCCTCAGCCCCAGGCAGGGCTGCTGCTGCACTGGCCCTGCCTAATGCCAGGGCCCTGGTGATGCTCAGAGCTCCCCCAGCTCCCTCCTGCTTCCAACAGGAGTCAGGATTCAGAGCTCCCCACAGAGCCTGGGGCAGAGCAGGGTATTGGATGAAGGCTTCTTAGTGCCAGGCTACTGCTTTTCCCATAAATCCACTCCATTTTGGCACGAGAATAGCTCGGCAGGAGGCTGCCATGGGTGCCTGTGAAAAGCCCCAGTCTGTGCCTTGGTTCCTCTGCTGGCACTGAAGCAGCCTTGCAAAACTCAGCTTCAAAGAGCTGAGATCTGCCAGAAGTGAAATAAAGAGACATCCCAGAGAGCAGGCAGGGAAACAGGGCAGGTACAGAGGGGAGAGATGCTGAGATACTGCAGGCATGGAAATCCAATTGCTTGTTTAGTTGGAAAATGCAGGGCTTTGATGGTAATGCTGATGGGGTGTTGTCTCTCAGGCTGGGATGGTGCTGCAGGTTGGAGATGCAGAAAGGCACAAATGGGCATGGAGAGGAAAGGACTGACAGAGCCCCGGGTGCATTACTGGAGAATGTAGGAATTAACACAACAAAGACCCTGGGAAATTCAAACCACCAGTGCCATACAATGAGCTGAATGCCTCCTGAGCAGCAAATAGAGCTCTGCAGCTCCACCAGCGAGATGTGGCACCCAGGGCACAGCCCTGAGGGTCACTCAGCCTCTGAGGATTTTTAGGAGCTGTTTTCACATTTCTCTGCAGTTATTCTGTAGGATGTTTAGCCACCACTCTGGCCCAGAGAGGCTCATCCTCTCCTCTTGGCATAACCTCTCCGTTTTTTTGAGGGTGAATTCAGAGTCATGAATCACACGTCCACTCCTGGCACATCCATGCCAAGTGTTCCAGCCTCGAATATCTCCCCAGGAGGATCTGATGGAGGCGGTGTTCACCAAAGCTGGGTGAGATCTGGCACCCTGTAAAGGAAACCACCTCTCCCTCAGCAAGGGAGGGATGTTTGCAAGGTGGGACTGAGAAATGACAGCCACAGCAGGTCCTGCCACCTTCAGACTCCACCACACCAGCCAGGATCAAAGTGCCAATATCTTTGTGCTGTTAATGAGTCACGTGGCAGATAAAGTCCATGTTTGCAAAAAATATTTAAAGCACAACTGTGTGTACCACCTAATCCCCTTACATCTGTGATTAACCACGATCCCTTGATACTTCTGGCTGCTAGGGCAGAGCATTTTACCTGAAATTACCATTTCACATCCTGATTCTGACCTCTACTTCCTCTCCTGTGCCCCGCTGGTCAATAAAAGCAATGGAATAAAACCGTGCAGCACAGGGGAGTGTGAGGGAAGGGTGTGGTGGGGCAAAGAGCCAAGAAGATTCCCTGGGATCACCAGTCACCAAGGATTGAGGAAGCACTGAAGCAACTTCAACCCCACAGGGTTCCATTAGGGTTCCCATCAAGAAAAGTTCCATCTGATACACAGCCCCAAGAAACCCCACGACCCCAGAGATGTCCCCACCTCAGAGATCCTGGCCTTGGATGTTGCTGTCTCTTGGAAGGGTGGCTCCTGCACCTGCAAAACTCAGGAATTCTGCTCCCAGAGCAGCAAGGGCAGCAGCTTTAAGGCAAGTGAAGAATTTCCAAGGCACAGCACGCACACATGAAGTGCAAAGCCCAGGGCTGTGTGTGGCAGTCAGAGCTCTGGGCTGCTGCAGGGCAGGGGTGTTCCAGCCTGAGCTCTGCTCACAGGACAAGAGCTGTGGGTGAAAAGCTCCTTCTGAGACAGGCAGGGCTGTTTCCAGTGCACCTGTCACAGCTCTAAACTGATGCTGCAGGACTTGCATCAACCAGGGCAGCTCATGTGGCTGAAGGGAGGGAAAGATTTGAGTACCCTTTTTAATGACAGTGTTCATCATGGTTCAAGGGCTCTGCATGATGTTAAGAGTGAGGAAAACCCAATGATTAGATGATCTCCAGAGGTCCTTTCCTACCTTAACAATTCTGTGATTTGATGATAGTGGCAGGATACTGGGATAGGAGTCAGAAATTAATTCCAAGCAGTTTTTCTGTTTGCCTTGGTGAATTGACTTCACACTGCAGCCCCATCTCAGCCCCTCTGTGTGGACTGTAAGCAGCCCTTAGCAACTGTCTCACTGACTCACTGTCTCACTCACTGAATATATTGCCCCTATTACAGGCTCATGTTGTGCAACTGCTCCTTTTGATTTCTGCCAAGCATCTTTTAGGACTGATTCCCTCACTCACAAAACCTTCACAAGCATTTTTGTCACAAACTCTTCACACAAAACTATTTCTGCATAAACAGTCCCTGTTCTCTGCTTACAATTATTGTGCTTTGACTGGACAAAAGAAGGTCCTTGCAGCCTTGACACATCTCCTTGAACTTGAGACCACCATTTCTGAACAGTGCCAGACTTTGCTCAGCCTAACTAGGTCTGAGTAAGTAAAACCAGTCCTTCCCTGTGGGGCCAGATGCTGCATTGTGGTGCTGGCCCAGAGAGAAAGCAAGCAGCTTAGACTGCACCGACAAAAGTCCTAATGGAATAATTAAACTCAAATAATTCAATTAACACTGCAATTGAGTAATTGCATTTGGAGCACGGCTGTAATTGAGCAATATTTGTATTGTCCCAGCCATGAGGATAGGCACAGTCGCCTTTCAGCAGGCAGCAGGAGACAGATGGTGCTAATAAAGGGCAGAAGATGGATGTGGGGTCACCAGATTAAGTGTGCTTCCTTTTTTTTGGCTAGAGAAGGAATTCAAACCACTGTGATCCCGTTGCTTTTAAAAGCCTAAGTAACAGAAATAGAAGAGACTGCAGGATTGCAGGAGTCTGCTTTACCATTAATTACTTTTTATTGAAAGCTCCCAGCCCGCTTGGCTTTGCATCAGCAAGAGGGCAGCTGTGTCCCTGCCCACAGAGCCCCTTATCTTAATCGAGTTCAGACAGCAGCAGCAAGTGGTGAGCTGAGACCTGGGGAGGAATGTCTGCTTCCCTTGGCAACCTGAACGAGCCTGCAGAGCGCCAGGCCAGCAGTCAGCAGTCGGGATCTCAGTAAGATAAAGCACAGAGAGGAAAATAAAGCAGCGATTTGGGGCTGCCTCACTTGTAGCTGCATCCTGAGGCTGCACAGAACAGAGAGCAGGGAGGGGGCTCTGGGTCAGTGAGGAGGGCAGGTAAATTAGCACTCAGGACAGCCCCACTTGTGCTGCAGCCCGGTCCTGAGCAGTGTCCGAAGTGGCTGCTCCACTGTCTGCTAAATCTTCCCTAAAAAGCAGAAGCAGTATTGCAGCAAATGAAAAAGCCACTGCCTCCATTGACCTGTGGGTACAGGGGCTTCAGGTGCTGCACGTGGATCTTTCCTTTGAGGCTCAGGCTGATGATCAGCCTTGGGGAACACAGGCATTTGGGCTTCCAAGGATGAGGCTCAGCCAAACACCAGCTGTATGTAGCTCACAGCTTGCCAATATTTGGAGATGAGGTCTTTCCTGGGAAATCAGCTTTATCTTGTAGCCTGAGGTGCTGGGAATGGAAAAGTTAACAGCTTGGTTAACCCCTTCAAGTCTGAGAAATCACTGCAAGCATGATGTCTATCTCCTCTAGCTAATCTGAGCTGGGATCTTGGCAGCTCTGTTAGAGTACCACAAATCTGCCTCTCTCTTCCTTCCCTAGAGCAATTGCAGGTTTGTTTGGCTTTTTGGTTTCTTGTTTTCTTTTCTATTTTTTTTTTCATTTCCAACTCCCAGAGCTTTCTAAGCAATCCAAACTTGTTTGGCAGATTTTATTTTTTTAAGGAAGAGGCAGCTGATGCTAGTATGCTGTTTGCAGCTCCTCTCCTCTCCCACTCTCAGCAACATCTGAGCTTGGTGTTTAATTACTATGAGACCTCTCCGCCTCTGTCAGTGTTAGCTGGAATGATGGGTTTACACCATGGATGTCAACAAGCATCTAGATGGAAAATAAACCCACTGATGCTCCCAGTGTTGGGGAAACGAGTGTGCTGATTCAGGCATCTCGATCCATGTGGGTGACAGGCACACCCTGCTCTGCAACAGAGCCCTGATCACTGTGCACAGATCCATGGAAAACAGGCAACTCAGCCCCTTGCTCTCATTTGAGAGAGGTTGTTCACACATGCAAAACTGACTCTGTTTAACTTTTCCCAGGCAGGAAAAGCACAGGACCATCTCCATGTGGGAGAGGGCTGATAACTCCCCCAGCTTCTCTTCTAAGCCACGCTTCAAGGGGGACGCTTGGCCACGGGCATCGCCATTGCCACACCACCACTTGGATTTGCAGCAAGAGGAGACAGAAGCAGGTCTGTTCCTTTGGGCACAGTGTCCTGCTGCAGACCTGTGGCAGAGAAAGGCACAGAACTGAGCTGTGGCTGCTTTTCCTTGAGGGCACACGGCAGTGCGAGGCCGAGAGGGGACGAACACGTCCTTGTGACGGGAAAGCCGCATGATGGTGACGAGTCTGGTCTGACTCATAGCCCAAGAGATGCTGTGATATTCCACCACTGGCCTGCTCTGGCCACCTGCTCTGAGCACTGGGGCACAGCTTTAGCATTCAAATCCATATTTACTGTAGGACCTCATTTTCCCACCGCAGGAGCAATCCCAAATGAAGGGGGAGAGTTGACCTTGCTTGCTATAGCAATTCTTCTTCTGGTTAAGAGCTTGCACACAAACTCATTCCCAGATCTTTCAGTGTTTCTTCTGTGTGCTTTGGTTTTATCAGGTGTTTGGCATAAGCCCCATCTCCAGCTCAGTTCCCTCCAGGGAGTACCAAAACATTCTGCTTCCAGGTGACAAATTCCATGGAAAACATGCCACACCACCCGGGTGGTACTTTTATTTCCCCCTCTGGTAGGACATTTAGGCAATTTTCTCTTTCTTTTTTGATCCATATCAACTTTCTCCTGTTTCTGTCCTGTACCCTGTTCTATTACACATCTTTGTACCAAGGAATGCACACTTGTATAGAAGTAGTATTTAAGCTGGTCCGATTCTTCCAAGGAGAACAATTTCAACAGAAAGGAATTTAGTTTGACAAATGCTGCCCAAGACCTGCCCTGATCATCCTTATGCTGCACTGCACAGCTTTCATTAACTTACAAATGAATTCCTGTTGTGTCTCATGGCTTCCTTCAGATGTTATTATGCCAATTCCCAAGGACATAAACAATTCTCGTGATTTAAGAAAGAAGGCTGAGATGCTGCTTGGCTGTGATTTGGGGAGGGACAGCAACATTGGGAAACACATTTTATTCAAGAAAACAAAAATATTAGTTCAAAATAGAAGCAATAGTCCAATTCAAATAAACTCACTGAGCATAAACTTGGGAGCTCGTGATGCAAGAGAACAGAAATGGGGTTTACTATTACTTCAGCCATTCTCTTCATTTAGCATCTGTATCACAGCAAGCACTTAATCACCTTCAGCTCTCTTATCCAAGCACTGGTTCAAGACAACCTTGCAGAATCTTTGTGAAACTTTTCATCTGAGAAATGCCCTAGCCCTGTTCTTAAGGTAGTACCTGGCTCCAGAATAAGAACAATTCTAATGCCCTCATTTATCTATTTACCCACTAATCTTAGAGCAAAAGCTTGCAGTATTTATTTTTGTTTATTTTTGTGGGTGGTGTTTTTTTTGTTTGTTTGTTTTTAGTTTGTTTGGTTGGTTTTTTTAAATAAACACAGGCTGCTCTAAATAGGGAAAAGGATGGAGGCAAGCATGCATATGCATGTAGGCCTAAAACTAGATGTGACATCCCCTGTTCCAGGTCAGGGCACAGCAATCTGTCACCCAGGCACTGCACACACTAACTCTGCTTACCCAGAAATAGGTGCTGCAAGGACAACACAGAGACTCAGGGAGCATTTTAGAGGGTTCATGAACTCCCAACACCCAATTCCCCTTTCATCTGCTGTTGATAAAAGTAATTGCAATGGGCCACCTCAGTCTGACCCCCAGAGTGAGACAAGGTGCCCAGCCCAATAAATCTCCATGACCCAAGCACTCAGGCCCTCTGTGAAACCTCATAGCCATTCCAGGCACAGTCCCCTTCCCACAGCTTCTTTCAGCACAGGGTTTTCAGTGCTGGTGACATTCTAAAAAAGGTATCTCATCAGCCCTAAGATCAGGGTGGCTGTCTGCTCTGAACTTCCCTTTCAACACAGTGGTTTTAAAGAAGCTTTGATAATGTCTTTCTTCCTCTTGTGCTTTTGCCCAGTTCACATCCCTCCTTCACTTTCAGTGTCTCACTCCACACCCACCATTTAGTTTGCCTTAAACACAGCCCCTGCTCACCTAGTTTCTCACAGAGCTGCTCCTCATCATTTAACTCTTCTTGGATGGAGTCCTCTGGCTCCCTTGGGCTCAGCTCAGGTGAGAAAAGGTACAGCTGACTATCCCAGGTAAAGTCACTCCCTCGTTCCCCTCTATATACTTGCCACCTTGCCACAGTGCCCCCCAAAAGCAGCTTTGGGGATATAACTACAGGAATCTGGGTCAGGATATCCCATCACCAGGGTTCTCAGTCACAGAAACCCCCAGGGGTGTTAAACTCTCATTACCTGGGCCCCTGTGAGGGGTGGAACCCACCCAGAGCTCACCATGTCATTAAACTCGAGTATTGGTGCTTACATTTGTACAGTTCCTAACCTGCCACTTTTTGGCAAATGTCTGCCTTGCCCACATCACTTGATGAGTTAACAGAATCAGCTGTGTTCATCTCCATTCCTATCCTGTTCCTTTTCTTCACAGCTGTTCAACATGACAAGAGTTTTCCAGAAGAGGTGTGTGGCTCTTTTTCTCTCTGCTCAGCAGCTGCAGGAGACAGGTTGCCAAATAGAATCAGAGCATTGCTTCAGTAAATACAACATAGCACTCTTGGCAGTGTTTGCTGGGTTGTGATACCATCAAGTTAAAATGGCATGGTTAAAAAAAATATTGATCAGCATCAGAAGTGAGTGTCCAGGCTGCTGGGATCCACAAAGGAGACACCCAATTAAAGAGATGGTCTCTAAGGACTGTAGGTGGACAGCATCTGCTGTTGTTCTGGCAACTTCCTATGATCTTCTCTTCAGAAATGAGTGTGTGAAGGCAGAGAAGAAAGATGAAAGGGAGGCCTTGAGATAAGAAAGCCCCAAATGATCAAAGATTCCTATGGATTGAGAGAAGTACTCCAAAACCAAAGGCATTCCTGTGCTGCCTGTGTCACTGTTGCCCTGGAGTGGATTTCAGAAACTTCTTTAAGTATTCATCTGGGATGTGGGGACACACATCAAGAAGCAGAGAAAAACTTTTCAGGCCTTGGGGAAGGCTGAAATTCTGAATGATTCTGACTTTTTCTGAATTGGTTCATTTCTTCATAACCAGATTCCACCGGGGTTGTATGGCTACATTTGAAGCAAGGGCCTCATGAGGCCACTCAATTCTGTCAACGCTCCTCACACATCCTGCAGCATCTGCTGCTTTTGTGCTGTGGTCCTTCACTGTAAGTGCCTTAACACACCCCAGGTCCTGCCCATGGTGCTCATTTGTGTCCCCTTCCCACCCACGCAGACAGGACACACATCAAGGAAGGACAAAGCTCTTCAGCCAGCGCTGATCTGAGAGAGGGGAAATGAATCACACACTTCACCCACATCCAGCAAGGGTCAGATGTGTCAACTGCAACCTGCCAGGAGGCTCTGGTGAGAGCCTAATGTGAGAACAATCAGGGGAGATAAGGCACTTAGGAAAGGAGAGAAGAGACCAGAGTTCCCTGAAAAAAGCACAGTCGTGAGGGAAAGGGAAAAACAGGGATGCTGCTCACCAGCCTCTGATGAATTCATCACAATCTGAAAGTGAATTCTGCCTGAAGGAGAAAACAGAATGAAGAGAGACACAAAGAGAGACACCAAGAGACAAATCATCTCCTGTTTGTGACGATCATAGGGAAAAAATAAACCAGCCCCCAGCAAATTCCAGGCACTTTCCCTGGAGCCAGGACCACGGGCAGACAACAATGACTGTGGCAGCAGCTCCTGAGGGGCATCCCAGGGAACAAGGAGGAATTGTTGCAGGTGCTGCAGACAGAGGGTAAAAGTCTACACCAACACCAGCAGGTTGAAAAAAGGAGCTGCTCCAGCTCTGAGGGAGACAGATCTGTCTGTACACGTAGGTACAGCTTAGTCATTTTAGATAAACTTTGTCTGGAGGGAAGGATATACTGATAAAGCAGTGTTTCACGCCGTGCAAGAAGTACACAAAGTTTGGATACAAACTTTAAAGTGAACAGCAGAAAAATGAAGTAGTCTTTTAAGACAAATGGAAGGGGTATATGATGATATCAACAGCAGACCTGGAGGAAGATGAGAATGAGAGCCTGTAGGTTTAAGGGAAAAATTTAAATTTAAGTTCTTGCCCTGTTTTAGGTGTTTATATGGAGCAACTCCCCTGGGTTTTCTCTTCCTCAAGCTATAGAATGAGGCAAATATCTTGGCCCCAGGGCAGTAAGGGGACAAAGGGGAATGTGGAGAGAGGTGAAATTCAGAGAGTGAGCTGGGCCATGCATTTTAGCACACCACCATAGCTCTGAGAGAAGGCAGGAACAAGTCAAAATGGGGATGGTGGCTCTGCAGCCACAACTGGAGGACAGAATGTGTGAACAAGGTGAGATGAGAACCTGCAGTTTATCAGGATACTGCTGCAAACAAGCCTCTCTCAGTTCCACATCCACAGTACCCTCTGCTTAACTGCAATACATTTAATCAAGCTGCTTCTTATGGGAACCAAATAAAGCTTGATGATGCTTAATGGCTGGGGCTTAATGGCTGGGTTGTTTAACTGGGCTTATAATTTTGATTAATTAAGATGCTTGCAGGTGTTGGAGTGGCACTTCGGCAAGAGCGTGGATGTTGAGAGGCAAAGGGGGTTCCCCTCCTGGAGGATTCCTGACAGTGCTATTTGAGCACAGCAAAGCTGCCCTGAAGCCTATGCAAGAAACTCAACTCTTGTAGCTGGCAGTAGCCTCCAGATTTCTGGGAATTGTGACAACCTGTGAGTCGTTTTGACCAGTTTCCTCTTGGGAGGATATATGGAAAAAATCCAAACCCCAAAACTCAAAATGTTGCCTCTGTGTCCTTGATAGGAGGAAAGTGAGAATGTGAGAGGCTCTCCAGGTGATGATGATGATGCTTTCAGGCAGTGGATCCTACCAGCCCAGCAAACTGCCCACCCCTAGAGCAGTGTCCCTGCTTTAAAAAAAGCAGCAGAGTTTATCCTGGGTGGGTCACACAAAGCCTGGTTGCATATGAGTTTGTTCCCTGTGTTCCTCTATCCTCACTCCATGATTTCAGCCAGGATATCACCCTTTTCCTACCCAGTATCACCAACCTGCCAGGTCCACAGATGACCTACAGGAGCCTGGAGGTGGATGCACGGAGTGAGTGGCCAGCAGTACAAGAAATCACATTACAACCTCCCCCTTAAGCAGTACAAATTTGTACTTTTCTATTCAGCAGCTGGCTTTTGTACAGAACATACTTACCTCAGATTTTTTTTGTCTCCTGAATGCTGATAAAATGCCCTCAGGTTAAAAAATATTTGGAGATAAATTATGATATGGATACCAGTGTGGCATATGCTCATTTCCATAAGAAACTAAAACACTGGAGAGAGGCACAATGAGCCAGAGTCATCACTGTTTTCAGTATCAAACACTGGCATTAAATTAAGCAGAACTTGATGATTTAAGGCTTAGTAAATAAATTACTCCTGCCAACTATAAAGGCAACATAACCTTGTGGATAGAGTACTGGTGTGGGGCTCAGAAGAGTTGTGGATGTACTGAATTAATTTGGACAAATATTACCTTCACATGCATATAAATACTGGTCAATCTTCACTTTTCTTGTAATGTGTATAAGAAATGAAAAAATTAAGCAGTATATTGTCTAGGAACCACAAAGACAACCTTTTCCCAAGAAACAGCTTGTTTGGCAAGCACAGGAGAGAAAAACTGAGTCAGGAGGAATGATGTCAGCCTTTTCTCATACATCTACATTGTCCTGCTCAACCACAGCTTTGGAGTAAGAGACATTCAGATCTAATTTATGGAAACTTAAGCAGATACCAATTGGAGCAGCCCCTGAGTGTTATCAGCATATTTCATAGCTTGTGATGAATCATAACTGAAGTATCTGCTTTCCAGTGCATTAAGGCACTGGAAGAAGTTGATTAGGATTATTCTGACCCAAGCAATGGTTCGCTTTTCAGGGAAGTGGTTGAAATGTTCAGACATCAGTTTAATAATTTGTCCTGGAGTTATAAAGCAGTGTATTACAAACACACTGTGACTACACCTTTAAACTCAGTGCCTGCAACCCATCATGGAGTGTCCATCTTCTCATTAAAGCCTGCCACAAATTTAGCTGCATGGGTGCTGTCTGCAGCCTTGCTGGTCAATTATTTTTCTCTACTTCCACCCCAGAAGAATGCAGGACTCAAGCCATTTTGCTATGAAATTACTCACAGGCTTTTGGTTAAGTGCACCATTAACATGCCAGGGACTGCTTGTCCTCTCCACTTTGATCATTGAGCAAGCACCTTTGTTTCCTGCAGGACTAACAATGTTAAATGAATATATTTGCCCAGCAGCTAGTGAGAAAAACACCTTGGTTACCCATCTCTGTATCTCCAGATTGGACCTGAAGGCCAAAGAACAGATTTTGCAGCCCTTTTGAGAGAAGCTTTGTTATGCAAAATTCCTCTTTAGCTCAACTTTCACGAGGTCTCTCAGAGCATGATATAAAGAAGGCAGACTCAAAGATGAACTGTTCCTTAGAACTTGTTATTTTATTAATCAAGAAAGATCACAAAAATAGGTGGACAGCAGATGAATAGACAACACTGAAGCATAAATTGTCAAAAAACCTGTTCAAAAGAGCTGACATGTTCAGCAATCCAGCTATAGCTGGTTAACTTGTTCTGCCAGTGTAAAGGAGCCTCAGATGTAGATATGGATCCCTGAAGAACTTTGATCTTCTCATCAAGAAATAGGCAAGAGAAGATTCTGAACTGTCCCCAGTCCCAGCACTGGAGACCAAGCAAGGACATTAACACTTGCAAGTCTTGAAATGGTACCAAAGCACCAGACTCATTGTCCAGAGCCTCACTGTGCTACTTCTCAGCCACAACCACACAAAAGGCTTTCTCTGGCTTACAGAATTGAAATCTCCCACTTTCTGATTCACAGGGTCTGTATCAGACTGAAGGAAGCAGAAAGTTAAGCAGGGCAGTGTAAGAGCCAGCTGTTAGAACCTGTGGGTGCTGTGTTCCTCCTGACTCATTTCTCCAGAGACATTCCCCTGGACTGTTCGAGGGAAACAATCTACTAGTTCAGAATAAATTGGGTTTCCAAAATACTTCAAACTAGAACATTAGTTTTTGCCAACTTTCTCTATCTCTCTATCCATCAGAAAAATTTATGAAATCCAGCTTCCTTGATATTCTCAAGGTGACTTCCAAGATCTCCTCTTCAGAGAGAAAACGAGCTCTACCCTCCTTGCTGTTCACAGGGTAGGGGAGGTGCAGCAGCAGCTTCCTGTAAAAGAGGACAAGGTCAGTGTCTCAGATCAGGTGAGCAGTTGAGATGTCATTGCAAATTACTCCTGCAATTCCTCAGTCAGCATGCCAGGGAATGTTATTCCAGTAAATCTCCTCACAGTGATGGGTTGTGGGGTTCCTGCAATACCTCACATACAACAAGACTGGCCCTGAATTATCTCCATCCCTTAAAAGCAGCTTGGCTTAGAAGTAGCCCCAGGACTACAGAGTTGGAGGCAGTTGCTTTGAGTCTTCCTACCCATCTGTGGGAGAACAAAGTTTTTCAGTATGTAGAACTGGATATCTTGATTGTTTCTTTCATACTGAGAAGACTTGCACTTATATTTGTGACAGCAGCACTGGTTCAGGCTGTACCCAAGCAACCACCAGATTTATGGTGAACTTTTTATTTGCTAGGCTTGTGACTTAGAGACAGCTGGGTACTGAAAAGATAATGGCAGATCTGAGTCACCAAAAAGATAGAATGGCAAAAGGTAAAGGATGCTGTGGTTTTCCTACATCTGCAGCATTGCATTAAGCTACTTCTTTTACTGCCCATAGGTTCAGCAAGTCATTAGCTCAACAATTATTCCTCCCAATCTACCAGTTTCAAAATGAACATTCCCAAACCTTCTTCCACTCCTGCTGCATCTTTGTGTTAAAACCAAGCACAGGGTAACTGATTCTGTCTGGTTTTGGCAGAGAAAAGTGGCTTTTCTATAGTTAGTCTACTGGGGACTTATTTAGGCCTTAATCCATGGCCTGCATCTCAAATTTATCTGCAGAAGGCTATTCACATATAGATCTTCCCACATCCCATTCAGTGCAGCAGGTCAGCCCAGAGAGGATTAAGGTTTCTTATGAAAGCAGTCTTTGTGAAGAAGGACTTTGAGCAAAACAGACATGGGAATTATCTGGAAATCTCAGGCAGGGGAATAGCACACTGAGGGAGAGATGGAGGAAGACTGAGAAATCCAAGAGTATATCAGTCAGTTGATTATCTTTGTAGGCTTGAAATAGCCCTATAAAAAAACATCAAAGGAAATCTCTTTAGGCAACCTTGTAATATTTCCATCTCTGCATCTGTGCTTGGATATGTCCATAATTTGGCTTCCAGCTACTGAAAATTTATCTGCACTTTTTTACCATCTTTGGTCATACATATTTGTACTAATTAGTGCTTAGGAATACTAGACTAAGTCTTTCAAGACCTTGGGCAGCTTTTTGCCAGATGTTTTGAGCCCTCAAAGTCTTGTTGCTTAAGTAGCCAAAATTGTCCTAAAGCTTTTTACTGGACAGTAGCAAAGATTCAAAGCCAGCAAATTGTACACCTCTGGATGGACTGTGGGTGGTTTTTTTCTATATTTATTACTCATGAGCAGAGGTGAGTACAATCTTTAGCTTTGCTTTCCACACAGACTGCAGATAAAAGCTTGGCTAAACCCCATTTCAAACAGGATATTACCTGTTCTTCTATCAATTGTGCCACACTTACTTTTTGGGAGTTCGAAGGTCAAGAACCTTTTCCTGGATGTCTAATGTGATGTCTGAGTACTTTGTCTCTGGCAGCTTGATTTTAATCTGAAATAATAGGCAGAGGTAAAGTTGTGCTTACATATGTTGCCCTAAAAGCCATAAAAGATCTCATTTTCATGAATATTTCAATGCTAGTATCAGAGAGCAACGTTTTGAGTAGGTAATTTGTATCAGAGAAAATACGACAGTGATAATGACTGCTTTCAATAGCTTAGTGATGTGTATTGATATCCTATTCTCTTCCAGATCCTGAGCTGCTAATGTGCTTGACAGGTGTTCAACATCCAGCAAAAACCTCAGGCTTTGTGTATTGCAGGGACAGTTTGCTTCTGCTAGAAAAATAACACAGCAGTTCTCTCCGTCCTGGAGCTCAGAAACCAGGGAGGTCTTTGATTTTATAAAGATGAGGCAGGATCTGATAGCTGGAACTTGCAAGGCTGTCAGCATTGTAGCATTCTGCTAGCCCACACACCTTGTGAAAAATGCAGGAAGATGAAAACAATCTCCTTCTCAGCCAGCCCCTCTCCTCTCCAAAACTGTGTCCAAGATGAAACTTCATCTTAGAGCTACATTTTATTCCCTCTAAGTTTATATGGGGCATTATGCATTTGCAGAGATTCCCTTGAGCACACAAGCTCCTCAGCTTAGCAAGTGCAAATCTACAAATGCTTGGAGAACCCCAAGAAAATGCTGCAGGAGGTCAAAGGCAGCAGTAGAGTTTGGTGTTTACATTCTGTCCCTCAAAAAGATGGGAAAATGGAAAAGGGCAGAGAAAGAGCACAAAGAAGGGATCAGAGCTCCAGGCTCAGCTCACCACTATATCTTCACAGCAGGCAGTGGAGGGGTCTTTCCCAGTCATCCCAAAGAAGACATCCTCTGTTCCCACATGCTGCTTGAATGAAATCTCATACCTGCCAAAGAGAACTCATTGCCTGATAATGCTGGAGCAGGGGCAGAAGACTAAAGGACACTGTGATTCTCAGAGGATTGTAAATCCTCCTCACACTGTCTCTCCCCCTTTGCAGTCTCCCTTCAAAGCTTCAATCCATCTGCACTGGGTTTCTGTTCAGAGCCGTGGTTGAGACAGCTGGAAGACAGGTGAAGATCATTCACTCCACCTCCCAAAGCACTCACCATGCTGCCTCTGCTTCCCTAACCAGCCTTTGCAGGATCAGGAAACGCTTCCTAAGTGGATATGATGCTTATCAACCAGTCAAACACCACAAACCCTGGGGAATGGATTTGAAAATGGGGATGCCAATTACATGTGCTCTGTTCTGTCCTTTAGCATACATATTCTTGCAGGCTAAGCATAACACTCTAAGCCACATTGCAGTTGCTTTGCATTCAGCCAACATTTATTTTCTTCTCCTTCACATCTACAAAATGTAGAATCACGTATTCCCTTGCTCTTGGTAATTAATGAATGAGGAAATGAAAACTGAATTTGTATTTATAACATATGCTACTCCTACTAAGTTCAGCAAAATTACTGGGGTGGAACACTTGTCTAAGCTGTTAGAAAGTCTTTCATATCTCCAGTGTGCATCTGCATATGTAATAATTCCTAAGTCAATGACAAATATGTCTAATAGCTCTGGATGTACCTCTGTAGCCATCTGTTTTCATTTTAGGTCATTTTCTTTGCTTCATTTGATGAACTGTTGTAAAGACTTACACTCTCTCTTCATCTGTGAAACATAGGGCACAACTGCTTGAGGCTGGAGAAGCACTGCTGAGGGGAAGGGTCAAAAAATGCCACGAGAAAATCTTTGTGCCCACAATACAAAGAGAGTGTGTTCTGTACCTGACAGGTGACTATTTCAAGGAGAACTGTGTGTGAGGATGAAATCCAAATCATTTTCAGAAAGGCTGAGTCCCCGTTCAGGTGGGTCTCAGGTCTTGTGCTTAAATGGAAAATTGGACACTTCATGTCCTGACTTACATGCAGGAAAATGTGAAGATTCTGGTGCACAGTGTGCAGCTTCATGGGCTACAGTCCATCTGCTGCAGCATTTTAACACATGAAACATTGAAACAATGATTGGAAATTTAAAAGCTGTTTTATGGACTGACCCCCAGGGCTTTCTGACCTCTACAAATTACAACTTACATGCCTGATTTCAAGAATATTTTTGCTACTGTTTTTCTATGAGCAAGGGAAAAGGCTCTGGTTTTAAGTTGTGCTTTGACAGACTAAGATTGAATGACAAGATTTAAGAGCTCAAAATTGCCTGCACACAGCTTTTCTTCCTGCAGTACTATTTGTCTCTAAAGAGCTTAAATCTTTGAAATGCAAATATACATTGGAGTACTTTATGAATTTATGAGTATGGAAAAACAGATGCATCTCAGTTGCAGCAGGAAAAAGCAGGTATTTCACACAAATGGCATATTTTAAAGTTAATAAATCGTTTTTCTGACCTACTTCCCCTCCTAATCCCACTTCATACAAGTAACTGACACTGCACATAAACTTATGATGGGAAAGACTAATACTGTTTCTGTTCTGAGATCAGAAGATTTCAAGAGAGGGGTTAAAACCATTCCTCACATGTTGCTTTAGATGCAACACTGATATTTTTCCTTTCTTCTTGCATGACACAAGTTCTTCAGCTGGCTGTAAATGCTGCTTAACTCTCATTTCCATTAATGCTATGTAAAGCCCACACAGGCAGTCTCAGCTCTCTTACTCTGGCTTTTCTCTAGGGTCCCAGGTATCATCAAATTCAGATCCTTCTGAGACCTCCTCTGTATTCCAAATGCTTTTCTTGTTTTCAGATTTCACTTGAAAAGTACCTGGAAGTGAGGAGAAAAATCACACTGACACATTTTGAAATGTCTCTGTTCAAGCACTGCTGAAAGCTTGGAATATTTTTCAAGAATGAACCACCCCCCTCCCAAAAAAAAGAAAAGCTACTTTTAAAGCCAAGAAAAGTATTTCTAGGCTTTAGAAAAGTCTTTGCATTTAAAAGCACTCTAGGTAATGATTACAGTCTTCTTCACCTCACTATCTTATGAATGAGGATTTGCAGAGGGAGGATGTTTTCCTTTCTTAAATCTCCTTTACCCAACCTTTATTTCCTGGAAATCCTCCTTCCTGGCATATATTATCTAGCACTTCAAAATCAGTAAAGTGTAGAGAGATGAAATTCTAATCTTCCACAAGCCCCCTGACATGAGATTTCCAGTGAGCAGAGGCATTCACAAGAGGACCACCTCCTCACACAGTTCTTCCCATTAATTACTGGGCACAGTCCAGAAAAGGTGCTTAAGAAATATGGAAGTTTATGGACAGAATAGTATGGTTTATATCTGTCCTGCATGGAAAAATATTCTTTAATAAGCTGGTACATGTGAAACTTGAAGTTTTTTAGAGTAGAATCTCTGGTTGTTGTTGTTGGAATCCCAAGCAAAAGTAATCTATTATATTTGCCCCAGGTCCTTTCCTGCAAAACTCATCCTGGCCCTTGTTGGCCTTTCTTAGGGATCTTAACTAAACTGCTCAATCATGTGACAGCATCAGCTCCAAAAAAACTTAATATTACCTTTGCCAAATCTTTACCAAAATTGTCTCCTTGTCTTTCCTGAGTACTTTCCAGAGCTTTTGCTGCTCTGTTGTGATCCCTGCAGCCCCTGGCCAGGCTGTGCTCTCAACTGTTATCATCTCCACTGGAGGCTGCTCTGGCATCACCCTTTCTGCTTCTCTTTGCATGTTTTAGAGTTAAGCTTTCAGGAAAGGAATAATTTTACAGTGTAACTCTGAGAAATGTCATGCTATGTCCAATTCAAAGCTCAGTGACCACTCTTTTATTGCAGTGGTATCTTACTACAGCTGTTTCAGTCTGCTGACATGAGGCTGGATGCCAAAACACACAAATACTCCTCCTTACTGGTGGTCTCTTTCTTTACAGGTCCAACATTCCCAGGAGTCATGGCACTAACAGAACAGCGTGGCTGCAAAGAAAGGCAAGAGCATCTTAAATCAATTTTTATAGAGCCAACCTCAGTTACAACCATAATGTCAGTAAATACAACACATTATCTAAGGTCAGACAAATCCCTGATAGAATTGAAAAAACATTATCCCACAGTTTCATGACTGAACCACTGAATATTTTCCTTTCTTCACTCTCACAAAGCAGAAAGTGACCTTGACACACTGGGTTTAAGCAGGACTCACAGAACCCAGTAATACAGACAGATGTGCTTTGTGAGTTTTAGTTTCCATGGCATTTTGGCAGAATTTCCATGCTTTGCCTGCCATGAAAATATTACAGGAAACCAAGGGTGCTGCATGAAAGCCCCATCACAGCATTTGGATTCCTTTTTACAGTAGAGATCATGAGGCAACAACATTTTCCTCTAATTATGAATCAATTTAGTGCTAATAGGCCAAAGTGAGGCATTTCTCTATATATGAAGATTCCTTGGTTCAATAAAAGTGCCTCATATGCACAGAGCATTAAATTAAATCAAAATAAAGATTTCAATTTACCCAGATTGACTCAGACTTAATTGACATCCCTGGTGGCAATTTTCCAGTTCTGTCTCTGAAGTGTCATTCATTTTATTAATAAGATGTAAACAAATTCTTTTAAAAATCAGGATGTTTACTGCAAAGATGTACAGCAATAATGCAGGGTTTAAAAGGCAGGCATTAAACAGCTGGAGGATAGTTGGAGTGTGAAGGACCACAGCTGTAACCCACTGAAATAAAACTTCAAGGGATATGAACACCTTTTATCCCAAGTATTACTTGCATTGCCATTGCTGGGGTTGGCCAGCTTTTTGTTGAGGAGTGATTTGGAGGAACGCTCAGGCATTTGCCATTTTTGTTACCTGCCTTTTTTTGTTATCCATAATATGATCTTTTCAAAAACCTGAGAGACTTGGCAAAGTTTTGAGCCTTCACAGAGGCCTTCTATATTGTTGGTACCTGTGGGGCTCCTGGGAATATTTTTTCCTGGCACACAGGCTGGCCTAGATAAAAGTAAGGGTTGCATGTTGCAGGAATAATGCATGTTCTCCAAATGCTGTGATTTTCATCTGCTCCTGAGAGGAATTTATATAAAAGAATACATTTGGAATTTCTCTCATTATTCATTCAGATTATGCACCTTAGAATGATTGTTCACCTTACAACCACCAAAATACTTATTGTACTCAGTAATCAATTATCTCAACAGTTCTTCAATTCCTGACATATACAATTAATACACTCAGTTGCCTCTGGATATTTTGGTCCTTACTCAGAAGTTGAGGAGCAATTTTCCCCCCTCATATCTGGCTGTAATTGCCTTCATCTCCAGCAGAGTTCAGGGAAATGTAGGGGGAAGTCTGAAGTATCTAAAGATCTTTCAACTCCACATTCTCCTTTCCTTCAGGCCGAAAAACTAAACCTCCCTCATATGTTTTGCTCACAGTGTCTCCTTGTTTTCCTGGGGCATCTTGCTTATTCTCTCCCTCAGAGCTTTTACTCTGAAAGTATCCTTGAGCTGTTTCAGTCAGTCTAAAACCTTCTAAGGTTTTCATCCTGTTTTCACTCACACTGGAGAAAAATAGATTTGCTTCTCCTTGATTAACAAGAGAAGGCTATGGTACAATATGTAAAAGAAGCAGGAACTCTTATGAAAGGCTTACCACATCATCATCATCATCATCATCCTCTTCTGGAGCATCACGGAGCAGTTTGGCGAGGCTCTGCAGAGAAGAGCCTGAGAACACGCTGTCCATATCCATAGCCACTGCTCACCTATGCAGAAACAAGTGCCAAATGAAGCAGGAACCAAATGTGCTTGGAAGAGCCTGCAAAGCACAATTGTCCTGCTGTGTGTTTGGGAAGGAAAAGTTTAGCCAAGTTCCTGTATGTGTGATGACAAAACATGTAAAATGGTACGTAAAATCAAAGAATATGCTGAGTTGGAAGGGACCCATCAGGATCAGCGAGTCCAGCTCCTGGCCCTGTGCAGGACAGCCTGAGTCCCAACATATGCCTGGGAGCTTTGTCCAAATGCTCTTTACACTCTATCTGCTTTGAGGCTGTGACCACTTCCCTGGATCCTCTTCCAGTGCCTGACACCCTCTGGGGGAAGAACCTTTCCAGATACCCAACCTAAACGCCTCCTGAGAGAGCTCGAGCTACTCCCTCGGGTCCTGCCATTCCGAGGGAATTGTACCCAACCTTTTCCCTCTATGCCCAGATTATGGGCCTATTGTTCAGCTGCCTTGTATTGCAAACACAGCTCGAGCCTTACGAGTGACTCCGGCAGGCGCCGTGTCTCAGGTAACCCGGCAGAACTCTGCGTACGTTCTCTGCCACCCGCCAGCCTTCGGACCGGCCGGATTGCGGGCGCAGGTTGGGGAGAAAGGAACCGCGGAGACAAATCCTCGTCACCGCGTACCCGTTGTCGGGCGTCTCCAACGCCGCGCCTCGACCCGGTGTCCCCTCCCCGTTCTGCAGCCCCGGCCCGGTGTCTCCTGTCCCGCACCCCCGAATCGGTATATCCCGTCCGGCAGCCCTGTCCCAGTGTCCCCTGTCCCGCACCTCGGTCCCGCACCCCAGCCCGGTGTCCTCCGTCCTGCTGTCCCCTGTCCCGCTGTCTCCTGTCCGACACCTGGTCCGGCGGACACGTACAGGTCCCCATAGCAACGCGAACACGCCACGCCACGCCCCGCCCC
>VWYI01014871.1:0-14416 GCA_013399455.1 Anthoscopus minutus | reverse complement strand
CAGGGCCAGGTAGGAGACGTTGCCTTCCAAGGAACTGTCACTCCCAGCTGGAGCACCTGTGGTCACCTTGATCCATGCCACAGGCAGAAGAGCCTTGTCCCAAGGCAGGGTTTCATCAACTGCTTGGGAATTACTTGAAGGTAGGAATGAACTCTGTTCTGCACTTCCCATCTGAGCCAAAGTGTCGGGTTTGGGCTGTGCAGGGATTGAGCTGCTATTGGGTTTTTTTTCTTCATGCTTCCTTGAGCTTCTGGGTATTTCTTTTCCTGTCTGATTTGTCACAGGCTGTTGTAAATTTTACATTTACATGAAATTTAACTAAAATCTTCCCTGAAATTGGGTTAAAAGAAGATTCCTACACACAGACACACTTGTGAAGCACTTTAGGAAGTCTGGTGAGCCATTGGATTTGAGCTGCCTTAGACTCGGAAAGAAATCCCTTTCTTTTTAGAAGCTTCTAGCAAATTACTGAAGTTCTCTTGAGATCCAGCCTGTCAGTAGCAGCTTCCCATCCATCCTGGGAAACTGGAAAGGGACCCACTAAGGAGACCCTCTGGAGTGGGCACAGCTTTTTTCTGTGGAGAGATGCTCCAGGAGCACCCAGCAGTGAGTGCTGGGGATTAATCTATAAGGGTTAAATCCATGGTCACTGCCAGGCCCTTTCCAGCACTGAATTCCCAGCTAAGGGGAGAGGAGCCACTGCAATTGCCCCTTCCAACACAGCAGCTGCTTTGTGCCAGTACCTGGAACCTGAGACTGATCCTGATTGTCCAGCTGGAGTCCCTGAAGTGCTGGATTATGGAAAACAGCCAAGACAATGGATCAACCTCTGGTGGCTCCTGGTGGTTCTGGGCAGGGCACAGCAAGTGGCAGTGGGTGTGTTTGGGGAAGAGGAGCCACTGCTTCCCTTCCCAGCCAGGTGTGGGAAAGGCAGCCCAGAGGATGGAGTTTGGGAAGGAGCTGTAAGCTCAGAAGTGGCTCAGATCTGGCTTAAATTCCTGGAACTGGAATCTGGGTTGGAAGGAGCCTTACAGATCTTCCTGTTCCCACCCCCTGCCATGGTCAGGGACACCCTCCTGGGCTGGGTTTCCTCCTGGAGCCCACTCAGGGGCAAGTCTGGGGTCTCCATGGGAAGAAGCCTGGGAGCTGCATTTCCAGAGCTAGGAGGCTCCATGTCTGGGAATGTTTCCAGTCCTGCTATGTATTTTTTTCCAAAAGTGGGCATTTGTTTCTTCCCTGAGTGAGGTGTTTTCCCTGGATTATTGGGATTGCATACTGCATGTTTTAGGGCTCTGTTGTCTCTTTCTCCTGAAAGATTGAGGAAATGGGGATGCTCTCAACTGGCACAAAGATGTGGGAACAGCCCAGTTCCAGTGAGGAATATGGTGCCCAGCTCGTGGTGTGCATCCTGAGATGGTCTTTCCTGTTGTTTATTCCTTGGAGCCTGCTGGAGTGCTGGCCTGGATTTGAGAGGGGACAAGTATCCTGAAGCTGTGAGGTTTTTCCTGTCAGAAATCCATGCTGGGGACGTTTTCCCTGGCTGTCCCAAGGGGAAGGAACAGTTTTGGAGCCTTTGCAGCCACAGGCTGAGGATGCATCCCCTGAGAACCCATTCAGGATTGTTCATCTGAGTCTGCCTCTGACGTGTGGCTTTCAGGGATCTTCCTGGTATCCTGGATATACCCAGAAGATATTCCAACACCTGCATTTTGAGCCAGGAATTCCAGACCCAGTCACATTCTGTCTAACTGTCCCAGTAGTGGGGTGTGAGGGAGAAGAAAGAGGAGTAGGGGGTGGAATTTGAGACATTCCTGACTGGAATTGGGGCTGAGCAGTCATTTCAGAGCACTGAGGCCAGAAGTTCAGTCTTGAGCAGCATCCCCAGGGAATGCTGAGGCATCCTGTGCCTGTGGCACTTGGCAACATAGCCCTGATGGGGAGCAAAAGGAGGAGGGGGGAAATTCTGGGTGAGTGGGAGGATGTTTCTGGAATGGAATTGGGACAGGTGTTGATCATACCATGGAATCATGGGCTGGTTTGGCTTGGAAGGGACACAGAGATAATTTACACTCTGTTGTCTGATTCCACAGCAAAGAACATCCCAAACTGCCTCCTCACTCTCATGGACAGCATAAATGTCTTCCACAGCTCTTGTTTAGGAATGGGAATGGCTGCTGGGAGCTCTGGCAGGAGCACCTGGAGACCAGGATCCAGCTGCTGCTGGAGGCGATTTTCCCTTTTCAGGATATACCTCTGAATGATGTTTTCACAGGAACTTTCTTGGGCACATTTGAGGGTTAATTCCAAGAATTTTGAAATAGTTGAGAAACAGAGGGGAGAAACTGTGAAACCTGATCCATTGAATCCGATTTAGCCCCAAATTTTGCCTACATCCCCACTACTCATCACCTCATATTTTACTCAAAGTGTTCATTCTCTACTCCTGAGATTTTGTCAAGTTTTGCCTCCAAAATTTTCCTTACTCATCTACTACTGAGCACCTCATTTTTACTTCAAAATATTAATTCTGTCCCCTACAGATTACATTGAATTTTACCCCCAAAGTTTTCCTTCTGGTGCAGTATTGATTAACTCTCTTCTACCCCAAAAATGGGCACTCTTCCCTAAACTTCACCTCAGCTTTCCCCTCAGAAATGCCACCTTGCCCCCCTGGACATCCCCTCATGTCTTCCTACACAAACAGTTCTTGTGTCCCCTCTCAATTACTCCAGGTTTTCAGCTAAAAATGTCACCTCTGTTCCCTCTGAGTTACCCCAGGTTTTCCCAGTTAGGAGCTGTGAGTTCAGGCAGGGCAAATGACAGCAGGGAACAGCTGTAAATGCAGAGGCAGAAAGAAGACCTACCAGGAAAGGGAAACAGTTTCAGAAAACATTTCTGCAATTCATTAATTAATAATTCTTTCCAGTTTCCCAGTGAGAACATGAACTCACAGCCACTAAGGCCTGGCAGTTCTCTGCAGCAAGAGCTCAGTGCTGATCCACAGAGACAATTCCAGCATCCGAAAGAAAGGAAGAAAAAGGTGATTTCTTCTCTTTCAAAGCTACTTCGAGTTCTCAGACCCAAACCAAGCTCTGCTCTTGTTTTTGGCTGGATGAATCCTGAGTAGTGGGCACAGGTCATGTCATTCATGCTGATGGGAGTGATGCTTCCTGGGGGAAATCAGCTGATTTCCAAAGTTCACTGCCTGCCCCATGCCTGGTTTGCACAGGAGAAAACCTCTTCCATGAAGGGATTTTGTTCCATCTGATCCCATCTACCCAGGCTGTTCCATGTGGATGTTGCCAGGTTGGGGCAGCATAGGCAGAGGCAGCTCTCAGCTCTCCCTGCTCCAAACAGAGCTCTGGGCTCCTTTGCAAGCTGCCTCTGCCATGAGGTTTGCTCCAGGAGAAATCAAGGAATGCCTCATGGCAGGGTGGAAATGAAGTTATCACAACGGGAAGTAAAGGATAAATATTCCCATAAGAGCCTTTGGGATCTGCTGGGCTGAACTGGGAAAGGGACATTCCTTCCCTGCAGTGCAAATGCACAACAACCTCCAACACAAAGCAAACACTCTCAGGTGGGGTCTGAAAGCACCACTTTGGCAAACTTCACTGTCATTCTTCTTTTCAGGGACTTCTGCATTCCAGCTCTGAAGCTGACAAGCCCAAAAGTTCTGTCTGTCTGCTCTGGAGCAGAAGGACGCTCCCAGGGATGGGGCACACTCCCAGTGAACACTCCCAACACGCACAGAGGCACCACTGGAGCTCGTGTGTGGGGCTGGCAAGGGCTGCCAGGAGGACACAGCCCCTGGTGGGGGTGGCAGTGGCAGCAGCAAATTCCCAGGGTCTGATGGCACAACAGAGAAACAAAGGCCAGCAACGCCCATGGGAGGTGCAGGTTTAATTCTGCTCCCTGTGCTGCCCCATCCCAGCAGGAAATCTCCAGGGGGGACAGAAACTCTCAGGGTTCACGAAATGCAGCTTCTGTCACCCTGATCCTGCTTGAACTCAGTGTGTGGGGCCAACCTCCCCACGGGGAAACACTGACCTGACCTGGATCAGTCTCAGACACTGTCCCAGCTCTCACCTCCAACCTGCTCCCGGGGCTGCCACCACATTCCTGACAAGGTGCCAAAAGCCACCCCTGCACCGGCAGGAGCACAGGCCCATCACTCCATCCAGTTCCTCCCACTGCTCCAAATCCTCCCAAACCGCCCCCAGGTCTGTGCCTTGGCCAGTGCCTGCCCCGAGGCTGTCATCCGGCTCTGCAGCATCCAGACCAGCATTCCGTGATGTTTTAACACTGGAGTCTGCTGGACTTTACCCCCTCAGTGTTATTTTCAGGAAGTAACAAACCCATCGCAGTGAAAGGAAAAAACAGATGATTTAAGGAATGTTTTACTCTCACACTCCTCGCTTTACCCCTCCCAACCACCCCAGCATAAAACAGACATTAGGAATTAATGTTCAGTAGCTGCCACTGGAATTTTAAGGGATATCAACAAAGCCTTGATAAGTATGTGGGGAATTCCATAACACATCTTTCTTCCCTATCTGTGTCAGCATCCAGCACAATTCCCTGTTCCTGTTTGGTCCCCAGGAGCTGCAAGAGGAGTGTCAGTTGTCAGCTTCACTTCCTTGGCGTTGCCTTGTTAGTCCAGGAGATAATTAATTCGAAGAGAATGAATCTGGTCAGTGGCATCTGGTCAGAAGATCATCACAGCAAAACATCACCTTTGCCACAGGATATTCCCACTCCTGTGACCTGTTCTCTGATCAAGAACTACTTCCCCAACTCAGTAATTCCATCTAAATCACAGCAGCACAGTTTGGAGGAACAGAAGTTTTCAGTCTCGTGTGAGGGAAGACAGAAACATCACTGGGAAAAAATCCTAAAGTCTAAAATCCTATTCCTCACTTCTTTGACCCATGAACCTCTTAAAATCCAGTCTGGGTTGTGCAGAAAAGTTCCTTGGTCCCACTTGGAAACCTATCTCCCCAAAACATCCACAAAAGGCTTTCATCAGTTATTACAACTGATTCCATTAACTACTATAGAAAAGAGAATACAAATAAACTGGAAAAAAATTTGGCTCAAGTTTTCCTCAGGAATGAATTGGGAGGTCACCAGCAAGGCTTCCCAATAGGCAGAGTGTGTGATATAAAATATATATGTGTATATATATATACTATATATAAATAAATATATATATATTTATACACACATATAATAAAAATATATATAATACATACTTATATCACAAAGTATCTATCTCACGTATATCTGCCATATATATATCTATAACCACAAATATTTTTATATCACAAACTCTACCTATAAATCCCCACATTTCACCCTTTTTACAGGAATGTAACATTTTTAGGGATCCTAAAATCAAACACATGCAGTGCTCTGCAATGGAAAATAAACCACGATTTTATCCCATTAGTTCCAAGATGTTTTCCTGGATGTGCTGCTGGGTATTTTCCTGTAAGCTCTTGCTGCTTATCCATGAAGTGTACTTGGAATTGTCAGGATCACAAAATCCATTTGGAATTTTACTGTCTCTGCAGTGGAATGAGTTTTTCCAAAATTATTCCTCCCAGACCGAGCGCATCTCCTCAAGTTCCTTCTGGCTTTCTACATCCTGGAAATGCAAGAGGAAAACAGATAAATGTACAGCTCAATTAAAACAAGTACAAAACACCATTTCCTTTGTTTTTCTCCAACCCCAAACCAGCTTTTAAGCATATCGTGGAGTGCTGGAATGGTCTGGGTTGAAAAGGACCTTAAAGCCCATCCAGTTCCTGGGCAGGGACACCTTCCACTACCCCAGGTTGCTCCAAACCCCATCCAGCCTGGCCTTGGACACTTCCAGGGATGGGGCAGCCACAGCTTCTCTGGCCAGGGCCTCCGCACCCTCGCAGGGAAGGATTTCCTCCTCATACCTGATCCAAACATAATCTCTTTCAGTTTTAAGCCACTTCCCCTTTTCCTGTCATTCCAGACCCTTGTAAAATTGTCTCTCTCCATGTTTCCTGTCACTGGAAGGCCACAATTAGGGCACCACAAAGCTTCTTTATTCCAGGCTGAACAATCCCAATTCTCTCAGCCTTTCCTCAGGCAGAGGTGCTCCATCCCTCCAACCAACTTGTCCCTGCTCTGGATTTGCTCCCTGTCCTCCCTGTTAGTGCAGTGATCCAGCTGGGATCTCACAGGAGTGGAGCAGAGGGGCAGAATCCATTCTTGCTCCCTGCTGAGTGTTACCTCTTTGGTGTTCCCTGGCAGCTTTGAGGCGAGGTCCATCCACAGCACTGCTGCTGAGGCGTTCCCAAGGTCCCTGTAGCACTGAGAAGGGAAAATGGCAACAGGAGAAGGGTTAAATGGAAAAAACAGGCAGCAAATGGAAGTGGGTAACTGCTAAAAAGAACTGTTTCTGCCTCTTAACCCTTTGCACTGGCATTTCCTGCAGTATCCCTCAGCCACAAGGCCTCAGAAGCACCATCATATCTTGGAATACTAAATATATTTGACTCCCTTTCATTTTGGGCAAGGAAATTGGGTTTTGCTTGGACATTTTAAAGTTTCTCTGTGGTTTTCACCCTTTTCAAAGATCTACTTTCATTTCCAGTTGCTATTTCCCCTCTTCCTCACACCATTTTCTCCACAAAAACCTCTCTCCTGGGAGCACATCATTCCCTCAGCCTGTTGAAATTGTAATATTGTCTACAGGAGTCTCAGATCTCAAAACAGGTATGAAATATTCTCCATGTGACCAGCAGCTGAGACACAGTGCTGAGACACAGCTGAAACTCTGGGAAAAGGAAGATTTTGGGTGCCCAGAGAGTCTTGGAGGTGTTTGAAGACCATGAAATCCACCCAGGAAAAGGAAGTGGGTGCTAAAAATCCCTCAGCAAGAGAGCTCAAGACTCCCCTGCTGGACAAGGAAAGAGAAATACTTTATCCTTTCCTTCTCCCCATGATTTTCTGGCTGCATCACCACAGAAGTCATGGTAGGGAAGGATTAAGCCTCCAGCCCGTGGCTGCCAAGTGACCATTCCTGCTTTATACAGAATTCCATCTGTTAAAATCTGGGGATTCTCCACTGGGTGACTGAAAGGCAAAATCCCTGAATTTTAAAGCCTCTGCACAAGGTAATTTGGCCTAAAGAGATTTAAAAGATAGAAGAAGAATATACTATCACTCTATAAAATCTTGCTCCTGCATGGAGTATTTTCCACCTGGTCAACACTTTACAGCCAAAGGTGATTTTTAATACAAGTATTTCTTACCCTCTGAACAAACAAGAAGTGAGTGGTTACCTTGGCAATGTAAACTCTTCCTGCTTTGGAGAACCCTGGGCTCAGCTCCTCGACCTACAGGAACAGAGGGAGGGTGTGTCAGGGAAGAGCAGACATTAGGATATGCAAGGACACAGTTAATTCTTACATCAGGCTCATTGCAGCTTTTAAAGGAAAAAAAAAAAGATGGCAAGAAGGAAAATCCTAATAAATACATAAAGCCTTATGCCCCTGAAACCAAGCAACTGTCTGGGAAACTTTGAAATGGAAAAGTCAGCCAAGCTTTAAGTAAAATATTCTGAGGGAGGAGCTCTCAGCTTCCAGACCCTGGGAGCACAACCCAGTATAGAGGAAGGAATTGCTGTGCAGCCTTAGAAAGGAAAACCAACCCCCCGTAAACCAATTCCCAACACTGTGGGCTGTAATTCTGACATCTTCAACATCCCATTCTTTTGTCTGGCTATTCTCGAATGGATGTTTCACAACTTTCCCTCTCACCAACTTTCCTTCTACCCAGGTCCCAGGCCATGTGGGAGCACCAGGGAGGGATCCAAGCACCCCATTCCAAGCACTGTGTGTGCTGTGCAGGTCAGTGATGCCCTTTCCTTGCAGATTCCCAGATCTCCTTACCCGCAGGAAATTCTGGAGAGCATCCTGCACCGTGGCCGTCGGGGGGGCCTCAAACAGAGCCGACACTGTCCTCTTCTCCAGCCAGCCCAGGTGGGCAACCTGCAGAGTGGAAAGGGCAACCTGGCCCATCCATCCAACACCAGCACAGGAACAAGGGCCTGCCCAGTCCCTGGAAGCTGCTCCTGCACCCAGGAGGAAGCCAAACCACTTGACAGTGTCAGAATATTCTGAGGAGTATCCAAGTCTGGCCACAGAATGCAACCTGATTTGCTTTCCTTTGTCCCAAGTGAGCTTTTCCACTTCCACACATCTGAGATTTGGATGGCCCCAAATCCCAACCTGCCATGCTGCAGCCACACCAGTCCCCACCCGTGCCCTCCCTTCTCCCAGTCTAAACTTTCCATAAGAACCTGCTCCCTCCCTACCCTGAGATTCCTTGGGAGAGGCAGGCTGAAGCCTTCCCACCAGATAATCATGGGATCATTTAGGTTGAAAAACCCTCCCAGCCTATAGAGGCCAACCTATGACCATCCCCACTTTGTCACCCAGCCCACAGCACTGAATGCCACCTCCAGGCATTCCTTGAACACCTTCAAGGATGGGGATTCCACCACCTCCCTCTGACAGTGTTTAATCCTGTATAATTCTAACAATGCAGTGGTTTTACTCTATGGCTTCAGCAGCTCCAGGCTGAGCATGAAGGAAGGCTCTTTCTCCCCACAGGAAAAGAGCCAAGAGATCCCAGCAGTTCAGCTCAAGGCTGCTCTCTAATTCCCACTGTCAATTATCCCAGTTACAATCTCTGCACCATGGCTCCATTCCCAATAAAGTGCTTTCCAATGACACAAATGGAACAGCAGCAGTCACTGCAGACTTTTGTTCCCATTTTTAGGCTCTAAATCTGCTTGATGACACCTGACTCCAAGCTTTTCCCTGTCAGGAAGCACAAAGCAGCTGGCACGTGCTCCCAGTGCCTCCAATTCTGTCTGGGGCAGGGGGACACATGCAACACATCACACACCAACACTGTGAGCAGAAGCTCCTCAGATGGCCTTGACCACATCCGTGTCAGATGGTGGAAGGAAGGAAGGTTGTTTTTACCAACTAAAGCACTAGGAACAGGAAAGGAGTTTGCAGCTCAGGCTTTTCCTAACCCACTCTTTACCATTTCACTTCCTATGCCATCAGCAGTGACTAAAAACCCAAGGTTGGAGCTCTGAACCCTTCAGAGGCCTGCCCAGAAGTTGGTAATAAACTCTGTTACCTGGTAACACCACCTGCCCAGGAGATAGTAGAGCTGTGGGTCCCGTGGCTTCAGGGCAATGGCTTTATCAATGTGTTTCTGTGGAAAAGCATCACCAGCATGCGTCACATCTTTGTCAAAAGCAAATTAAATACCCACAAGAGCAGGCAGAGAAAGAGGAAAGGAAGAAATCCACAATGTAAGTGTTAAAATCAGTAAAATTACAGATCTAGAATTATCTTAAGAGTGGATTCAGTGAGCAAGGAAAAGCAGCATTTCCCCAGCCTCAGGGACAGGAATTACTGCACACACACCTGCATATTATTCCTGCTCCAGAGCTTTGCCATAACCTCACTGATCTTGCCAAAGGCTGATGGGGAAACAATTACCTGTGGTCTGTTCCATGTACATCCTTTTCTCCTGGAACATCCACAAGGCATCATAAGAATAGTAATAAAAATAGGAATAAAAAAAATGGAATCTGAGGCAAATGAAATCCTCTTTGAGCAGTAACTGCCTCCTGGGAGGGTGTGGCTTGTTCACAGGCACATACTGCAGATAAGCTGTTGCTGTATCTTGTCACCACATAACAATTCCATGTTTCAATCTCAAAGTCTCATCCTTTACCTAAATTCATTTGCAAGGTTTTTTTTTTCTGCAATTGTAGTGTGTAAAACTGCAGACTAGTCACTCCCAAAAGGCATGGCTGGAATCAGCCTCTTCACCCTAAACCATCCACTCATGGATCTCTAGAGATCTACTGCTTCCCTAACAAGAATTTGAGTCAATTTTCCCAATTTCCTGCTGTAGAAATGAGTGGTGTTTGATACTCACACAAAGTCCAGCAACTCCTGACCACTCACCTTGAAAGCATATCCAGCCTGGATGCGCTTGGGAATGCTCTCATATTCCGACACCTGGCCACAAAGGATGGCGAACCTGCATGGGGAGACACCTGCATGAGCCAGCTGGGATTGAATCCACATTTAATCCACATTTATCTGCTGTCCACGGCTGCAGAAGGAAAATCTGTAAGTGCTCAAAGCCAGGCTGGACAGAGCTTGGAGCAGCTTGGGATAGTGGAAGGTGTCCCTACCCATGGCAGGGATGGAATGGGATAAGCTTAAGGTTCCTTCCAACCCAAACCATCTCAGAATTCTGTGAAGTGCATTAAAGCATCACACCTTAGTGGGGAAAACAAGGAACACGGCACATCCCTCAAAGGGAAGGGACATAAGCAGCAAAAACGTAGCACCCAGAAAGGAATGAGCTCAAAGGACAAGGCAGCTGGAGGGGTTGGGAGTGACACAAACTCACTGCACTGATGCCTAAAAACCAGAAGCAGTGCATTTCCACCCTGGAATTGCTTCTCTGAGCAGGGAAAACTGTGCCAGAACAGAGAGCAGTGCAGAGTGAAGTTACTGCAGCAACAGGCAGACTACAAGCAGCTCTAATGAACTACGGGGCACAGCGACCTCCTTACACAGTAGCCCAGCTGCAGCACACAGGGAATCACTTGGAAAATCTACTTACATCCTGCAGCTGGGAAACAGAACAACACGTGTTCAGTGTTGAAAGTGCAAAGCCATTTAGTTTTGTCCAGTAAGAGATTGTGAGTTGTGAGCCTGAGGAGCAAGGCCCCAGCAAAAGTAGTTATTGCATGAGATGGGAAATTCAAGATGATCCCCCTGTGGATTTGCACCCTCCCATCTCACCTCCCTGCATCACAGTGCTTCAAAACCTCCCTCCCTGCGTCACTTCCCGAGAAACAACAGCAGCTCAGAGAGCTCTCAAGTGGAACAGAACATGCAGATGGAAGTTTGGCCCCTCTTATCCTGCTCAGAGAGGAGCTCTGGGAGTGGAGGACATTTCCATCCCTCCCCCAAGTTTGGCTCAAAAAATATCAAGTGGAACAGATAGATAAAAAAATAACATGGCTTATTCTTGCAAAAAATAAAGCTGAAAAGCAGAAAGATGCAAATAAAAAGCCCCTTTCCTACACCCACACCCCACTGTTGTCACAGATACCAACATCAATTTCCCAAAGCATCCTTCAAGATGATTAACCACAGCAGATGTGCAGGAATCTGTCAGGAGACCTTTAAATCTCCAATTACACTTTCCTCAGTCACAAAATCCCACAAATCCCCTCACACCTCACTGCTCCATTTCCAATGTGCAAGTTACAGCACAAAGTTGCATTTCCTGAACAATTCAGCATTTTGCCTTAAAACTCTTCCTTTAATTAATTAATTTTCTTGTGGAAAAGCTCTAGATCAGCTCTAAAATTCTTATTTTTCATGGTTATGGCAAGGATTACCAGACCAGTGTGTTATGGGACAAAAATCTTTTCCTGCTGCTGGGGCTTCACTTCCCCACTCCGTTGTGTGCAGGTGATGGAGTAAGTGTTTTTAGGATCTTCTCCAGTTTGTTTCCCAACAAACACCAGCCTGGACTAAACATCCCTAACCAGAACGTAACAGGGGTTGAGAAATACAAGCCAATAAAAAGCTTATTTTCTAAGCTCATGAGATAAAATATTCCTAGACAATAATCACCTAGTTGTCTCATATCAAATGTAAATTCCAGGGTCTTTTTAACAGCGTGGTGAAATGTTGAAGAAAAAGCCATAAAAGCAGCAGTAAATTTAATTTCAGTCTCATTTTCGTGCAATGAAATAAACTAAAAAATATAAAGGGATGTCTGATCTGGTTTTTCACTGTATTCCCAGGAAACATGATTCTTCCCAGCCCAGCTTTGCTGATCCCAGGTTCAGGGCAACTGGACTGTTGGGGATTTTCACACCCACAACTCTACACTTCTGGGATTTTAGGCTCTGCTTTCTACTGTTCTCTCCCCTGCTTGCTCAGCTTGGCAGGATGGAGTCATTTATTCCAGCTAATTCGATGGGAAGCCTCGGGATGAGGGTCACCAGAGGCACTGTGGAGGTGCAGGAGGGCTGAGCAGCAGGAGAGATTAAAAATAATGACTGTGGGGATTTTCATCTCCTGTAACCAGTGGGTGCCCTATGTACTACTGCTCAGAACCATCCAGAGCTTTCTTTAGGATATCCCTTGATTAATTAGTAGCCAGACTCCTTATTAAGCTGCTGACACACCAGTTCCCACAGGAATCTCAGCTCAGGATTTCCCTATTTATTAGAAAATAAACTCTAGATGCAGGAACCCCCAGATGAGAGGGCCTGATCTTCCAGCTTAAATCCCCAGGCTCAGGACTGTGAAGGACTTTTTGGGTTCTGCACCCTGACTTCCCTGGAAGCAGGGCTCTGCCATGGAATACAGAGCCTCCAGCACCTCCCCTGCACAGTCAGGATGCTCTGCGAGCCCAAACACAGGTCTTAGCAATTTTAACCACCTCAAAGACAGTTTTCCCAATATTTTATGAGCATTCCCAGTTTTTCACCTTCCTGTCCACTGGGTAGAAGTATGTGAGTCCCTGCATTTGAGTGAGGGGACAGGGAATTAGAAGGCAGGTATTTAGACTGCAACAACCAAAAATTAAAATAAGAATTTATTTAGAATTAGTACTTTGGGAGAGACAGCAGAATTCCCAGTGATTCAACCTCAAATTAATGACCAGCTGATCCTGAAGAGGTTGGGAAAAAAAAGCTTTGGCTTTTCCAAGGGGAGATAACATGGAAGGAAAAAGTGGGGAAGGCTGATGTTCCTCCTTCCTTAAGGCCCACAGACATCTAAATGGGAGAGCTTCTGTATTCTGGATGTTCACATTTCTGAATTCACCTTCCAGAGCAGACAAATCAAGGGGATGCATTCAGACAGCTCTAATTCCATGCTATTTTCCCTCCATTACATTCTGAACTATCTCCTAAAACCTATTCCTAGAGTTGTTCCTGCCCAATATCACACTGACAGCAAATTCCCTATTTAATCTGCCTGCAGAACAGAAAATGCTCAGCTCATAAATCCAGAATCCAGCTCAGAATTGGCCAGATCTGGACAGTGATGCACCAAGAGTTAAATCCTGAAGCCCTGACAGGTGTTAAATTAAAGCTATCTCCCAGTCATATCCAGAATGCCGTGACTTTTCAAAAATCCTGGATCTACCCACGGACAGATGTACCCACGGAACTGAAATGGGCTGGTGACCAAGATGTTCTGCCAAACTGTCAGACACTCCAGAAGAAAGGGCACGTTTTGGAGACTCATCCAACCCAATCCCACTTCTCCATAATACACAGGATAAAGCCAAGAGGGATGGAGCTTACTATTCCTTCCACAGCTATGGCATTTCCAGGGCAAAATGTCCAACTCAAACTACAGCTCCTGACACAGCACCTGCACCATTTTCCTCAGATTTCTCTGAAATCCCTCTGGTTGCACTTCCAGTATTACTTTTAGCAAGAGGAACGGAAGCCAAGGCAAATCCACAGCTCACTCTCCTTTCCTGATCCCTGAAGCTGCTGCCTCGTGCTTGCAGTTGTGCTGCAAACACCCACAGGGAATGGACTGGGAATTCTAGAAGGCCACAGCTGTTTCTCAATTCATTTCTGAAAGGTCTGTGCAACCACTGATGCTGCATCCATCCATGCATCCATCCCTAAAAGCAAACACAGGACTGAGATCTTGCTCTGTCCTACTCAAGAGCTGAAATCAGCTCATGGAGAAATCTGTTTAAATGGACAAAATTTCTACCTGCTCTTTGACAATTAAAGCAGAGAATGACTCTGGTGTCTAAATCCAAGGGAAGAACTAGGTAATTTTAAGTCAGGAGCAGCGAGGCTCTAAGACCACTCCCTGTAAATCCCTCACTTCCCATCCAAAGATCTACGCTTAAGGCACTAAATGCATTTAATGCCCAACATAACTCCTACATCTCCCAAGGGAACTTCCTAAGGGGCAGAGATCAGTCTCTCTGCACAAGGCTGGCTTGTCTGTACAGCCCTGACCAAATTCCCGCTCCACTCCTGCCAGACACGGCTCCCTTGGAACTGACTGGCTTCCAACAGCAATGACTACAAGAAGAGCTTTGTGCCACGCTCCACAGCCAGAACAGGGCCATGAAAGGCCTCTCCTTTGTGCCTGGGCAGATCCCAAAGCCAGGCCAGACACAGCCCCACACACTTACTGCTCTCCCTGTCACCCCTGAGAAACCACTTTTCTGCCTGCTGCCAAATCCTTCCAACCATCCAACACCAAAAGTAGCTGTAGCCAGCACTGATTCCCCAGCAGAAAACCTTCCCTCCCCAGTTATTTTCTTT